>OZ010788.1:463145800-463745800 GCA_963932465.1 Maratus speciosus
TCTTGTCTTGTGTATAATGCGCACTATTTTAACAACAGACAATTCGGTAATTTGAGAAATGATCTGTAGAAATTCTGACCATCCGTATAAACTCACACCCTTATTAAAAAAGAAAGATCCTCCTACCCCATAAATTAAGATTCACTGCAACGAGTACACTTTCTCTAATGATTTTTTTTGTTAAATATTTATCGACATCGGCATTCGATATCGTATTTTAATCGTCATATATAAAATGCGGCAATTTGAGAAATAATCTGTAGAAATCCTACACACTTTTTTTTTTTTTCGAACGAGTACTTTTCTCTAATGAAAAATTAGTTTTGAAAAATGTTTATCGACAACAGCATTCGATATCTCATTTTGCTCATTATAAAAACTATGGCTCCGATAAGAGTCTGATTATTTCACTTACTACTTTCGTATTCGTATAATTTTATTGCAGAATTCACCTGTTGTATATTCCGTCACTTAATGAAAGCATATGTGGTTTCACATAACTGCCTGAAATATTCCGCGTATAATGAGTGTTATATCCGTGTATAATCCCCAGTTTTTAAGCTAAAATTTTTGGGAGGAAAAGTGCAAATTATAGTACAGGAATAAATACGTAAACAAATAACCTTCTTCATCGCACTTTTCATCTATGAAAAATTTAAAACAAGAAGATATATTTTAGAAAGTTTCGAAAAGTTAAACGCTTCCCCAAATCGATCATGAATTCGATAGTCAAAAGGGCACATTAAATCTGTCCCGGACATCTGACTTGAAAAATACAAACCATACTGAAGTCAATGTTTACAAACGGTTATATATGTTGCTCATATTTTAACTTCAAATAGTAACTGAATGTAAATAAACTGAAACGCGAATCCAACAAAATGCTGTAAAACACTTTCCAGTAGTTTTTATTTTCTGACGGAATATTTCAGAAAAACAGACATGAAAAAGCAAACCGATTGCAGATATTTACATATGAATTTTTTTTCAAAAACTCAATGAAAGTTTCTCAAAGAATATTTTTTTCTCCTCTTCCGTTTACCCCCCCCCCCCCCCCACTACCACCACCCGCCAACTTACACACCTACAACCGTGGAAGGACAATTCCGTTTTTTACATAGTTTTTCCACAAGTCAATCAATGATAAAAAAAATCGCATTTTTCTTTCTACAATATCGATTTCTTTTTCCTAAACAGCTCCAAGAAAGCCATTAAGTTTATATATATATATATATATATATATATATATATATATATATATACACACATATATATGCAGGGCTATTACAAATGATGGGCCCGATTAAAAAAAAAATATTTTCGAAACTATTGCACATATTACAATAAGTGATACATGAATTTAAAGAGAAATATACTAAGTTTTTTTCAGTTACAAATGTTCGATGTGTGACCCTTTTGTTATACGGCATACGTCCAATCTGTAATCGAGTTCGTTCCAAACATTTTGTAGCATCACTCTTGTCAATGGTTCTGAAAGCTTCACAAATGCGTTCTGTAAGTTCTGAACACTTTGTTTTTTCGGCATTGGTGGTACATAAACAATGTCAACAATGACACTGCTAGAACTTAAAAGAACGCATTTGTGCAGGATTCAGAATCATTGACAGAATGACGCTACAAAATGTTTGGGGCGAACTGGGTTACAGATTAGACGATGCCATGTAACAACATCGAACATTTGTAACTGAAAAAGACTTGGTATATTTCTCTTTAAATTCATGTATCACTTATTGTAACATGTGCAGTAGTTTCGAAAATATGACTTTTTAAAAATCGGGTCCATGATTTGTAATAGCCCTGTATAATTTACACACACAAACACATATATGTATATAATTAAAATTAAATCACACGCGTAAAAATCAAAGAAAAAGATAAAACAAAAATTAAGCCAAGAAAATTGAAAATGCAAATATGAGAAACTGAAAATCTTATGGATTCGTCAGAGGAGCTTCATATGAATAATTTACAGTAAAGATATGCTATTTCGTCGAATAGTATCAGCATTAAGCCTAAAAAAGACAATATTAGACTTCTTATAACATATCGAAAAACCAATAATTGAAAGAAATTAAGATAACCAAGAAAAAATAAAAATAAAAATTTAACAAAAGAATATAACAAACGTAAAGAAAGCAACTAAAGAAACAACTCATTAAGTAAAAAAAAAAGATGGAATCTGAATCAGATGAAATACACGTGGCCTGATAAGTAAGTTAAAGCAAGTTAGCAGCAAGTTATGCAAGTTAGTAAGCTGCAAAACAAGCAAGTTAAAATATGAGATGTTGGAGAGAGAACAAAAAATGATATGGATAAAAGAACATGGGCTGCCGCTGCCATCTAGAAGTGGAAATGGATAGCAACTTTATCTAAATGTTGGCTAAAGGGACAGTCACTTTGTTAAAAATTTACGAATGTAATTACATTATTAAAAATCTATGTAGAAGTGAAAAGAGGATAAAAGAAGTATGAGGTAAAAATACTACTAATAATAACAATATTTAAAGAAAAATTCATAATTATTGTTAAATAATTATTTTTAAAAACATTAAAATAGATGTTAATTAGCAAGAAATAATTATTAAAAAGTATACAACAGAGATACAAGTATAGCCAAGAATAAAGTACATGTAAGATAATGTATGATGAATAATTGTGCAAATGATTAACCTTTTTTTTTTTTTTGTAATAATTAACCCTTAAATGCCGGGTGTTGCTTTTCGGCAACATACCCAATTTAGGGTCTAAAATACTATTAGAATAATATTGAAGCTACAATGCCTAATGTTGCCAATAAAATACATTCTGAAGATGTTATTAAATCGATTTTCAGCATGTAGGTGGCAACGCTTGTGCTGTTTAAGAATAAAGATAGTTTTTTTTTTTTTCAGTTGTTGCTACTTGTTCTTTTTGTTTTATTTCGAGGCTTGCGAAATACCCTATTTTGTTCTGCAGTGAGCAAGTAAAATTTATTTCTTATTATAGTTCCTAAAATACTTGTTTGTTTAATGTTATAGAATTTTATCAAGGGAAATTATTTTTTCAATTAAAGACCAGTATTGCCGATTAGTAACAAACTGTTTTTTAGCCGTAAACTATACTTAAAACAAAATAGGATTTTTTTAAGTATTTTTCCCATGATTTATTTAAAAAATGAAAGCCGAAAAACATTGTTACAATGACTTTTGAAAAGTCAGGCATTTAAGGGTTAATGTGAAATCATGTATACAAACAAAATGGAAAAGAAAATACTAATATTATATATATATATATATATATATATATATATAAATAAATCACTAAAATTTTATGTAGATAACTGGAAACTAGGTAACAGACTTTTTTCGTAAAAAGAGTAGTTGGGAGAAAAAATCTTATTCACGCGAAATTGCAATTTCACATCTCAGTGGCTGTGAAATGGAGAAAAATCCCCTCCCAGAAAACTGATAAAATGAAAGCTGTCAATGAAAGAAAAGGCATTTTAGCAATCGAACTAAAAAGAAAACAGATATATTTTCCCGCATTACAAATGTTTTATTAAAATAAATCAAATTGCAAGTTTTTATTTGACGTCGTACGTCGTACGTCAAACGTACGACATGAATTTAATACAATTGCTTTTAAATAAACGAAAACAACATTTTGCTGAGGTTTATTAAAAATGAAAAAAATTAAAGTAGTTTGTATATTATATTATACATACAGAGGAAGGTCGGATATTATGGAATGGTCGGACAATATGGAACACTTCAATATCTGGCGCATACGTGTTGCAGACAAGCGTAAATCTGTCATACGACACCCTAGTACTCTCATGAGTCACCGTGCTCAGTTCTGTTGTGATACCCTGTTTTTGGAGCGACACGGTGAAATAAAATCTTATTCTCAATTTTTGAAGGTAAATTTTTATAAAATTTCTTATTAATTATAAAACCTCATTGTCAGTGATGCTAAACAAATTCAATGTAAAGTTGAACAGTTATATTTGTGTTAGTCAGTTTTTCTCTATGATAATTTGTTGACGAGTAAAGAATTTTTGTTCTTCAAGATGGTGTGCCGGGTAATATGGAATATCAGCCCGACAACTGTTTCAAGACAAGTCTAAAAATTATAATATTTTTTCAAAGAATCAGGTGACTTATAGAGGATGTACTAAATTTTTACTCATTAAATAATTTTGTTTATTCTTGTAAATCATGGTTTTTCTTGCAATTTTAACATTCCTTATGATCCTTGACCATATAACCGACTGATTGCCAATACCCGAAAAGTGTAACTTAAAAAAAAAGTAAATATTGATATTTTTTTCCCTTCCACTTTAAATGCATTAAAAATGTGTTAAGAAATAGTCAAAGTTTATTCATACTAATTTTTAATGTTTCTCAATTTTTGTATGTTGACTTGCAAAGAAAAATAAAATGGTATTCCATAATACCCAAACTTCCCGAAAACTACCCGAACTCGTTTAATAAGAGCACGGCTAAAACGAAGATACGGTTAAAACGAGCAATTTGCACACATTAAGACTGGTTTAGCATTTAAACTATATCAAAAGTTTCCCGCTTTTTATAAGCTATAACACTATAAACAAGCACTATACTACACTACAAGCTATAATGTAAATGTAAAGCATCTATAATTCATTCTAAAATGTATAGCTACTAATCGATATATTTGAATTTTATAACAAGTTATTTTAATGGTACTTTAAAGGTTCGTCAGGGCATAAAGGGTTAAGGTGTCTGTACATTAAAAATGGCCATTTTGGTAAAAACTTTCGAATTATTATTATTATTTTATTTGAAAGAGCAATCTTTTGAGATTCCAAATCTGTTTTAATTTCTTTTTCCACGATTACTATAAGAAGAGTTATGGCCCATTTAATAAACAGGAAGTAATGAGTCAAATAGAGAAAGCGATCGTAGGAAGGCCGGGAGAAATGTAAAAAATGCTTTTAAATAAAAACACTAATAAACCATAACTGACACTTCTAGATTAATTGTAAAGATAAGAAACAATATAAATAAGAAATCTTTAAATGCGATTATCCGGAAAATCAATTTTTCCATTGTTTCCATGTTCGATAAACTATTACGTAATTTTTTTTAAACGTATTTCAGTGACATTTTGTCAGAATACTTTCCATATCACTCACTGTGTTCTGAACTAGAACCTAAGCTCTGTTGATAATGTAACTATTTTATAGGCACTCGAATATAAAAAAATAGTAATCTAACAAAAAAATTTTATTTTTGACATATTTTGAAATATTCCAGTTAATTTTTAAGATACTGTAAAACTCCTAGTTCAGTGCACAGGTAAGTGTATTAGTAGTATGTAATACATAGGAAATTGAAATATATTTAGTTGAGTGTACGCTGTCTAGCGTAAGCATGAAATTTCGCTAAAAAAAAATTGCAAAACCCCTCATTTTTTACTTTCTTCTATCTTTACAAGAAGAAAGTATTGGATTCATGAAAATTTTCGAATTCCGGTTTTCGACGGATTTACACGTTTTAGAGGTCAGAGAACCCCAAAAACATGTTTTTACAAAATGTCTGTCTGTGACTCTGTGAGTCTGTCTGTCTGTGTGTATGTGACACAAATTTTGTGGGCGCTCTATCTCAAGAACTAATGCACGGAATTTAATAAAAATTCATATTCAGTTAGTCCCTGATACAAATTGATGCTGATTAGTTTTTGGTGCAAATCGTTCAACAGGTAGCGCTGCTATGCTGCATTTTTTATGATTTCAGAAATGGCTCTATCTCAAGAACTAATGCACGGATTTTCATGAAACTTCAGATTCTGTTAGTCCTTGATAAGACTTGATGCTGATTACGTGTTGGTGTAAATCGCTCAACAGGTGGCGCTGCTATGCTGCATTTTTTACAATTACCGCAGTGGCTCTATCTCAAGAACTAATGCACGGATTTTCATCAAACTTCAGATTCAGTTAATCCTTGACATGAATTGAAGTTTTGTACAGTTTGGTGTAAATCGCTCAACAGGTGGCGCTGCTATACTGAATTTTTTACAATTTCCGCAATAGCTCTATCTCAACAACTAATGCTTGGATTTTCAACAAACTTCAGATTCATGTATACTTTGATATGAATTAGTGCTGTTTGTGTTTTGGTGCAAATCGCTCAACAGGTGGCGCTGCTATGCTGCACTTTTCAGAATTTCCATTATAGCGATATCTGAAGAACGAATGCAACAATTTTCACTAAACTTCAGAATCAGTTAATCCTTGATATGAATTGTCATTTTGTACATTTTGGTGTAAATCGCTCAACAGGTGGCGCTGCTATGCAGCATTTTTCACGATTTCTGCAATCTCTGTATCTCAAGAACTAATGGACATATTTTCATCAAACTTCAGATTCAGTTACTCTTTGATATGAAATGATGCTGACTACGTGTTGGTGAATATCGCCCAATAGGTGGCGCTGCTATGCTGCATTTTGCACTATTTCCTCAATAGCTCTATCTTAAGAACTAATGCACGAATTTTCATCAAACTTCAGATTCAAGTACACCTTGATAAATGTTGATACTGATTATGTGGTTGTGTAAATCGCTCAACAGGTGGAGCTGTTATGCTGCATTTGTCATGATTTGCGCAATAGCTCTATCTTAGGAACTAATGCACGGATTTTCCCCAAACTTCATATTCAGTTAGACATTGACATATGTTGATGATAATTAGGTTCTGGTGTAAATCACCCAATAGGTGGCACTGCTATGCTGCATTTTGATGGATTTACACGATTTCATGGACAGTAATATCTCAAGAACTAATGCACGGAATTTCATCTTTTTAGAATCCTCATGATGAGCATAGGTGCACTGTGATAATGAATTTTGAAGTATTGACAAGTATGAGATAGAAGAAAGTTTTGTGATGGCCACAACATACTAGTTTATAATGTTATGTAGATATTTATTAAGATTTTATGTTTTTCATCATCCTGTATTACAATTAGAGATGCACCGAATAAGGATTTTGGCCAAATACAGAATATTCGGTCTACAAGCGAACCGAATACCGAATATTTAGCTAGCCGAATAGTAACTGCTAAGCCGAATACCGAATATTCTGCTTGTCGAATAATTTTATAATTCAAAGTTTAAAGGCATTAAAATGTTAAATTTTAAAACAGTTTTACATAATATTTAAAACAGAAACATTCATTTTGATAATCAAGAGCTTTTTTTTTTTTTTTTTCAAGTATACTTTATGCTGAAAAAAAATCTGCTTTGAGTTATAATTAATTTGAGTTATAATATAATTTTTTTTCAAGTATACTTTATGCTGAAAAAAAATCTGCTTTGAGTTATTTAAGAAGAGGATAGTTATAAAACTTCTTTAATTAATAAAATTTTTAATTTCATGGTTTCTTCTGTGAATTAAAACAAATGAATGAAATTTTCTTAAATTCTAAAACAAACATTTTAAAATCAAAGAGAAATTGTGAAAAAAATTGGAAGAAAAATTGTACGGGATCCTATATTATTTGTTTGTCAGGAAGAGACTGAAGTAAAAGTAAATAAATAATACAATCTATTCAAATTTTATATGGTGGCAACTCAGCAAGAATAACTGTTCTACTCCCTTTGATTAAGCAAGGAAGTTTTTAAATGCATCCGAGATCGGTGTCTGGAGTGGACGATCATTTTCAGAGATTGTAAATGTTGTTCTTAAAATCTTAGCAATAAACAGAGTATTTACTGGACAATGTTTAGGAACTTGCATTTGTACAGAATTAATTGGTTAGTTTTCTTAAATAATACTTAACAAAAAGCAAATAGTTAATGTAAAAACATTCTCTTTTATTTAAATATATGATTTTGTTTCTAATTATTTTGAATATATTTATAAGTTGACTGTTAAACGTAGAAGTTATATAAGGTTTTTAAAAATATGTTTATAAAGCTTTTTTAAGTATTCGGTTGGGCCGAATATTTCGATATTCGTCCAAACCGAATATTCGGCAGGCCGAATAGTTTGATATTCGGCCAAGACGCATATTCGGTATACCGATTAGTTTAATATTAGGCATAACCGTATATTCGGTAACATTGCCGAATACCGAATATTCGGTGCATCCCTAATTACAATTGAACTAAAAATATATGTATTTATTCAATATTGTAGTACGAACGTAGTCCGAATCTAGGCAGACACCCTAACCTATTTATGCCTAGCGTCCCATTTTTGGGACGCTTCGATTTCTAATAAATTTGCATAATTTTTTTTATTCATTATAACAACTGCATGAAATAATTATCTATAGATGCCTTTATCTGTTACCGGGAAATGACAACATAAGATGGATATTTATTTGCTTAAATGAAGGCTTTTTTCGGTGCTTATAGATTTAACATTTTTCAAGATGGTGAAATGTAAAAAGTAAGTTTATTTGTATTTTTTCTATCAAGATCCAAATAAATAACTCATAATCTTAGCTTGTAGACTTTGAAATACGTATTTTTTTTAAATTGTGAAATTATGTGTTTAAACCTATTTTTTACGTATGTTTGTAACGTTCAAAATATAGGGCGCTAGGTACAAATGAGTGCATATTCTTATTAGCAATTTAAGAGACAGGTATTTACGTAAGCCTCTTTTCAAGATATTTATAAAATAGTTTTTTAGCCTTAAATACGATAATCCTTAGTTTATTATTGATTACTAATACTTATAATGTTATTAGTCTCTGAAAAGAAATATATATTTTTTAGCAGTTCATAAAAATACAAAATTTAGTATATAATGTACAATTTAAAAGTTTTTTTTATATAAATCTAGACAAAACATATAATTATGCATATTATATTATTATAAATATTATGCATATTTATATACTTAGTATGTTTACATTTCATCAAATAAATACAAAAATTTTTGAGCGTAATTTGTTTTAGTGTTTTTAAAGTTCATTTTGAAACATTTTAAAGTGATTTTACCAACACGTTTGAAAAAGAAAACAAAAATTCAAGCATAAATGGGTTAAGGTATTCTCACACCTTTGAAACGTCATTTTCGATCAAAATATCGATTTTTCATTTTTTCAATAATATTAAAATCGAATCTTTTAACTGTCGAATTATGCCTAAATTGCGTCTGTATCTTAATCAGAACCACAGTTACAGCCGTTTAAAGTTACAGCTATTACAGTTTTTGAATTGTGTTTAAAAGTAATTTTTAGCTTTTACTCAAAATGAAGTTTTTATAAACTCTTACTATACGAAAAACATCCTATAGCAAAATATTATGCATGAAATGCCTTGGACTTTCGTGTACTTTTTAAAAATGTTTATTGAGGGAATAAACGAATTTCACAAATTTTTCATTACTTCACATTATTATATACAACACATACTACAGTACATACTTACATCAGTACTTCAACTGCCACAGCATTTGAGATATAGATGCAACTAAGTCTATGTGTTAGAGAAAGTTATTCTCTTTACTATGCAATTTACAAAGCGCCGATACATTGGTTTGTTTTTGGGTTATCATGTTTTGCCGAAATGTCCATTTTTCACATAATTTTGACTATTTTTCACTTTAAAAAATTACTTCTGCGGGATTGCTAAAATATTTATATATTTCTCAAAGTTTTAACTTGAATGTCATCATAAAAAATTGGTATAAAAAGAAAATTTTACAAATTCCAAAAAATCACCTCCGAAAGTATGTGGATACCTTAATAGTATTACCAGGTAAAATTGCAACTTTCAAGAAGCCTTTCCCCCCCTTCCTAAGAAAATGCAAAGGGTTCGAAGGTCTCGAAGGAATGAAAGGAGAGTGTCGTCCCCGATGAAATATATATATATATATGTATATAAATATAGATACAATAGAGTCCCGAACTTATACCTTTGGAATGAATCATTTTCTTCTGATGGACTGATGGCTTCCAATATTATGAATGAAGTGTTAGGTGAAGATGAAAGAGCAGCCGTAAAAAGGTAGAATTCTGATTTTCTGGTCAGAATGGGGGAAAAAATGGCCATAGAAGAAAATAACTCGATTAAGCGGGACTCTACTGTATATTTCATTTTTAAAATGATCTTTAGAATATTTTTGTTGGCGTTCAGAAGCGGGCCATGACCCCCGTGACATCCGCTATTGTACACTGTAAATTAAAATGTCTGAAAATCAAACACTTAAGTGTCTGAAACGGAGTGTTCAATTTTCAGACATTTTAAAATGTCTGAATTTTTTCAGACACTTTTTGCGTCTGAATTTCAGACACTTCAAACGTCTTAATAGCATCCATTTTTTTGTAAGCATCATACGTAGCCATGTTTGACCACGTTGAATCCTTGAAAAATATTTGGCTGGGGTCTTGCCCCCTCCACACGCCCTCCCCCCTCCCCCCCGCAGCCTGATTTTTTTGGTGCTCCTAATTTTGGTATGCAATTTTCGTTAAGCTGTTTATTTAAATCTTTTACGACATTTTACTGATTATAATCAATATTTTGAATATGATTTTTTTTAAATCTTATTTTACTTTAAAAGTTCAAAACATCGATTATATTCAGTACAATTTCGAAACGGATTTAAAATATAAGCTTTACAAATATTGCACATTAAATTTGATGGCACTTAAATCGTAGGGGAACGGGACACTGCTTTAATACCCATGCTTTAATCAAGAAGTTCTTTTGCAAAAAATGCAACCCTACACTATGGTTATCTAAATAGAGATGTCCGGTACTCGGGAGTATCCATTGTGGAGGTTAATGGACATTCACGAATAGCGGACACCTCTATTTAGCGAATACTTTTTTAATCCGCAAAGCACACGCATACATATTTGTATATTTTTACCTCACAAAAGCAGACATCTCCGATCATCAGACAAATTCCGCGATCCCGAAGTTTCCGCTATTAAGGGCTTTTAAGATACATGGATAAATATATATTTTTTTATAATCTTGTCCTATTCTAAAAGTTTAAAATATTTATTATACTCGGTTGAATGTCGAAAGAGATTTAAAATGTCAGATGTACGAAAATTGCAAATAAAATCCCCCCATCTCCCCCAAAAAGGAAAATTCATATAATTTAAAAATTAGATTAAAAAAAAAATTATATTGACACATAGGCAATTTTACATATCTATCAGATGATAATCACAACAGCTATTTAACTATGAATAAAAAAATTAAAAAATAAATATTCCACTTTAATAACATTAAGAAAAAAATTACTTCGGTATTTTGTTAAATATATTTTGTGTTTTTAATCTTGCCCTACTCTAAAAGTTCAAAACATTCATTATAATCAGTGCAATATCGAAAAGGATTTATGATATCAGCTTTGCGAAAATTGAATACAAAATCCCCTTCCCCCCACCTCCCTTCCCGAAAAAAATTTTAAATTCTTATCATTTAAAAATTAAATTAAAAAAAATTATATTGCCACATGCCACTTCAGCAAGTTTTTATGTAGATCACAGGGTAATCACAAAAGCTATTCAACTATCAATAAAAATAAATAAATAAATATCCTACATTAATAGCAAGAAGAAAAAATAACTTAGTTTCCAAGCTTCATTTGTCTTAAATATATATCTTAACATCTAATTGTCATTCTTGTAATTTTCGTATAAGTGTATATAAATACAGTTACAAAAATCACAATATTAAGTACAAAATCTAGTTATAGCTTTTTACCATTATAAATTTCAAATTACTTTTCTACTAAAAATAATCAAAAAATCAATATTATACTTGATTTCAAATCAAATACATATGTATATTTTTACTGGCAGTTTTAAAATTAAGGAGCACATAATAGATGAATCATGACAACGTCATACGTTTTCAGGTACTTTATTTATCTTATTTTTTAATCTGCGGTTTTACGTTAGGAAGAAAGATCTTTCCAAAGCTTTTTTTTTTTTTCTTTCATTGTGGTCGTTACGTGAGATAAGAATTAACCATTGAAACGAAACTGCGATTGAAAGCAAGAGAATGAATATTCAACTTAAAATGTCTCTCTTTTAGTAATATTATTACTTTAAATTTGGGAAAAAAGATGAAAATTCAGAATATATAATTTGTAATAAAAAACAACGTCATAAGTTTAAAAATGTATACTTCTAGAATTAATGGGTTTTTTCGCAAACAGATTCAAAACTAATTGAATTTCATGCAAGATTTTGTTTATACCATAAATAAAATCATAAAAGACACTAATTTCAGTACTATAAAGAAATTATGATACTTACTTCAATCGATGTTGCAAGAGGTCAGAAAAATTCCTCGATTTGAAATTTCAAAAACTACCCCAGTGAAGGAGAAGGGCTTGCATCATTTTAGTACGATATTTCATAATATATCCGACTAGCCATATTTAAAGAATGAAATGTTTCATCCTCAAAATAGGACCCGCCAGACAAAAGTTTCTTTTTTTTTTTTTTTTTTTTTTGCTAGCTTCGACAGGACGAAGATGAATAACACAATATTATTGATATAAATTAATACGAATTAACACTAAGTCCATTGCACACGCTTTGTAGAATTTCCGGGTGTAATCTTCAAGCGTCGTCTACTTCTGTTCTGTGTCTATCCCGCCCTTATATGGACGACAGCTTTTAAGAGACATTTGATGTCAAGCACACACGTCAGATGCATGTATTCAATAAATAAATAATCCAAGTGAATACGAATTTAAATCACAGAACTTCACATTCCGCGAAAAACTAATTAAAATACACGAGTACATAAAAACAAACTTCGTTTGAATTACAACGTATACCAACTTTGAACGAAGACATCTAAAACGCATGCGCGACTGGCAGTGCCCCAGTGCCCCCTGGTGGTTATTGCGTCGGAAGAATCAAAACGTCTTAAATTAAGACACGTTTGAAGCAACGAAGTGTCTTAAAATAAGACGTTTGCGGATATTTTAGACACTATTCTCAGTTCATTTACACCATGATCATACTAAGACACTTATGTATCTTAAATTAAGACATCTATAATGTCTTAATTTTCAGATTAAGACACTTAAGTGTCTAAAATTCTTTTTCAGTCACATATGTGTCTAAATTTAAGACGCCTCTATTTGCAGTGTAGATTACGTAGTTCAGTATTACATATTTTATGATTACGTATTTTAAATTTTGAAATAAGTCGGCTATTAGAAAATTAGTAAAATTTTCTTCGTAAATATACTTTGCGGTAGAGGGGGGAGGACGCCAAATTCCATGTTTGCCTCGGGTGCAAAAAATGCTACTTTTGGCCCTGGCTCGCTCTTTTGTAAGATTTACATCTGAACCAAGCAAAGGAAGGGGCATATAAGAAAACCTCCCTCATAGCATGCATGGTCACGGTGACGTCACTGTAAGTCACTGTGGTCACGTCACATCTATGACCAAAATGACACCACTCAGTGATGTCACATTGTGACTGAGATGCGAACTTCTTAGAAAATTTTAAAATATTACGAAAATTCTTCAAAACATATTATTTACTGTAAAACTATATTTTTCTAGCAGTTAAAAATTTGTGACGTCATTGTTATGTCATTGCATGTAACATACGTCACGTCACATATGTGACAAAAAAACCACCATATTGTAAGTCGTAGTGCGACAAAAATATGAACTTTTAAAATCTTTGAAAATGAAGAGAAATATTTTAAACAGTATTTTAAACAGTCCCGAGTTACAGCGGCATAAGGAATGAAAATATATTAGCGTATAGCAAATGGTAAATTCTGTTACGAAAGGTGGTGGTGGGGGGGGGGGGGGACATAATATATAAAGTGCACGATACAAGCATTAATAAAACTAAATTTTCATGCTATATTTTATCAATTTGATATCTAAGACAGTGAAAGTATACTTTTTTCATGATTTCAATTTTATCTAGCATTGCAATTTAATATAATAATCCCTCACTGATTGTTATTATTATAAAAGTGTTTCTCGGAAAATTGGTACGGGCTGGAGCAATTTGGATAACATATTTATAATTAGAAGTATTAAATCTGTACACTTTACATATTAAGTTTGATGGGAGGAATTTTTATTTTTTATTTTTATTTTTTTGCCAACCAGTGGTATTCGAAACACTTCTGTGGTTTCAAACTAAAAATTTTCTATTACAGTTAAGTCTGCAGCTTTTAATGAGCACGTAGAAAGAGTCCTCAGAGTTTAGTCATATATGCATTTCTTGCTTTATAATTTGCATTCAAGTCATATTTTTCCGTTTAGTGTTTAACTATTTTAAGTAACTATTTTTTCAAAAATTCTACTTCTTTCAGACTTTTTAAATAAAATTAACATTTTCCAAAAATAAAAGAAATACACAAAATTTATGCAAAACCTATGATATAATTAATTATTTGTATTTCAAATTTGTATTTTAGAGATATGACTTAAAAAAAAAAAAGTTATTTTACAAATTGTTTTATTTTACAGAAAACGTGTGAAACAAACTTTACTTTAAAAAGAGGGGGGCTTGGGTTTCATTATTACCGTTAAATTGATTTTTACACATTTTAAAAATTTAAACAGTGTTTTATCTAATAAACTCTAATTATGAATATTATTATTATTTACAAAAAAGAAACTTTACAATACATTTTAACATAAATATTTGGTACTGATAAAAAGAAAAGGTAAAATACATTGGAAAATTCTTCAAATAGAAAATTTTAAATAAAGACACTCTGATTGCGCATTTAAGTTCAAATCTAATGTGCCGAAATCGTATGCGCGAGATATAACCACAGAAAAAAAAATAAAGGAAAACGCGGGAAGCCAGGAAGTTACGTCACTGTTTAGAGCATCGCCTCGCCACTTCTACAATAGTTTTTTTAAGATAAGAGAATGACAGCTGCCAATTTAGGATATACGGATATTATTATAGAAACATAAACGCAAGTCTTATTTAATTTAAATATTTTATTCCTGATGTGTTATGAGTTAAATAGGGTTATGTTATATTAATAAGAGACTGATCTAAAATTGTTTTCAAAAGCAAAATTTTCCTATTCGATAAGGTGAATGAAAATATCTTAAACTGTCATCGCTTGAAAAAAGCTGCGCAGAGACTGATTTATGATTACATTCATAGGGAAATTAATGAAAACATCAATTTTCAGTTACTTGAGATTGAAAATGTGTTGCGACAATGATTTGGAGGGTTTTTTTTCGGCATCTTACTGTTTTCTAATTATTAACACTCATAGATTATACAGATATTCGATTATTATGATATTACGAAATTGTTTCAGATTAGAAATTAGCATTATACTGCGAAAATGTACTTTTACATATTACAGTAATGAAACTGTTGAAAGAGTTTTCTTTTAGTGCTAATAATATTTTAAATTCTTTTTTAAAATCCCAAATCTTCATACCAATGTTTTCAGACTTAACATTTGTCAAAATTAAAAAAAATAATAGGAATTCCTTATAACATATGGAAAGAGTTTTGAGATATTGTTAAATCTAATAATGCATGTAATTCATCTATTGTAGTTTGTTGTTTAATAGTACAAGTATAAATATTAATTATTATTTTTAGTGTTTTTCAAATTCGTATATTTATTTTTTTTTAATTGTATGCAAGCATTTTTTTTTCTGTTTGTGATTTTAATCAAACATTTAATTATAGACATTTTGAATCGATTATCAAATTTTCTTCTATTATAAAATTTTCTACGTTTATGATACAAGTAATTATTGGCACTAAAAAATAAAATATGATATTTAAGCATTGAAATAAAGTCTTTTTCATGTCTGATAGGAAGCTATAGATTAAACTGCTTTAGTATTTATATTTTTTAAATCATATAATAAAGGATACATAATATAGGATACAAAGTTGAAAAGTGCTTATGACTTCGGTTTGTCTCTCCGTCTGTCCGCGCTCTAACTCTCGTAAATATACTCGGATTGCCCTGAAATTTTTGGATGTTATTGACGTTTACCATAGCACGGTCCCTATTTGTAATGAAGTTTGTAGCATGTTTAGTTCATTTACAAGACAACCAAAAGTATTCCGTTACATTACGGCCTAATGGGAAAAAAATTGTTTCAAATGATTTTTAAGGATTTTACGCACGCTTTCAAAGAGAATAAAATTGATATGCATTTATGAAGCGCACTAAAATATGCATTCTGTTGACTATGCGATGCAAAGAATAGTTATTATTCATTTACAGGGCTAAAAAAGGAATTCCAATACATAATGATATAGGGATGGAGGGAATAGTTTGCTGCGTACTTTAATTATATTAATCTGTTTCATATATAATGAAATTGATATACGTCGCTGAGGTTTACACACTATAAATAATTTCATGTATAATACGAATTATACGTATATAGCATTTACAGGGACACATTATATAAAATATTTCAGATACTATATTGTATCCGAAGTACTGTACATTAGCGATGACGGCTGGAAATGCATTTTTAATTATGATATGTGCTTTTATGATTCACTATATTTATGCATAGTATATGGTGTACATAAATGCTGTAATTCCTATACAGGGCTACACAAAAGTATTCTTAAGTGTTACCGGGTATGGGCGCAAATCGCTTAAAGGTGGTTTTTAAATGAGTTATGCTTTTTTTTCGCTGAACTGCATTTAATTTACTAAGAAATGTTTGTAGAATATAGATAAAATGATATACAGGGTCACGTAAAGAATTGGATACATAGCCGTCTGTGAATTATAATTTCTGGAAGTGTGATTTTAGCAGTTTTAAGAGTGTCTTAGTTTGAATTAAATTTTAACTAAATAGTGGCGTGTAATAAAGGTTCTAGGTAAACTACAGGGTTGTACAAAAGTATTCAAGTATGTTTCCATGTATTAGTATAAATTGCTGAAAGAGAATTTCAACCTGTTAGGCGTTTTCTTGCTAAACTAAATGTTCCTATTATATAGTATATATACACTGAAAAAAATGGGTACTCAAAATTGAGTAAAAAGTACACAATTTTAAATGCGTCTCATACTCAAAATTGCTCCGATCCAAATGTACTCAAAGTTGAGAAACACATGTACTAATTTTTTATTCCATGGTTGTGATCAAATATGAATCGTTTTGTACTCCCCCACCCCCCCCCCCCAAAAAAAAAAAAAAAAAAAAAAATTAAAGTAAAAATGTACTGACATTTATTTCCCGTTCAAAGTTATTAACAATAAACGCTTAATTGATTATTTATTAAGAAAAATGGCAAAATTCTTAACAAGATACTCAAATCGAATATTTTTATGACAAGAGCAATATTTCCAAGCATTTTTAAATCATTTTAAAATACTGTGCATAATTTAATATTTACATTAATAAACATAATTTATGTCGCCAAAATGAAATGAACCATTACAGGGTACAAAATTATTCGTTTGTTTGGGTTTGATAAGATGTGATGTTTCAAAATAGAGAAAACATAGGTTCATTTTTTATCTAAAAATATTCAATTCGATATGAGTACATCGGTTTACTCATTTTCGAGTACTTAATTTTTTTCAGTGTATCAACCTACAGATCACATACAGGGCTGTTCAAAAGAATTGGAAAACATATTTTGCTATGGGCGGTAACTGCTGAAATCAGTTTTTCAAATGTTTTATGCATTTTCTAAAATGTTTACTTAGTTATCTTATTTACGTTATTTCCCTAAATTACGATATCTTGTTAAAGCATTCAGGAAGTGTTGGAAAGCATTTTATAATCTATGCTTAACGCATGATTTTTTGTACTTGTTTTTTCTATTTCCGAGATCAGTCTTTTCCTATAAAACATACCAAATCTATTCAGCTCATATTCAAAAAATACAATGTACGAGGGAATAAAAATTTTAAATAAATATGGTCTATCATACCGTTATATAAATAATAGTTATATTGATATCAGTTAAACTCCATGTTCGTATTTAATAAAACAATAAAAAATCAGAACACATTAAAAACTTACCCATTCTAAATATCAAGCTTGAACTCAATTTCAAGCTTAGAATTTAATAAAAAAATATGTCAGTTGATAAGCATTATTTTTTTAAGTGGAAAAATTAAAAATGTTTTAGAAGAAAAGTGTTCCAAAATAGCGATATTTTGCTAAAAAGTACGGTAAAAAATAAAATTTTATATTTTACAACAAAAGTTTACTTTAAAATTCATCGCAGTATTAATACTTAGACATTTTTCCAGAGAGAAAGATTCGCCTTATATACAATATTTCAAATGAAAATCAAATTTCAAATTAATTGCTTAAAAGGCGCAAAAGGCCAACATAGTGAAAAAGATTCCATGCCGGGACTGGAACCCGGGCCGTCAGTATAGCACACTGACATTCTACCGACTAAACCACATGGAACGACACCCAGCCTGTAAAATTTCTTACTATTACATGTTGGCAAGGCTACAAGCGCAGCACAAGATGGAATATTTATCGTGAGCCACCGACATGGGGTAAACACGAAACTTAATTAAATCCAGAATCGGTTGAAACTATATTAATACTTGGAAATTTTTCCAGGAAGAAACATTCGCCTTGCATACAATATTTCAAATTTAAATTGCCTTTTAAGCAATTAATTTGAAATTTGATTTTAATTTGAAATATTGTATGCAAGGCGAATGGTTCTCTCTGGAAAAATTTCCAAGTATTAATATAGTTTCAATCGATGCTGGATTTAATTAAGTTTCGTGTTTGCCGCATGTCGGTGGCTCACGATAAATATTCCATCTCGGGCTGCGTTTGTAGCCTTGCCAACATGTAATAGTGAGAAATTTTCCAGACTGGGTATCGTTCCATGTGGTTTAGTCGGTAGAATGTCAGTGCGCTATACTGATGGCCCGGGTTCGAGTCCCAGCATGGAATCTTTTTCACTATGTTCGCCTTTGCGCCTCTTAAGCAATTAATTTCAAAATTTGATTTTCATTTGAAATCGTCACAGTGTTAATGACAAGTTCGTCACAAATGACACATATTCCACAAATTGGTCACAGTGTGACTTCAAAGAATTGTCGCTTTCGTCACAGGTTCGCCACAAAGTTAATGCCAAAATAGTCACAAATGACACACTTTTCACAAATTTGTCACACCGTGACTTCAGAGTGGCCACAATGTGGCGTCACAAACGACCTCTAAAACGGCCATAACGACGTCGCATTCTAGTCACTATGACGTCACATCGACGGTCACAAAATCACAGTGTGACTTCACAACGACGTCGCCGTGACGTCACCATGCTTTACGGGCTTTATTCGTTTCTTTCTTTAAATTTGGACTTTGACCTTTATTAACCACCTTTTTCATATCTCTTATTATACTGTTAAGGGGACAGTTTACTTCAAAATTGGTCAAAAGTCGATTAAAAAAAAAAAAAATTGAAGCCTGTTGAATTGTGAATATTTTGACACCTCATTTTTACCCATACGGTAATAATATTGCGAGATATTGTAAATTTTATTAATACACCCAGCGCAAATACTCACACAAATGAAAGCTTTAAATGGCTTTTTCTGCATGTTCATATTTTCTTCACATTCATGTTTTAAAAATGCTAAGGCTTTTTCTGTATTCGAGACACAGATTTAAACTTTCTGTACATGTTCTTTATTATATATGTGATAAATCTGCTCATGGAATTAGCCTTCAGGTTTTTTGTTATTAAAAAATAATAATAATGAAAGTATATGAAGATGTGTTAGATTTCACCGTTTTACACTATATGTATCAGTAAAAAAATATTAAATGTAGTATTAGATTTATCTAAAAATCCATGCGCAGTCTTGTGTAATACACATTTGAAATTCTTTTAAAAAAATGGCAAAAAAATATCAATATTTAAAAAAATAGTAGGGATTTAAAAAAATTCCTTTTTTTAAACTTTTTAAAAGTTTTAATTAAATATGCAGTTAAATTTTTTAAAATGTACTTTTAGATGAGCCATTTTTACTCACTGCATAAAATGCAGTGAGTTCAAAAGTATAAATTTTTAAAAATAAATAGTAAGATTTTAAAAAAAATTCCAATTTTTATAAACTTTAAAATCTTATTTAAATATGAAGTTATTTTTTTTTTCAAAATGTATTTTAAGTTGAACATGAAATGCAGCGAATTCACCATTTGAACCATATTTTTAAAAATAAACAAAATTGCTGAAAAGGTAAACTGTTCCTTTAAAATGAAAAAAGATGTATAAAGTCAATATCTAAAATTCTAGTAACTATTGCACAATATTAGCCGAGTTTTTTCGGGAAACATTATTATGTTAATTTTAGAATTGAGATAGAGCAATTAATAGTTGTAATTAGTTTATACGTGTGTGTGATTTTAAGGTTTTTATTATTTTCGCGGGTATTACGAGTAACTTAGAGAAAATAAGTAACAGAACTTTTATAATGCCCTTTATTCGCGTATTTACCGAATTCCAACTTTATATGTGTCATTTTTTATCAGTCAGCGGCGTACCACTCTTCTACACAGTTATCAACTCGGCAAATATCTCATTGGGGGGAATTGTGGGAGAAATGTTTTCTAAACACATATAACGGACCTTAGGCGGAATCGATTATGAGTTCTATAGTCAAAACATACCCATTAAAGTTTTCCCGGTCATCTAACTTGAAAAACATACGTCCTAATGCTGAAGCATTAGATATGCTACTCATATTTTAACTAAAAATAGGATGGAAACTGAATGTTAACACCAAAACGCGAATTCAACAAAATGCTTTAAAAGACTTCCGAGTTATATTTTATTTTCTGACGCTATATTTCTGAAAACAAGACATGAAAAAATAAATCACCCGCAGATATTTACATTTGAAAAATTTTCGAAAACTCCATAAAAGTTTTTTAGAACATGTTTTCTCTTCTCTTCTATTTAACTTTTTTTTCTGTTTGCAATCGAGGAAGTCCATTTTATCTTTTTACATAGCCTTTCCATAGGTCAATCGATGATAAAAATCACCGATATTTTTCTTTATACATTATCGATTTCTTTTCTCTGAACAGCTCCAAGAAATTCCTGAAGTTATATTAAAAAAAAACTTCGCTTAAAATTGATGTTTTATAGGTAACTGGAAAATAGGTAAGAGTTTTTTTTTTCCTTTGAAAAGAGAAGTTCTTTTTTCACCCAAAATCTTATTCACGCAAAATTGCAATTTCGCCTCTTAGTGGCTGTGAAACGGAGATATGTCCCCACCTCCCCACATACCTCCCACAAAATTGATAAGTGGAAGTAGTCAACGAAAGAAAAACATTTCAGCAATCGAACTAAAAAGAAAACGGATACATTTTCCCGTTACATAGTGACGTGTCACAAACGTTTCAATAAAATAAATGACATTGCAAATTTTTATCTAACCACGTCAAATGTATAACACGAATTTGATACGATTTGTTTTAAGTAAGCGAAAACAAAAATGTTCTCTATGCTAAAGCTTTATTACAAATGGAAAAAAAATAAAGAAGCCTCCCCATCTGATACCAGTCCATTGCGCACCACGCCTCCCTACGACTTCAATATGATAAATATCTCATTGGCGATTTTATATACAAGATACGCGTAATATACCTGTATTAGGGTAGAAATAAATTATAAATAATAAAGTTTTAAAGATCACTTTTATTATGATGTACTAGAAAGAAAAAAAAATGTTGAAGGACAATGGATTGAAATAAATACCTTTTTTGAAAGAAATAATTTAAATTGAGAGTGATTTTTTATCAGTTTTTTTTAAAAATAAAATGCATATACAAGTTTAAATCCAGCTTCCTGGCAAAGAAAAAATCGATCAACGACCTCTTAAGGATCGAATTTGCATCCATTCACCCTCTTACGCGGAACTGGAAGATGTCGCATTTATCAACCATGCAACGGTTCAATCGAAAAACATCAGCTTATTTCTGAAGAAATCAATGACAGTTACGGTGATCACATATATGTAATGGCATTTATGTACCCTTATTGGACAAATGTTTTTGCTCCCTTAGAGGTGGTGGAGGAATTTTTTTTTTTTTTTTTTAACAGAATATTGCAATTAATTGTCACAGAAAATACATCACGCAACCAAAAATTAGGTCAATTATAGCACAGGAAGTGTGTTAAAAGATTGCAAGATTTGAGCCGAACGGACAGACAAGCCAAGTTAAATAAAATCTTTAAAGAAAGAGTCAGTGCCGGACATTGGCCTTTTTTACAACCTTTATTATTGCTACATTAAATTAACCCTTTATCTACAGACGGTATTTATAAGTACCATTAAAATAACTTGTTATAAAATTCATTTAATACATCAATTAGTAGTAATACAGTTTAGAATGAGTTATAGATCCATTACTTTATCTTGTTCCAAAAGTATTATTGGTTACACTTGAAATGATGATTTCTTTTGTCTTTGCATCTTTCTTGGCGTTGGGGGGGGGGGGGATTTTCAATTAGTATATATTTCTATTGTAAAAACATTTGTACATTTCCTAATTATACAAAATACTAAGAAAAATATTTAAAATAAAAGATTTGAGTGGGGTTATAAATATTGCACGAAATCCCTATAAATTCAAATTTCATTCATCCTTTTAAATCCTTCAAAAATTTATTAAATGATTACGTAAATCTTCTAACGTAGTTTAAAAAATTCACGAAAAATGTTTTAGAAGATATAATTTTCATAATTCAGTACAAATAATCTACTGTGTATGCCAAAAAGCTCATTACAGGTAGGAATTTAGAGTTGATTTTATGCGTGTTGAAAATATGGGGAATGATTCCCGATTTTAAATGCATTCGGACTGGAAGCAGAACAATTATTATTATTTTTTTTTTTAACTTGAGGTGGGTGGTGGTGGGTAAGTGAGGGGGAAAAAACAATCTTCATGAAGACAAAAATTTTGAAGCTATTGTCTAAAACTATCAATACTTTAGTGCAATTGAGAAGCAGTTAAAGACTATCTTTTATTCAGAATATGCATTGCCAAAACGGGTGTTTTAACGACCATAATCCTTTCAAGATTTTACTCTTAACATATCAATACAAAAATGGGGGAAACTTACTTAAGGTTGTTCTCAGATCCAAGATCGCAACTTTTTGACATAAGTTTTAATTTATTTTTGTTCGGAAATGCATGAAAGTAGCAGGTGTTGTTGTTCAGAAACTGTGTCATCGCGCTGTTTTTTCCGTTTTTTTTTTTTTTTTTTTTTTTTGCAAACGCAATAGATCTTTCAGAAAATAGTATCAAAGTGGGCGTTTTGAACCGAATTTCCGCGCGAATGAAGAAAAATCGGACAAGAATGGGTGAAAATGTGTTTGTCACGTGATCAAAATCGCTTATAACTCAATAGGTAATTGTTTGATAAAAAAAATTGAAAACACAGCTCTATTCCAAATCGCTTTCATGGTCAGCTTTCCAGTTTTATATCTTTCCGTTAAAAAATGAATTTGTAAATGTGTCAAAACGTTTTGCGCTTCTTGAGCAGAGCAATTAAGAACAGCCTTAATTTAAGTTTGTGTGTTACTGTTCGCGACTGCAAGAAACCACTAGCAGTGTTTGTAACATCATATGTATGAATAAGTAGAACAACGTTATGTTGGATTCATTATAAAGATACCTAAAATATATTTCGCTATCTCTGAAGAATGTTGACCCATGACAAACTTTCTGTGTAGTATTATTGCTTTGCAACAAAACGAACGGGGAGTTGGGGAATCTCCGAATAAAAGACGGAATGATGTGTTACAAGAGTCGCATTCAATTGACCAAATGGGAATTACACGAGCATTTAACCTCAAAACACAATTTCAAAGCATCCCAAATCTTTCATTTTAAGTTAAAGACATAAAAGAAGGCTCTGTGCAGAATCTCCTCAAGGATATAACGTAAACAATTCCGTTAATGATCAAGAGTATAGCTGGATCTCTTCATTTTCGTGAAATGATGAGTAGTTTCAAAATGTTTTAGAGTTCTGTTCCAGTTCTTCTCTTCTCTTATTTATTTTTTTCAAACTTTGACATATTTGAATAATAAGCTTTCTTCTTAAAGAAAAATAACAACGAATTTCCATGTAAAACAGCATAAAGCTAACGCACAATCCAGCATGAAAATGTTTCCTAAAAAAATGTATTACCATATATTCAGGCGAATAACGCGAGCTTTTTTCACCAGAAAATAGATCGGTATTTACAGATAAGCGCCAGTTATTAAAAAAAGCTTCAAAATGTTTGTTTTTATACTTGTTTTGTAAATCAAGTAATTAATATTTTAACAACATGTATTCTGATAACTGCTTTAACACCACACTCACACACTAATTTATATAATTATTTTATTATAGCAATTTACACATCAAGAAATTATTTTTAACCCATTATTTACTGAATTACGAATTCATGAAAATTTTATCTCCTAAAGCATTTTTCGTGAATTCTTTTAACTACATTAGAAGATTTACATAATGATTTAATAGATTTTAGAAGGACTGAAGGATTTAGAAGATTCATTCAATTTGAATTTATAGGGATTTTGTGTAATATTTATAACCTCACTCAAATCTATTATTTTAAATATTTATCTTAGTATTTTGTTAGAATTAGGAAATGCACAAATAATGTTCTTAAGGATTATGCGATAGGTATTTCTCTGTTTTCAGTTAATCATTATATATTCTCCGGTGTCGCGTCACGCTGGTAAAAGCACAAACAAAATTACTCCCATCAAGCGCCAAATAGAGAAAAGTTTTATTGGAATGCGGTGTTGAAATTAGCCATTTACCATTAGCCTATTTATTAGTTGTATGCAAAGTATCATTGGTCGGTCAATTTTTTCTATCGGTTAGAGTTAAAATCTCATAGTAGCAATTTTTAGTGTATATTTTCACTATGGTAAACCAAAGATAGCTGTTTTGAAGCTTTATTTTGACTGCTAAAAGAAAGTCTAAATTTTACTCATTTAGGAGACATTTAGAATGTATTTAGTTAAAAAAAAACAATTTTCAACGTTTAATATCTTAAAATATGTATGATTTTAAAACAATTTTTATTGGGATGAAAGATATAAGTATTTTCTTTCATTTCGTGTATTTTAAAAATTGCAACATGGAGAATTAGCATTTATAGGGGGCTCCAAACTGTTAGACATTTGACGAGCAGAAAATTGGTATAACAGCTTACAAGCAGGATTACAAAATAAATATTGCAACTAGAATGAAAATTTTGGTGCTTACTTATACTTCAGGTTGTAATGATTACTCTGAACCTAAATAAATTTGTATTTAAAGAATTTTTATATTTGAACAATAAAAAAGAAATTTTAGGTTCAGTTTATACAGACTAACATGAAACATTTTGAAAATTTCATGAAAAAGTATTCAGCAGTTTTTGAGATATTCTGCGCGTTATGCCTAAAAACGTCATTTGGAGAAAAATGACTTCAAAGTTTCGGAAACGCCGCTTCAACTATGGAGCGGGTATAATTCTAAAAACCATAATTTCTGTTCTAATGGGAATTCCAAGGAAACAATTATATCAAAATGTTCAGAAAAGATACGAGTTTAACATCTAAGAAAATTAAATTTTCGAAGCTTTAAAAGTCCTGAGACATTTTCTATTACATCTCAATTAAATTACTTTTATTGTTCATGTATAAAATTACTTTTATTGTTCATCTTATATAGATACAACTACGTTTCACCAGAATGTGGCTTAAATGACTATTTTTTTTTTCTTTTAAGGCCCTAATTTCCGTTCGGGTAGAAGGATAATTTATCGAAAATTACTTCATAAAACAAAATGCAAGTTATCTGAATGAAAGTGCACTTTTTTTATTTAAAATATGAGATCATTTTCATTAGTGGAAAAATTTCATCTTTGTAAAATTAGAATGTAAATTTTTATTTATTGTTACATATTACTATTTATTCGATCTTTTTTTTGGGGGGGGGGGGGGAGGGGGCACAAAGCGGGTAAAAAATGATTCAGATATCTAACCCGTTGAGCGATTTGTACGAAAATAAATACAGCTTTTAACGACAATGGCCTGTAACATATTCCCCAAATGGAAGCTCAATCGAAAACATAGTTTGGACGCAATTGTGTTCCCTCACACTCATTCATACATCATACATACATAGAGACAACTCAAAAAACGGACTCTGGGCAACAAAAAAGGTTAAAAAAAATCAACATACATATATATGGAATCATTTAAGGCAAAAACGAATTTAGTGAACTTCAACATGTAAAAATATACTAATGTTTCCACAATCTGGTTTTATTTCGATTAAAATACTTTCCTAAACTAAATGAGTACGTAAAGTAAAAGTAACCGTTACATATTTCTAATACGAAAAAAAATCGGTTATATTCATAAATTCATTAGAGACAGCCGTATAAAAACTAGGGCATAATTATTTTGAGCCTGCCTGTAAAACAACAATAACAGTGAATGTAACGTATTTGGGTGGAAGTCCCATGCATCTGATTTTAAATTAGCCGGGTCGTACAGAATGAGTACACACGTTTAGTGCAAGAACCCATTTAATTGGGCTCCAATCCCAACAAATTAACTGCAAACAGATTTTAAAGGTTAAGGCTGCGTACCCACTATCCTTCTAACTGATTTCAGTGTCGGCTTCGTTTTTTGTGGCTTTTCGGTGTCTTTGATTTTTAACGACTTTAGCAGGAAAGGGACTGATGTCCGGAAAAAGAGGAACCTTTCCTTCAAGTAGAGTCGAGCTCCTTATCTCCTGACCCATTGTTGATTCCCCTCATTCTTTTGTGAATAAACCGCAAATGATTTCAGAATAAAAGATTTTCCAAGAATACTAGAGAAGGAGGCAAAATACAAGTCAGAACGTAGCTTAAGATGTAATTTTTTATTGAACTTCGTGAACAAAATAAATTGATGATGGGGTGGTCCATTAGACAAACTTTACAGTATCAGAATATCAGGCCGAATGATTTACTTACATATCAATCGCACGCCCACATCCACTGGAATAAGCCAATATAAGAGTTTAAACAAACGCCAAAATTATCCGTTGCATAGAAAAGCAATGGGAGCGAATTTAAATTATTGGCGAATAAACTGATAAAGACAAAATCGCGAATTTACTTCAAGCAACCCTACCGAAACATTTACAAAACGTTAGAATCTATTTATATTATAGATGACAGCTATCATTAATGTTAAAATTTATTGCCTGACAATATAATAAATAGTATAATATAATACAATAAATAGATAAAAAACCCTTGTTAATAAAAATGATAGCTTTCTTTTATAAACAAAGAAAGGAAAAATACCCACATAAATACTGTAAATAAAATGGATTAGAATTAAATTTAATATCGAAATGACAGGAATATAATGATCGTAAATCTTTACATATAGTTTAAGCTGTTGAATTGCAGATTTAGATTAGCAAAAAGCAAAATGAAAATGAATCAATTCGTTTAATGTTTATAACACTTCACTTCCGCATGAAAAAAAAGAGAAAAGAAACACGAAAATATATTTCACCATGGGATTACATTTTAACGAATCCAGTTATGACTGATTGAATAAAATGAAAAAAAGAGTAAAAAATTAATTTAAAAATAGAATAAAAAAGGACAATATATGATGCATCATCATAGTGAAGCATAGCATTTTTAATACAGAAAATGCTATACTAAACCAATGTATTAATTTTGTACTGTTTTAAATAAAATGGCATTCAAATATTTCATTAAAACGTCTGTAAACAATTACCGCCCATAGACCATAAAACAATCCGAAATATTTTGTGTGTCTTACCCTAATCAACAAATCAAAGGCTATGTACACACTACATTTAATAAGAAGTTTCACATAATAAAACTAAAAAATGCATTTAAATTCCAAGTAATCCAAGCATATTTACGAAAACAGAGTTCTAAGAGATATACACACAGTCAAACCGAGCTCAAATACTTTTCAAAGTATGTTGTATAAGCCAGCAAAATGAAACCTAGGGAGGAACAAATTAAGATTTATGAACATATATGCTTGCAATCCGCTGGCAAAGTCGCTTTTTTTTTTTTTTTTTTTTTAATTAATGAAAACATAAATAAGTAAACTATTCATTGTTCAAAAGTCCTGTTCAAGAATTTTTTTTAAAAAAAGCAACAGAAATGTAGCAATTGAGAAAAGTTAAAATGATAAAAGTCAGCTTCTATTAGCTTTTTTCAAAATAAAGAATTGAAACTCCTCGCGCTTGAGATCATTTTTAAACGCATGAACTTAAAACGAAAAATAAATAAAATTAACCTTTCTCAAGGAATCTCGGTGGAGGGGTGGGCACGAGCAGGCAAAACATAGCTCTAACTAAAAATCTTTAACGTCTTTACCTTAGTGTTTAATAATTTTATGTTACACGAGAAGAATAAGTTTTACTATTTTTTTTGAAAGAAATCGCCAGGGGAAAAAAATTAGCTAATTAAATATGAAAGGGGAAGCCCCCCCAATTCCGACGGTGCCCATGATCGAACATTTTTATAACCCATTAGTTCTTATATAATTCGGTTGCGTTGTAATGACGTTTTTTTTTCAAAGTTCCAGATACAGTGCTTTCAGCGAAATGCAAACAGACTTTAATATTAGTAAGTCCGTGTCTAGCTACCAGTATGTACGCTAATAAATTCGGGGTTAAACCACTTCATTTTTTAACCTTGAAAACGCGGTAGTTGACTGAGTCAAAATTCTCCGACAAGGCAATAAAACTTGTTTTATTGGTCATGAACTATATCAAAGAATCCGACATGAAAATGATAACGCCACAAAGCACTTAATACTGTTTCTGAATTTCTAGCATTGTTTTATTATCAATGTTTTTACATGTTATCGCTGTATAGTATTCTTTTCTACAAGAATACATTTTAACGATTTTTTAAACTTTATGACGAAAGTTTTGGACTCGAGTATACTTTTGTAATTAAAATATAAATTAATCATTTCAGGTCTGGAATCCCAATGATAGAAAATATCTTTACATTTTTGCATTTATGATTATTTTTAGTATCTGCATGCAGTAATATAACATTAACTACTATCACTTTAATTATGCTTTATTACGTATTATAACTTTATACATGTTTTATCTATTATCTCTTTATACATGTTTTATTATGTATTCTCTTTATACATATTTTATTATATATTATCTCTTTATACATCTTCTATTATATATTATCTCTTTATACATGTTTTATTATATATTATCTTTTTATGCATGTTTTATTATATTTTATCTCTTTATACATGTTTTATTATATTTTATCTCTTTATACATGTTTTATTATGTATTATCTCTTTATACATGTTTTATTATGTATTATCTCTTTATACATGTTTTATTATGTATTATCTTTATCTCTTTATACACATTTTTTTGTATTATCTCTTTACACGTTTTATTATGTATTATCACTTCGTAATGATTAAAGTTCTAAGAGTAGTTATCACAGTTATCACTTTTAAATTTACAAAAAGTCGAGTTTTTTTTTTCCACTTTATATATAGAATAAAATGTTTATGGTCTTCTCATCTAATTAACAATAATATTAAAAAACTAATTTATGATGCATTAAATCATGGTTTTCCAAAAAAATTCATATATTCATTACTATACAATTAGTACTTACATGATCTTAAAAAAAAAAAAAAAAAAAAAAAAAAAAAAAATTAACATATGCGTAAACAAAATTACAAAAAAAAAATTATAAAATAAAAATATTTATAAAAAATTAAAAATTGTAAAATAATAATAAACAATTACTATAGGATCTTTGGGTGGGTAGATGTTAGAGTACGGAGTTGTCTGGATAATAGGCAATGGTTAATTAAAAGAAATGATGGGGCTTTTGTATTATAACTACATTTCTAATACGTATTTTATATGGATGTTGATTTGATGTTTTATATGTAATTGGTGACCTTTTTTTTTTCCAATTCATATTAAATTTAGCTTATTTAATCAAATTCAAAATTAACTTGTTTTTAAATTTTAGTCTATTCAGGACAATATCATATTAATTAATAATAGTATACCATCTTTTTATTGATTATTATGCATATAAGTTTATTTGATATAACTAATGTTTTATTTGATATAACTAATGTTATACTGTATGTATTAAAATTGGGTAAATAGTTTTTATTATTATTCCTCCATACTTTTTAATATAGTTTTATTTTCAACTTTGTATTCCATGATTAATTATCGGTTTAATGTGTTTGATTGTCACAATCATATTTTTTAGCTTTTTTATGGCTAATATGAAGATAATTCACACACTATATTTGTGATCTTTAGGCTATTGGGAATTTTAGAATCTGACAATCTTCTATAAACATCCATTTTTTATTTATGTATGTTTTTTTTCCTGATCATTTTTTATATGTAATAGTAATTATTAAAGTTTTTTATATTTTTATTATATATAATTTATTTTATTTTATAGCATATAGCTATATTCTACATATTACCAATGTTAAAACTTTTTTTAATTTCTCAGTGTAGATTAAATGGATTTGGTAATAGAATATATTGAAAGCATTTTATTAACATTTAATTTATTTAATTTTTTTTTAATAATGATATATAGTATGGTATTATTTTAATATTAGGATTTGTGTAGTAATGCAGTTGATATATTTTAATTTCATTAGCTTTTATTAGGTTCTTCTTTTTGTGACATTTGAATAATAATAATAGTTTTAAAATAAAATAATAGATGGCAGCACCAAAAATTCTCTTTTTAAAGTTTCTATTAAAGTAATAATTTTAATTTTTTACATCAGGTGGTATTGAACGCTGAATATTGGCAATATTGTAAAATTGATATTAAACAATTTAAAATTGTTTTTAGGTATTTTAAATAATGTAATTATTTTCTATTTATATTATATTAATTGAACTTATCACGGTATTTCAAAATGAATTAACGGAATCCATAGGTTTTAATTTCTGTGTTAACTGTTTTATTCACCTTAATATTATCATGCTTTTGGATTCCATGTGCGGGAAGACATTTTGAAAATCAACTGGGAATTTATTCGGTATGTTGTGTAAGATTTCTATTGCTATAAATTAAATATTTAATGGGTTGTAGTGTTTTTTCCATTTCATGCCATTTGATAATGTTCTGTTTTCATCTTGAAACTATTCTTTTGGTTATATTGGTTGTTTGGGTACAGGAGATAAATTTTTTCCAGATTTTAGTTTTTTTTTCCTCACAGAAAACAACCGATTTGCTTATATCATTAAATTCTGTACTCTTGAAAACGTAATTCAATATATAAGTTTTTCAATTATTTTTCGGTATCCATATTCTTTTTTTCTTCCATATTAATGACCAATTATTGTTTTCTAAATTGGGTAGAAAATTTACTAATAAAGCTTGAACAAATTTTTATATTTTAAAATATTTCCTACTAAGGACTTAATACACTATAAACAAACAAACAAACTCGGAAACGTTACTCTACCTGGTGGCCCAACGGTTCTGTTGGTCTTCCGCATATTTCGGTCAGATTTTCGTAACGTTTCCGCGTATTTCGGTAGAATATTCGGAAACGTTTATGTTTATTTCGGGTATGTTTGTGTACACATCGGATATGTTTCTGTGCATATAGGAAACCTTCCTGAATATGTCATATTTTTTTTTACTTAAGAAGGTAATACGCTTTTTAAAAAGAATTAATATTATCCGATGGAATTGTATTGCAGAATAATTCTAGATTTACTGTTAATCATTTGTTGCACATACAAAGTTAAATAATTCGTTCGAAATGTATAATCTTGTCCAAGAATTTACAATAGATATTATTAACGAATAATAATGTAGTTCTATTATCAGTAAATTACAAATAGCACTGTTTATACGTTTTTTCGTATCTTCGTTTTGAACTTATGTTCTGATTCAGAACTTTTGTAATGATGAAATGCATCGTTTATATGACCGAAGAAATTTATAATTTCACTTTTACTAATGCGTTTTATCCTCGTTTATAAATTACATATTTGTAAAAAGATAGAATTGAAAATTTGATTTGTATATCTATAAATAATTCTTTTTTAAAATGCGGTCACGTGAGCGGTTCCTGTAAATAAATACTTTTATGAAAATGTTTAATTTCACTACATATAAATAGATGGATTTTTTTATACGTTTAAATAATTATTTTTTCGTATAAAAAGACACACTATTTCAAAAAAAGTTAATATCTCCGATTAGTTACTTTATTTTCATGAATGGTATACTTATAAATAGATATATTTTCTCAGGTTATCTCAGCACTTCTCAAGTTATACAAATAAAATAAATACTTTTAAGAGAATATATTTAAAAGCGGGATAATTGTAAAACAATATATTAAAAATGCATTTACAAATATAGACAAATAATTTTCAAAAATATATCTATTTATAAGATGATATTATAATCACGAAAATAAATTAATTATTCAACAGATATGAAATATTGTGAAATAGTATTCTCTAATTATGAGATAAAAAAAATAAAGTATAAAAAAATCCATCTATTTTCGTAAGGAAATTAAAATTTTCAAAGTATATCTATTTGCAGGATGGAACTCACGAGATCGAATTTAAAAAAAAGAATTTTGTATAGATCTTTAAATCAGACTTTCCATAAGATCTTTTTTACAAATGTATGATTCATAAACAAATAGAATAAAAAGTATAGTGTAAGTGAAATCATGAATTTCTTTAGTCACAGAAACGATATATTTCATCGTGAAATGGAACATAAGTTCAAAACGAAAAGATTATAAAAAAACATATAAACAGTACTATCTGTACTTCCCTAACACTAGTACTACATTTTTCAGGGTTTGTAAGCTTCAAGGACCTTTTACCAGAATTTTCGTAAAGTAATATTCGCCTTATTTAATGAGAAAAAAAAAAAAATCTATCTTCAGATATACCAACCAGCATTTCACGAAATTTCTGGTACGGAAACACCTAAAATTCCATTAATCGCTTGATGCGTACGAATCCTGCTATTATTCGTTAATCAAATACAGTGAACTTCCGTTAAGACGGCCCCGTTTAAGATGGATCTCCCGTTATTACGTAAAAAACAAAACCCCCGGTTAAGGTCTATACGAAGTGCATGTTAGATATCTGCACTGGCCGAAAATTCCAGGCCGGGCATGGCCCGACTCATAGAAGAAAAAATTCGGCCCGGGACGTAAAAATGTTTTTGGCCCGGCAGGGGTCGGTATAACCTGCTTAAAGTTCGGCCCGGCCCGGAAAAAAGTTAAAATCTCGGCCCGAGTGAATTTCTACAAAACAATGATTTTTAAGCCGATTTGGTTAAAAATTAGTCTCGTGCGAGGAGTTCTGAGGAAAAATATTTATCTTAACTTTTCTTTTCATGTTTATAATCTTACTTTTTATATAAGGGACGCAGGCTGCGATATTTATTTTTTTAATCAATCTCTATTTCTTGTATGTAAATGTCTCAGTTCTCATTAATATGGTTAATCCATATTCCATGTATTGAAGTGTTAAAAATCTGAAAAATGCTATAAAGTAAAATCTTCTAAGGCGGAAATGCATAGAAAAGAAAAAAAATGCGTTATGGACAAGTTCCCTTTTTAGCAAGTTGTAAATGTATTATATATCCTTTTCTTACATATTAGTATATTAATTTTGCATGGATCAACACGTTTTTCAGTTTATAACAGGATTCCGTCATAGGCAGGTTCTTTCTCACACGTTTTATTAAGCTACATTTTAATAAGCGTAGAAATCTACTATTCGTTAAAAAGAATAAATTTGAATGTTTGATTGTAGAATAATGGAGATTTAAAAATGTATTCATTTTTTGCAAAAAATTTTGGGCCAGGTCTAATTTTACTGATGTTTGAACAGACCAGGACACGTCGAGACAAGGATTTTCATACGGGCTAGGTCAAAACTGCGACTGAAAATTTTGGGCCTTGAAGACTAGGAATGAAACAGTCCAGGCTCTGTACAGAAAAAAAAGTTAGGCCCGGCCCGGCCCTCCAAGAAAAAAGTAAGTCCCGAACCCGATCCGACCCGGCCCGTAAAGGGTAGTCACTAGACCCGTCCCGAGCCTTCGGTAAAAAGTATGGCCCGGGTCCGGCCCGAGTGCCGTGAATGAAAATCGGCCCGCGGGCCGGGCCGGGCTCGGGCCACGGGCTGGCCCGTGCAGATCTCTAGTGCATGTAACAGACATCGTTTAATACGTACAGTTCATTCGTTAAGATGGAGCAATAATCGTCAGGACAACGAAATCCCAAATTTTTTTCTATTCTATAAGGTAGCTTTCATTACAAAAAGCTACCTATTGCAGCCGTTCGGAGGAAAGAGATTTCAAAAAATTTTGGTATATTTTCATCGATCATGACCCCCAGACCCCGAAACCACCCTCCGTTCAAAATTGATATATATCTGACCTTTGTCACACTGTAACTCTCGTTTTTATGAACCGATTTCGATGTAATTCGGTGTGTACATAGTACATACCAATGTCTCAACCGAGTTCGTTGGCCAGCTTTATCCACCGTTTTGTTTCAAAATAGAGGCCATTTAAAATTTTTAAAAAATTTTTAAATTTGAAATGTGGTACCAAAAAATTGAAAATGGAAAATATTTTTTTCTTATGTATTTGACCTTTATACAAAGATTCCAGAACAGTTTTTGTTTCGTCTATATCTTAAAAAATGGCTGAGTTATAGCAATTTGAATTTCTAGCGTGGCTGACATTTTGAAACGTCCTGATTTTTGTCACGTGATAACAGGCGTATTTATGAACCGATTTGGATGTACCTTGGTGTGTACATAGTACATACAAATATCTCGACCGAGTTCGTTGGCCAGCTTCATCCGTCATCTTGTTTCAAAATGGCGGCCATTTAAAAAAAATTTAAAAATTTAAAATGAGATACCAAAAAACTGGAAAATGAAAAAGATTTTTTTCGTATGTGTTTGACCTTAATACAAAGATTCCGGAACAGTTTTTGTTTCGTCTATATCTAAAAAAATGGCTGAGTTATACCATTTTAATTTCTATTGTGGCTGACATTTTAAAATGACCTGATTTTTGTCACGCGATAACAGGCGTATTTATGAACCGATTTGTATGTAACTTGGTCTGCACATAGTACATACCAATGTCTCGACCGAGTTCGTTGGCCAGCTTCATTCGCCAAAAAAATTTAAATTTAAAATTTAAAATGAGGTATTAAAAAATTGGGAAATGAAAAAGACTTTTTTTATGTGTTTGTCCTTGATACAAAGATTCCGGAGCAGTTTTTGTTTCTGAAAATTTGTTCTTTTGTTTAGATCAATAGTTGAATTATAGCACTTTGAATTTCTAGCATGGCTAACATTTTGAAACGATCTTGTATTTGTCACAAGATAACACACGTATTCCCCTATTTCGATGTAAGAAGCAAAGCTGCCAAGTCTCCGGCTTTTTGGATACCAGTATTCTAATACAGAAAATATTCTTTCATTTAATTGGAACATTTGGGCGATTTAAAAGAAGTACATTTTCTCTAAAATAATAGTGATGAGCAAAAAGCCGGAGACTTGACAAATCTGAAGAAGGCATGTGGATAGTATACATCAATATCTCGACCATGTTCGCTGGCCAGATTCATCAGCCATCTTGTTTCAAAATGGCGGCCATTAAATTAAAAAAAAAATTATATTTGAAGCGAGGTGCAAAAAAATTAGAAATTGAAAAAGGTTCCTTTCTTAAGTATTTGACCTTGATATAAGGATTCAGGAGCATTTTTTGTTTGTTTTTATCTTAAAAAATGGCTCAGATATAGCAGTTTCAATTTCTAATGTGGGTGACATTTTGAAAAATCTGATTCTTTGCCTGCGACAGCACTCGTATATATTAACCGATTCCGATGTGAGTGATCATGTGCACAGCAATTACTAAGGTCTCGGCCAAGTTCACTGGTTAGCCTCATCCACCATGTTGTCTTAAAATGGCAGGCACTTTAAGAAATCGCCGAATTTGGCAGCCAAATATAAGTTACTTTAAAGAAAAGCAGCTTGGATAAAGCTGACTAATTTCGCGAAATTCTCATTCATTATATTGATAAAAATTAGTATTGAATCTCCTATATTCGGTTTCCACTAAATTGAGCTTCGTATGTTTGAATAATATAAGTTGGCTTTTTTAAAATAAGGAATATGAAAGCTACCTCTTCCTCCCGGCACTGGCCGGAAGGACTTTTTTTACAATGAAAAGAGTGGAAATCTCGCCTTTGACGTCACGGAGTATGTAAGTATGTTTCAATGTAAACTAGAGTTTCAAATATAATTTTTTTAAATTTTAAAATTGTTCTCTTACTTTTTTTTTTTTTTTTTTGTTACTGTTGTTTTAGTATTTCTAGTAAAGTAACATAAAATGATTTGAGAAAACAAATTTCTAGTCATATTACAATGTATATGTACATAAGTATTTTTTACTGTAATGTAAAGCGTCAAATTTATGAACTCCTGTTATAATGGACTCTCGATAAAACGGACAAAAAGACGCTTGCCCTTGACTATCCGTCTTAACGAGAGTTCACTGTATCTAGTATCTTATATCTATCATAGATTCATGGACAAGAGTATTATTTCGAACGAGTTATTTGACTTTGTATCTGCAACAAACTTAACAGTAACTCTAATATTATTATTCAATAAAATTCAATCGAATAATATTAATTCTTTTGAAAAAGCGTATTACTTTCTTAAATATATATATATATATATATATATATATATATATAAAACATAAATGCTTACTTCCCTCAACATATCCGTTACGCATCTTCGTTACTTTCAACCCCAGAACAATAAAAGTCACGTGATCACGACTTTTTAAGAACGTGTTGGGCATGTACAGAAAATCCGAATATTCATCCCGAAATCCTCAAAATGAAAATCCGAATAAAATGAGAGTAACATTTCCGATTTAATAAGTTACTCAAGAGAATTAATAGTTTACACTACATTTTTGGAAACGTTTCCGCTGTGGACTGTAGCGGATCTGATTTTTTTTTACAGTGTACCCAGATACCTGCAGATTATTTCAATCTCTTATTTTATTCCCAAAAATTGCATTTCAAAATTCTGTAACTGACGTAACATAAAATAGACAAACTGTTTCTGCCTTTATTGAAGTGTAAAAAGTATCAAAACTATCCAGTTAAAAAAAAATTGACTTTATGTTCTTCTCAACACTAAGTAATGACAAACTATAATAATAACTTTTTAAAGTAATTTCTGAACAATTAAAAAAGAAAAAATGGCATTTATATATGTAACTGACGTAACATTATCACTCTACCAAATACCATAATGGTACTTAACTTAGTTTGTGAACAGTAATTTACAATGTCTTTTTTATTAGGATTTTTTTACAGAACATAAAAATAACAAGCTTACCAATCAAACACTTAAACATATTATTAATTTCACCCCCCCCCCCTTAAAAAAAGAGACTTTTCTGTGGAATAGCTACTGTGGTCGGTCTCCGAGACCGCGTGATCGAAAGAGGAAAAAAAAAGGGGGTCTAGATTAACTCATAGCGTGCTGTTTCTGTACTAAACTTTATGTATAGGATTATTGTAATTAAAAACCCTCTATTCAGAAGTATCCAGCGATAGTACTACGGCTCCAAGCGAAACGAATTCCACTGTTATCTATAGTTAAACTGAAAATTACAAGTTAAACTGTGAAAAGTAAAAAAAAAAAAAAAAAGATCTGTCTGTCAGACCACTAATAACAGCAGTTAAAAACTACACTAGTCATACGAAGAAACTCGAACGCTAATGTTACCTACGGGAGAAATTTTTAGTTTGTATTTTAAAAAATGTGCTTAATATACCTAAGGTTGATTTCTATTGTTGTGCGTTTGTATCATTTCGTTTATAGTTACAGTTTTTTCATATGCGGATACTTTCCCTTTTGGAACTGGTTCTGAAAAAGAAACTATCCGCATATAAAAATAGCTACCGTGATTTCGGGTGTATAGCCCGCGGATCAAACAATCGTGTTTCGACCCAGAAATTTTTTAAAATAAAATGTAACTTTTTAGATCACGGTAAATATTGGTCTTTAAATACTGAATAAAATTTCTGGGTCCAAACTGAATTGTTTGATCTGCGGGCTATACACCGGAAATTACGGTAACCAAAATCGTAAAAGTACAATAACACAACAATATATATCGATTTCAGGTATCCTATGCAAAAAAATCTTTTAAAAATATAATAAAATACAAGGTACAAATCTGAAAATATTCGTCCCATGTTTAAAATTAGCGTTCGTGTTTCTCCACGTGACTCGTGAAGGCTCTTAAGGGTTGAACGGGCTTTACCTCAAAATATTAACATAAGTTCGATTAATTATATATTTTTTAAAAAAATTAACTGCAAAAATATAAAACTTAAAAAAAAAATTGTTAAAACGCACTTTTTTTAGATGGGACAGGAAACACATTCATAGCTTTTTCGTTTGTTGCAACATCTGTTTCAAAATCATCAGATATAAGGAAAAAAGCGTGACACATGCACAGCTACAACCCACCTACACATAGACAAAAGCCAATTCAGCGCTTAAATATCCATCTTACCATTCACTTTTGTTACATGAATAGAACACGCAAAATAAATTGTTAAATAAGATATTTCGAAATCCATTAAACAAAAACAAAAAGTTTGATCGTAAAAGATTTTCCTTTTCCTTCCTCAAAATAACGATGCCTATTGGTTCTGAAAACGAATACGAGAATTTTAAGCAAATGTCCCTAAACACTAAGGAAAAACAGGAGATGCCTTTCTGAATACAAATTTAAGACTTAAAATTCGCGTAAAGTTTTCAAGTTTTTCTTTTCTGCCATTTTAAGAAGATTCTTTCGAATTTACTTTTTTAGGTAAAAGATAAAATATTACAATGTTTAATCTATTCATTGCCGTTGATAACATTTCTTTTCTTAAATTTTAAGTTATGTATATTGCCGTTAATAACACTGTTTTTTTTTTTAAGGTATTTACTCAAACAGTGCAAGCTAATAATTATTTTAAAAAACAAATTGAAAACAAACTGATAACGTTTATTTTATAACGATTACAAGCATAAAATTACCTTATGAAAAAAACAAAAACAAAATAAAAAAGAAAAGTGCCCAGCTAAACTGATGGCATTGAGCTCACAGACTATTCACAATAATTGTATATTATACTCTTATTTTAAAGGATAATGCCCCTCAAAAAAATAAGTGAAGGGGAATTAGCCCCCGTTTCCCCCTTTATACTTAACCAGTGAACCTCCAAATCTAATCAGGGAAGCTCCTTATCATAATAAACCGGTATACCAAACTTGGAGCAAATCGAATAATCTTGCAAAAAAAAAAAAAAAAAAAACATTTATCTAAATTAAGGGGTGGACTAACCCACCTTTATCCTTAACCAATTAATCGCCAAAACGAATCAGGGAAGCTCCTTAACATAATAAACAGGTATACCAACTTCGGAGCAAATCGAATCATTCTGCATGAAAAACCCATTTATCTAAATTAAGAGGGGCGGGCTAACCTCCCTTTTCCCCCTTTACCCTTAACCAATGAACCCCAAAACTAATCAGGGAAGTTCCTTAACATAATAAACCGGTATACCAAATTCGGAGTAAATCGAATGATTCTGCATGAAAAACCCATTTATCTGAATTAAGGGGGTGGACTAACCCCCCTTTTCCCCTTTTATCCTTAACCAATGAACCCCCCAAACTAATCAGGGAAGTTCCTTAACATAATAAACCGGTATACCAAATTCGGAGCAAATCGAATCATTCTGCATGAAAAACACATTTATCTGAATTAAGGGGGGTGGACTAACCCGGTTTTTCCCCCTTTATCCTTAACCAATGAACTCCCAAAACTAATCAGGGAAGTTCCTTAACATAATAAACCGGTATACCAAATTGGGAGCAAATTGAATGATTCTGCATGAAAAACCCATTTATCTGAATTAAGGGGGGTGGACTAACCCCGTTTCCCCCCCCTTTACCCTTAACCAATGAACCCCCAAAACTAATCAGGGAAGTTCCTTAACATAATAAACCGCTATACCAAATTCGGAGCAAATCGAATCATTCTGCATGAAAAACATATTTATCTGAATTAAGGGGGGTGGACTAACCCCGTTTTTCCCCCTTTATCCTTAACCAATGAACTCCCAAAACTAATCAGGGAAGTTCCTTAACATAATAAACCGGTATACCAAATTCGGAGCAAATTGAATGATTCTGCATGAAAAACCCATTTATCTGAATTAAGGGGGGTGGACTAACCCCGTTTTTCCCCCTTTACCCTTAACCAATGAACCCCCAAAACTAATCAGGGAAGTTCCTTAACATAATAAACCGCTATACCAAATTCGGAGCAAATCGAATCATTCTGCATGAAAAACACATTTATCTGAATTAAGGGGGGTGGACTAACCCCGTTTTTCCCCCTTTATCCTTAACCAATGAACTCCCAAAACTAATCAGGGAAGTTCCTTCACATAATAAACCGGTATACCAAATTGGGAGCAAATTGAATGATTTTGCATGAAAAACCCATTTATCTGAATTAAGGGGGGTGGACTAACCCCGTTTCCCCCCCTTTACCCTTAACCAATGAACCCCCAAAACTAATCAGGGAAGTTCCTTAACATAATAAACCGCTATACCAAATTCGGAGCAAATCGAATCATTCTGCATGAAAAACACATTTATCTGAATTAAGGGGGGTGGACTAACCCCGTTTTTCCCCCTTTATCCTTAACCAATGAACTCCCAAAACTAATCAGGGAAGTTCCTTAACATAATAAACCGGTATACCAAATTCGGAGCAAATTGAATGATTCTGCATGAAAAACCCATTTATCTGAATTAAGGGGGGTGGACTAACCCCGTTTCCCCCCCTTTACCCTTAACCAATGAACCCCCAAAACTAATCAGGGAAGTTCCTTAACATAATAAACCGCTATACCAAATTCGGAGTAAATCGAATCATTCTGCATGAAAAACACATTTATCTGAATTAAGGGGGGTGGACTAACCCCGTTTTTCCCCCTTTATCCTTAACCAATGAACCCCCAAAACTAATCAGGGATGTTCCTTAACATAATAAACCGGTATATCAAATTCGGAGCAAATCGAATCATTCTGCATGAAAAACCCATTTATCTGAATTAAGGGGGTGGGGTGTGGACTAACCCCGTTTTTCCCCCTTTATCCTTAACCAATGAACTCCAAAAACTAATCAGGGAAGCGCCTTATCACGGTGAACCTAGGAAAAAATTTTGAAGCAAATCGGATGTTTCTATCAAGAGTTATCGCGTTACGTACATACGTACGTACGTACATACATACATACATACATACATACATACATACATACATACAGAACGGGCGGGCACATTAGCTCTCAGGCTTTGATAGCCTGTGAGCTAAAAACAGTGTGTATAAAGAAATAATGGAAAATTAATTTCTTTTTAAATGTTAGTTTTGTCTGAAATTAACCACAAAGTGCAGAAGATTACACTCGACTCAATAGGTATAGTTATAAAATGCCCAAGTTGCTTTCACGCGTTTTTACTTTTATTGCGGCGAAAGTGGTTTTACAGTTAATTTCAAAGTGTCAAAGATTATTCTCGATTGGGACAGGTACGTTTGAGAGGTATCGTTTGATTTCCTGCATTTACTTTTATTGCTGTAGGAAAGAGAAAAGAAAAGAAAAAATATATACGGTTTTAGTTTACTTTAAAATGTAAAAAATATATACTCGATTTTTAAAAATTAAAGAGGCTATTGCTACAACATTCTTTTGTTACATTTATTGCTGTAAAAAAAAAAAAAAAAAAACTTTTACAGTTAACTTCAAAATGCAAAAACTTGACTGGTATTGTTACAAAATGTTTAACCCCTTAAGCACCATATTCAATTTAGTAATAGTATGCTGAATACCACGCATATTAAATTTCGAAAAAAAGGAATTCATGTCATTATTTTTCAGTGTTGGCAAAAAAACAGGTTTTTTTTTTCGAAAAAAAACAAAAACAAAATAACCGGTTTATTTGGTTTAAACCAGGTTTTTAAAAAACATCTTTTCTTATTACATATTACATGCATAGTATAGCTTCATTTGAAAATAATTTAAATTAAATAATTACAGTCAATGTAGAAAATTGAAAAAAAAAATCATGTTTTAATTTAAACAGTATTAGTAACAGTCTTATGTTAAAAGAAAAAACTGCTCTATATAGTGAAACATTGATATGCTGAAAATCTTTATAGACAATCTTTTGATTACTAATAATAAACGTTTGCTGTAGCTTGATGAATATAATACTCTTTTCTACAATTATTCAAAAAATAAATTTCAAATACTTCTTGGGATTTTGTTTTTTGAGTGACAATTCAAAGTCAACATTTTTGGTCATTAGACTCAGCAGATAGCCGAAAAAAAAAAAAAAAATAGACTGGTATTAATAAATGCTATAACCAGCACCCAATTTTTGAATACTCTCTTATTCGATTTCCTATTTTGATTTTAATTCTTAAAGATAATCTCCCCAATCAAGAAAATTTTCTTTTACAACTTGACCAAAATCTTAAAGATCATCGTGTTATGTTAGTAATTACTTTACATAATCTGCATTTTAAAAATGAAAATATTGTATACTAAATATTGAATATTTTTAATCTATCTTATCTTTGATAAATTCACATGTTTTAAGCTTTTTCTTTAGAGCAAAATATGTGTTCATCAACACATACTAATTTTCATCCTATACATATAAACATGATCTAGACCCACTATATATAATGCTTATTGCTGAAATAAAGTGTTAAAAGTAGAAATTATTTATATCCAATAATTTGAAACACTTAAATTACAAAGAAAAAAAAGAGAAAACGTCATTAGATTTCTTCTACTAAAAAAAAAAAAAAAAAAAAAATGGTTTTTTGAGGGGGTGGGGGTGGGGGGGGGGGGACGGTTGGTTTAAACCATGCCAACCCTGTCATTCTTAATTACATGTGAATTATTTAATTTAATATAATGTAAGGAGATGAAATAAAGGTTTATTTATATTATACACAAAAAAATAAGGTTCGAAGTAAAGAACTTCTATGATCACAAAAGCAATTAGCGACTCAAAAACCAGATACTTAGAACATTGCAGTCTTCACTTAAAATGAGGATGTACGCACATACGTCCTGATATTTCACATAGAGGAGTTCATGACGTACGCAGGTACGTCGTGGTGCTTAAGCGGTTAAGGTGTTTTCCCACGCAGTTACTTTTATTGTTGTAAAACTCGTTTTACAGGTAAATTTGCCTTTTGAATACCTCTATAATCCCCCACAAAAATATGACTTTATGGCTAATGGTTGGAATGCCATAATTCAAACGTACAATATATAACATATGAACACACGCACACAAAAAAAGCTAAAATTACTAAAGCTCTGCATTAACACCATCTAAGGAAAATAATTTCATAGCGTATTTCGGTCCTAAATTTTGATTAACCACACTTCAGGAAGAATCAATCCTACTTCTCAAAGTGTGGATTGCGAGCCCATATGGTATCGCGTAAATTAATTTGGGTTTCACAGAAATCATAAGGCCTGACTCATGCCTATAATATCTTAACTTCTTTTGAAACTTTTTTTTTTTTTTTTTATATACGTTTGTGTTTTAAGTTCAGTTTATTTCGATTAAGATGTACGGAATTTTTTTGTAGATTTTCAAAAGTTCTGATCAAAATACCGTTGGTGCTTCCAAAAAACAATTTTGTGGATTTTGGTATACGTACTTTTATGATATGAACTTCTGTAAATCCCATATCAAACACGTTTAGATAAAAAAATATTGTAATTTTTTAGCACAAGGATAGCGTAAATTTCGAAGAAAGGTGGCAATCCAGATAAAAGATTTATTTTTACCACAATAAAATAAATGGGATAGTAAAAATTAAATAGTTTTTAATATTTTTAATTTTGTGTGCTGGGTGTGTAAAAATTAAATAGTTTTTAATATTTTAAATTTTGTGTGCTGGGTGTGTGTGTGTGTGGGGGGGGGGGGGTACGCGAATATTTTACGGGGATTTGGGGGTGGAATTTAGATAAGCATTTAATTATCGTTACAACAAAATCGCAAATAAAAGAGAACATTCTAAAAACATTAAAGAACTTTAAACCTTTTTAAATTTGTGTGCTGAAAAGTTAGAGGTAGAGATTTGCACGGGCCCGAACCCCGTACCCGACAAGTCCCTCGGGCTGGCAAAATGAAGTCAAAACATCTAATGGGCCGGGCCGAATAAGAAATTACGGGCCCGGCCCATTTTTTTTCTTAAGCCAGTTCGAGCCGATAGAAAGATTAAATGGGTCGACCGGCCAGATACAGAATTTTAAAAGTAATAAATTAAACCAATAAAATACGAACAATTTTCAATGGGCGTGACAGGGGCGAGTATAAATATAAATGTGCTGTACAATCCGATGCTAGACTGACAACATCAATAGAGAAAACATATCCAGCGTAGAGATTGGCATCGGGCAGTTACATCATGTCTGAAACAGGGCTTAAATTTTCCAGCAGACTCGGGTTGGACCGGGATCACGCTTACATTTTTTTTTTTTTTTTTACATACTGGTCTATGTGGCGGGCCGGTAATAGTCTTAAGGCTGTTCTTAACTGCTCTGCTCAACAAGCGCAAAAGTTTTTACACATTTACAAATTCATTTTTTAACGGAAAGATATAAAATTGGAAAGCCTGGCCATGGAAGTGATTTGGAATTGAACGGTTTTTCCATTTTTTGATCAATCAATTACGTATTGAGTTATAAGGAATTTTGACAACGTGACAAACACTTTTTTCGCCCGCTCTTGAGTCTCTTTCTTCCTTCGCGCGGAAATCCGGCTCAAAACGCCCACTTTGACATTATTTTCTGGAAGATCTATTGCGTTTGCAAAAAAATGGAAAAAACAGCTCAGTTACATAGTTTCTGAACAACACCACCAGCTAGTTTCATGCATTTCGAACAAAAATAAATTAAAACTTATATCAGAAAGTTGCTCTTTTGGATTTGAGAACATCCTTAAAACGCTACTTCAGCTATGCGAAAACACTGCTTCGTTAAGGTGAATCCGATGGGCGAAATTTAAGATATCTCGTTTGCATTTCAATATTTTAAAACGATTTTTTTTTCATTGGATAGCCGAGTTCGATCTCTAAAAAGGCTGTTTAGTATATATATATATTTTTTTTTCAGTTAGTTATTTTAGTCAGGACAACTTCACTTTCGGAACCGATTTCGAAAGAGAAAGCATCCTTATAAAAACTATATATATACCAACAAAATCGTAAAAGTAAAAAACGGCCTTTGTAGAGATCGACCTCAGCTATACAATGCAATGAAATGAAAAGAAAAATTAAAAAAATATTGAAATGCAAACGAGATATCTTAAGAAAATTCTACCATTGGATTAACATTAACGAACGGGTCTTTTGCGTGACTGGAATAGTCTCGTTGGCCAAGCAATTTTTTTTTTGTAAAAATAATAGTAGTAATAATGATCTTTTGGTAACGGAAAATTTGGAAAAAAAAATTACAGAGAGATAATTACAATTTTTTTTTAATCATACAGCTTCAAAAGCTATGATTTTTTAATCATCTTTTTTTTTTCATTTTAAACATATTAATGTTTTTAATGAATCTTTATTTGAATTTAAGAGGTTAATGTGTCTTAGTGATTATTAATGTTGCTATTCTGTATGCTCTGGCTTGCAAATAGTATATAGTAATCTAAAATATACTGTAAACATTTTCCATAAATATTTATGCAGTGTTCTAGAAAAGAATCTTAATTGTACATTAAGAAAAATCGGAATTTTGTTTATAGAAATTGAGTCGAGTCTGATTTCTTGACTTTTGAACGAGCCGTGAACCGTGAAAATACAAACGGGCCGGGCCCGGGAATTCCAGCCCGTGCAGCCACTAGTTAGGGGGCATGTGATCAAAAGGAGGAAGTACAATTTTGTAGTTATGTAGATAAAATTTTCGAAAAAGTGGAAGCCTGCCGAACGCAGTATACTCACCCTGTGATATTAGCCATCTTACGAATTCTATTGTTTTTAATCGTAACAGTTTCCCAGATGACCTTTAGCGAAAAAGAAGAAGAGGGTGGAGGAAAAGAGCTTCTAAAAATGTGTCTAATTACTCCTTTTACAGCTCTATAATATAAATATCACACTATAATAAAATTTTCAGCTTTTATAAATTCAAAAAAGCCTCGCTTTGAGCCATTTAGTTTTTTAGTTAAAATTTAATAATAATAAAAAAAAATAGAAAATTGGGCTTCAAAGTTTTAAAATATGTGTTCAAAAATTTCCTTGTCTGAAAATTTTTAGAATTTGGGCGATCATTGCACAGTCGAATCATGAAAAGTTGTTTATGTTTCTTATTATGACACGCATTTATTTAAAAACAAACAAACAAAAATAATGTTTTTGAATTTAATAAAGTAGCAATCTTATCATTCATTTAATTCATTCATTTATCATTCAATATCATTCATTCGCAATTTATTTTATAGAGTATTAAAAAAATATATATTCGCATGTAAAATATATTCTAAACGAACACATTTAAAGAATATATAGTAGTTCAATCAAGTTTTAAAAAATCGATTTTATTCAATAAAAAACAAACATTTTTTTCTCGAATTGAATTCAAAATATAATATTCATATTTTACATCCAACAACCAAATTATGTCTTATTAAAAATATGTAATAATTTTTTATCTCTATTATTCTATAAGTGTTAAAATACCAACCATTGTTTCATAACGACGAAATGTCACTGCGATTATAGGGGAGGGTAGCACACAATGAGACGAAAATTATTATTACTTAACGAATGGCAACGATTTTTATTCTTTTGAAAAAAAATTTGCTACATCTTTAAGCTACACAAATACACTACACATTAATGTATAAATGGTTTTAAAAAAAGTCATTTATAAAATCGCAGAAGCAGAATAACGGAGTATGAAAAATTGTCTCACTGTGTACCACAAGTGGTACACAGTGAAACAATGTATATATTTTCATAAATCATACATTTTTACACTCTATCAATAATTTTCTGCAGTTTATGACTTCTAATTAATATTTCTAGATTAAAATTTTTTTTTAAATATGAGCCTCGGGTGAAGAATGGCAGACATTGGGCCACCTTCATGCAAATTTTCAGCCTCTTACGTTTAGTAGATTTCACTAGCCATCGCACGTCCCCCCCCCCCCCCCCCCCACACACACACACAGACAGAGAGAGAGAGAAACCTTCTTTTATTAATAAGATACACAATGAGACACATCTCACTGTGTACCACAACTATGTGTCTTACTGTGTACTTTCGTTACGTTGTAACAAAATGGGTGCCATATCTGTTTCATCATCAATTTCACAGCTTTGAATGCTTGTGTAGTTTTGTCGACAAAGTCTATCATTAGATATAACTAGGTTTGGTTAAGTAAATATACGCTATAATGAAAGAAATAAACTCTAAAAAGCACGTTTATGTAACTTTAACCCCTGTAAAATAAATAATTACTTACTATTTTGTTGAACAAGTAATCGGAGTGCCGAAACTACATTCACGTGTTGCATAAGATGAGGTGGTTCAGTGTGTGTTCCAGCTAAGAGGAAAAGTTATAACTATATGTCTAAACGGCTGCTGTCTCACTGTGTACTCCCCTATCCTATTTAAATTTCCGAGCTTTCTGAACAAGAACTTTAACAAGCCTTACCAATCCCCCATTTGAAGAAATCCGTATCTTCATTTTAAACTCGCCCTCTACCAAGTGCTCAATGGCCAGGTGGTTAAGGCTCCTATTCCTGCGGGCGAAGACACTCACGAGCTAATGCTATGGGGAGGGATTTATCTGATATCTCGTTTGCATTTCGACATTTTTTTTTTCTTTTTTGGCATTGAATAGCCTAGGTTCGTCTCTACATCGTACCTTTTTTACTTTTTCGATTTTGGTCGCAGATATTTTTTTTATAAAGTTACTTTTACCTTCAAAACCGGTTCTGAAAATGAAAGTGTCATTCTAAAATATATCTGCAACCAAAATCGAAAAAGTAAAAAAAGTGCGATGTAGAAAAGGATATCGGCTATCCAATGCAAAAAAATTTTAAATGTCGAAATGCAAACGAGATTAGAAAAATCCCTCCCCATAGGATTAGCATTGGCTCGTGAGTGTCTTCGCCGGCAGGGACAGGAGCCTTAAGATGCTCCATTCGAAACGCGCGGTCCCAGGTTCAAAACCAAGTGGATCCACGTAGGTAAGAGAGACGTATGTTTTTAAAGAGTCCTTTCTTTAGATTACGGAAATTTTCTGTCCTATTACAGAAAAAAAAGGAACGAAAATTTCTTCAATTATCGGACATATACCGGTAGTAGTGCTGCCAGGAATATTTCCGTAAATTGAAGAAAGTATTTCTAAGAGTGTATATTGTGCTCCAGATTATGTTTAAAACACTGATCTCGCACCTTTCTGGAAAATCCTGTGCCATAAGTCATACGTCATTAAAGCGGGTTTTCTACATTTATAGTGAACGGTTTCACCAGATGCAAAACTCTGTATTTTCAAAACTTGAACTTCAATAAAAAATAAAACACACCTTAACGATTGAGGCGTGAAAAAATATGATGTATTAACAGCTACGAAAAATGCTTTCCTTTGTGAAAGAGTATGATTTATTAATATCATATCATATAAAGATATATCTTACTTCAATTAATTTATATGTAAAATGATACGTGGGATCATTCATCAAGAGACAAATGCGTTAAAACCCCATGGCTCATTACACGGACATCGGTAGAAGATAAATTTGGTGTAAAACAAAGATAAATATCAATCCAGCACTATTCTCAAACAGCCAAAAATTATGTAAACACCACGCATGTTGTAAATCATTTTTAATTAACAGTAAAACAGGATGTTCTCGAAATAAAGATTAAAAATCTGAAGACAGTTGCATTATTGACCTCGAGGTTGGTCAATAAAACGAGCTGAAAACGTCAGAAGTTCGATATTAACACGATCACGAACTCAGCTTCAGTTCATAGCAAAAATGATCCACAAATAAACAATGGAATATAAAACCGATTCTACGAAATATTTTAGGCGGCCATTGCACACGAATCAAGGGCGTGACTCATGTGCAATGGTCTATACACCAAGTACATTTGTTGCGACTTCCGATTTTTATTTGTACCGAAGGGGATTTTTCATGCATCTTTGAAACAACCGTACTCTAATTGTATTCTTGGTGTTCTTGTTCTTGTTATTTTTTTTAAACATGTCACGTATTTTGTACATTGGTGTTAAATATTTTTTATGAAGTTATACGTTTCATTTTTATACTAACAGGATCAAGTTCTCAGCTTCAGTTCATAGCAAAAATAATAAAAATAAAACAATAAAATATAAAATTGATTCTTCGAATTATTTTAGAAATAATCATGATTCATGCTTAATGGCATGCGCATAAAGTACATTTGTTGCTGTTTTATTGCATAGAAGTTCTTCATTATGAAGCAACTGTTTTCCAATTATATTTTGGTTACTTGCGACTTTCATATCATCGGGTTTATATGTAATACATTCTGTGGATAACCCGTTATATAGTTTATGAAACAATATAAATATATCCAAGAACATAATTATATTTATTATGACCGCTGAATTTATCCGTTAAATGGAAGTGTCTGCTATTCAGAGACAAAAATGTGCAAATGATATTTTTGTTGGGGACTGAAAAAGTGTTCGATAAATACGCAATGGAGGTTTTAAAGTAGTATTACTTTTAGCCAGCGGTCAGAAGTAGCGCGCTACAAGTAGAGAAACTACTGAAGTCGCTATTTCTTCTAGTAGTTTGTAGTTAAACAAGTTACATTTTGAAAAAAATTAATGTAGCCAGAAGGAGCGACACAGAAAAATTCGTAGTTTGCAGCGAGCACAAACACTACTTTTAACGCTACTACAGGAAAGTGCAGCCAATGTGCTATTACATGAGGCGTCAAAGCTGCCTTTAATTCCGGGCGTCTCTATATTAACCTATTACTTTAAAAGAGTTGCTCGAAATCAAGCAACTATCTCTTGCGGAGCAATTTTTTGCTTGTAAATGGAGCGAATCGCCAGTAACAGCCAATCAAATGCTTGGAAAACTGACGAGGGAAAAGCTTTTCCTGAACAGCCAATGAAATGCTTGGAAAAATAGAGTTATCGTTTTCCTCGGCAAAACTGACGAGTCGCAAGCAATTTTTGTCGTTTCAAATTTTTAGATGCAATAGCACTTTTAGAAGAAAATTTTATTATAGTGAATAGATACTGGCGATGGTATGAACTTACGCAGCTCGACTGTAGTTAAGAAATTATTCAAAGTAAATATCGTATTAAAAAATTGGTTAAACAAAATAAATCAAAACCGAAAAAAAAAATATTTTAACTGGAACTAATTTATAACCGCTATGAGCTATCAGAGTTCTTTAATTTCTTCCCTCCCCCCTCTGTTTAGTCCTACTCACCATTACAGTACGGGGAATGACCTCACCACCCTTTTTCATTGAACAGGCTACAAAGTCTGTTAGATATAGTCAATAACATATTCTTCGAGAAGAAGAAATACTGTGTTGTTAATAATACATTATAAAATATAAAACAGTAGAAATATGGATTTTTCTTTTCCCTGAACTTGGTGGTGTCGTGCCCGGAGTGGTCCGTGGTTAAATACAGTAGAACACAAAATTTTCACCTACCTCCGATCTACGGTCATCCTGATTATTTTACAATCAGGTAAAACGACCTCTAGTTCCATCTTGCCTTCCAGCAGTTCATCTATGGCGCAGTCTTCACCAGGAGTGGACGACACGGGGCGCAAGGGACGTTGGCGGTCAACGCTGACCGATCTCCTCACGCTGCCATTAGACAGTGGGGGCGGAGGGGCCTTCTCCACAGGAGGCGGCACTGGCGGAGGTGGAGGTGCCACTTTCTTCATTCGGGTGCTGAAAAACGAAAAAAAAAATCCTTTTACTCTCTAAAATATACGCAAAATATGCATTTAATTGAAAATAAAGCAAAAAGAATCAGCTTCATGGCTCTCATAGTCTTTTGGAATAAACCCATGGGCGTGCGCAATATTTTCGTTAAGGGTGGGGGTTGTGGAGGTGCAATGGTATCTAGTTGTTACAGCAAGTATAAAAATATCAACACACCATCCTTTATTTGCAGACAGTTTACGATAAAATCACACCAAAGGTATCATTAGACTTAGAATATTGTCTTCTTTCAGAATATGAAAGGAATTTTTGAAATACGACACATTGTAACATTAAAAATTGTAGTAACTTGCTTTTTTTTAAAGCAGTAACACTTATTTTTGATACGTTATTTGAGTTCCTTGGTCCAAAGTAGCCTGGGAAAAGGTATAGTTCATATACTTTTTATTAAATCGTCATAGAATTATAAAAGTAATCTATTATGGGTAAATCCATAAATTTAGGAAAATTAAGAACTCGAAGGAAAATATTCTACATTCACACCAGTAAAATTCTAGCGGCAATTAATATATAAACTAAACAAAATAAAAAGCTCTCATCACCGAAGTTTTAGTTAAGAGAATTTTTCACATGAACTTTCTTCATTTTTTCACGTGAAGTTTTGCTATACAAAGCACAGAAAAATCTCTAAAAACAGGGTTAGGGAACGGCAAAATATTGCGTCTTAAGCAGGTAGATTTCTAAGGTATTCCTTTGGGCAAAATCATAATATTCCGTTATAGACAGGTTCTATTGTCACAGATGTTACTGCTTTAAGTTTCATTCTACACTAACGAATAACATGGTAAGAAAAGAAATTTAAAATAATTTGTGCATCATGAAAAATCTGGACATTTGGCGTTCCGCGGGACGGGCCTTGGAGCGCCTGAAAATCGGGACACCTGATAGCACTAGTCCTGACTATCAGTTCAGAGTTTAGACACAGCCTGTAATAGACAGTAGTGTAGTCGAGGGGGGACGAGGGCGGACGGCGTCCCCTCACTTTTTTATTTTATCTCAAACGTCCCCTTACTTTTTATTTTCAAAGGGGGCGCTAGGAAGAGAAACCTGGAGGACGCAGATTTCTCAAACCTGTTATTATTTTTTAAAGGATAAGCTCTCTAATAAACTAACAATTTTAAGAATAAAAGCATTGAACTTTTATATTTTCCAACAAAATTGAAAACTTTAATAAATTATAATGAGTTAAATATATCGAAAATGACGTGTGATATTTAGATTCGTTGCATGAGTTCGTTGAGTTCTTTGTTAGAATAGTTCAACTAAAATCATGATGAAACCGTGATTTTAGAACGTTTCTTTTGTTTTTCACCGCTTTATAATTTGAATTTTTAAAAAACAATCGCATACTGCGCTTCCATGTTAGACTAGGGTTTCTAGCCTAAATATTTCTAGAAAAAACCTGATAAGATGTGATTTTTGAAGTTTTAATTTAAACTATGTTTAATTTTTAGGGTTTCGTTCATCTGACGAAACCCTATTCGTCTCGCTCCTCTGTCTGTCTGTCTGTCTGTCTGTCCGTCACAGAGCCCGTTCTCAGAAACTATACATGTTGGAGACATGAAATTTTGGGTACTTATAGCTGAGCACCTCACATCATACGACAAATCATAAAATTTTGAAAAAGTCGTACATTTAACCCTTTGGGCTCCCGCATGTGTATTTTAAACAATTATTTCTAAGTGAGCTCCTTATTAGTTTGGAGGCGTGAAATTTTGCATACTTATATCTGAACACCTCACATCCAACGACAAATCATAAAATTTTGAAAAAGTCGTGCATTTAACCCTTTGGGGTCCCACACGTGTATTTTAAACAATTCTTTCTAAGTGAGCCCTGTTTTTCACCGCTTTATAATTTGAATTTTTAAAAAACAATCGCATACTGCGCTTCCATGTTAGACTAGGGTTTCTAGCCTAAATATTTCTAGAAAAAACCTGATAAGATGTGATTTTTGAAGTTTTAATTTAAACTATGTTTAATTTTTAGGGTTTCGTTCATCTGACGAAACCCTATTCGTCTCGCTCCTCTGTCTGTCTGTCTGTCTGTCCGTCACAGAGTCCGTTCTCAGAAACTATACATGTTGGAGACATGAAATTTTGGGTACTTATAGCTGAGCACCTCACATCATACGACAAATCATAAAATTTTGAAAAAGTCGTACATTTAACCCTTTGGGCTCCCGCATGTGTATTTTAAACAATTATTTCTAAGTGAGCTCCTAATTAGTTTGGAGGCGTGAAATTTTGCATACTTATATCTGAACACCTCACATCCAACGACAAATCATAAAATTTTGAAAAAGTCGTGCATTTAACCCTTTGGAGTCCCACACGTGTATTTTAAACAATTCTTTCTAAGTGAGCCCCTAATTATGTTGGAGACATGAAATTTTGGGTACTTATAGCTGAGCACCTCACATCATACGACAAATCATAAAATTTTGAAAAAGTCGTACATTTAACTCTTTGGGCTCCCGCATGTGTATTTTAAACAATTATTTCTAAGTGAGCTCCTAATTAGTTTGGAGACGTGAAATTTTGCATACTTATAGCTGAACACCTCACATCAAACGACAAATCATAAAATTTTGAAAAAGTCGTACATTTAACCCTTTGGGCTTTCCCATGTGTATTTTAAACAATTCTTTTTAAGTGAGCTCCTAATTAGTTTGGAGGCGTGAAATTTTGCATACTCATAGCTGAACACCTCACATCAAACGACAAATCATAAAATTTTGAAAATGTCGTACTTTAACCCTTTGGGGTTCCACATGTGTATTTTAAACAATTCTTTCTAAGTGAGCCCATAATTAGGTTGGAGGTGTGAAATTTTGCATACTTATATCTGAACACCTCACATCCAACGACAAATCATAAAATTTTGAAAAAGTCGTGCATTTAACCCTTTGGGGTCCCACACGTGTATTTTAAACAATTCTTTCTAAGTGAGCCCCTAATTATGTTGGAGACATGAAATTTTGGATACTTGTAGCTGAACACCTCGCATCATACGACAAATGATAAAATTTTGGAAAAGTCGTACATTTAACCCTTTGGAGTCGCGCATGTGTATTTTAAACAATTCTTTCTAAGTGAGCTTCCTAATTAGTTTGGAGACGTGAAATTTTGCATACTTATAGCTGAACACCTCACATCAAACAACAAATCATAAAATTTTTGAAAAAGTCGTACATTTAACCCTTTGTGCTCCCACATGTGCATTTTAAACAATTCTTTCTAAGTGAGCCCCTATGAAATTTTGCATACTTATAGCTCAACACCTCAGATCTCACGTCAAATAATAAATTTTGAAAAAGTTTTATGTTTAACCCTTTCAACTCCAGCTTGTGTATTTTAAGCCATTCTTTCTAACTGAGCCCCTAATTAAATTGGAGATTTGAAATTTTGCATACTTATTGCAGAACACCTGAGGCCAGGCGACAAATCATAAAATCTTGAAAAAGTCTTACGTTTAACTCTTTGAGCTACCACATATGTATTTGAAGCAATTCTTTCTAAGAGAGCGCCTAATTAAATTGGTGACATGAAATTTTGCATACGTATAGCTGAATGCCTCAGACCACACAACAAATCATAAAATTTTCAAAAAGTCTTTTATTATTTACCCCTCTGGGCTCTAACTTGTGTATTTTAAGCAATTTTTCTAACCTGCGCCCTTTTAACCCAGGGAGAAATTTTCCAACTTTTCCCGACACCCCTTTGACCATTCTTTCATATTATGCACCATAGCCTTACATATTTTAGTTCCATTTTTTCCGCCAGGTGCGCCTACTTATCTCGGGTGCTATGGGCCCAATCCCCTCGACTTATCTACGGATAGTATGTAAAACGGATTTTCGTTCGGATACAGGTTTGTTTAGAATCAAGTGCGCCCCCCTGGTTTTGAAATATGGAACTAACAGATTTTTCAAAAGGATAAAGTGTTTTGAAAGGAATATTAAACGAAACTCTCTGTGCGATCTGTGATCACACTTACCCACTTGTTTAATTACTTTTCTCGGCAATTCAAGATGGAAGACAAGATTTGAAAACAAGTTTGACCCATGTGACACGGACCTTATGTTCAGGACTATAAGCGTCCCCCCCCCCCCCACTTTATTTTCCAGGACTACACCACTGTGTATAGATGGATGCAAGTTTTCTCCTGATTGTATTCGAGGCACACACGAAGTTTGAAAAATTGAGAGTACGAAAAACAAAGAGGAAAAAAAAAAAGATAATATCCATTTTTAAAACAAATAAATGAAAACGTTTAGGTCAACGTTAGGTGCTTTAAAAAAAAGTTATCTAAAGAAACAGGATGATATTCCAGATTAGATATTTTCTCTGCGTAAGGGGAAAAAAAAGTTGTTAAGCAAACATGAGATCCAGACTACCTGGCTGTCTGTCATGTGTAGATAAGATTCGATAACTGCTGGGATGAAGCCAGAATAAAGCTAGCTATTGAAGAAATACTTTACGTAAGGTGTGGGGGGGGGGGGGGACTGTTTAAATCGAATGTGCCTTAAATATAAGTCCACTCATCCGGGGATTATTTTTAAAATGGATGAAAAAACATATTTTTCACTTGAAATAGATTTTGCAAGCACTAAAAATGTTATTAAGAGAACTCTGTACACTTTATTTACTAACGCATGCCCATTTTTTTTTATAACATTCTTAATCTACTATCTATATAATAAAGGAGAAACATGTCCGTGAGTAACGATGACGTCATCCTGACAGTGGCAACAGCAGATGATTAAATTTAACTTTTACTGAAATTTTTTTTAAACTTCTAAACATCGCGCATTTTAAATTTTTACACCATCGAATAGAGAAAAGAAATGTACTTTTAAATGAATTTTTTTTTTTTTTTTTTAAACTGCACCACAATTGTGTGAAAAATGTATCGCTATTTACTCAATTTTTATTGTTTTTAACATAATTTTCAGGTATGATTTTTTAAAAATCTATACGTCTATTGCGTACAGACGTTACGTAAGATAAATCCGTTTGTACGTAAATATAAATAGTTCAAAATTTGTTTCCACCTTATATGACATAACGAAATGAAAATATTCATCAACCAACAATAAAATATAAATAAAATACAAATTTAAGACTTGTGATCAAACTATGCACTTAAACCACTAAAATGATCAGAATAAAAAATAGCTGGTTTTGAATGATATTTGGCAATTTCTTCGGCTGTTAACACCTGGCGCGAAGCGAATACAAAATTTTTGCTTTTAATAAATTTGAAAACTTTGTGTAAACTAATTACTATTTTTCATATAAATATGAGTTTTGGTAGTGTTAGTGCGTATTTTAAAAAAATGTATTAAATGTAAAAAATCGAATATAGTTCAATTAAATAAATGGTTTTCATCTATGTTGTGAAGCACGGGTATATCCCCTTGTAATATATAAAAGCCGAATGGGAGAATCGTATTCGGAACGCTTATATCTCACGTTCTGGCAAACGGATTTTCTATGGAAAAATCTAAGTCTCAACGCATTATCAGTTAGGCACTGGTTGGGAGAAGGTTTCAATACCGTTCTACGTTGCTTAGTTAAGGGTGTTCTCAAATCCAAAAGGGCAACTTTCTGACATAAGTTTTAATTTATTTTTGTTCGGAAAGGCATGAAACTAGCAGGTATTGTTGTTCAGAAACTATGTAATACAGCTATTTTTTCCGTTTTTTTTTGCAAACGCAATAGATCTTTCAGAAAATCGTGTCAAAGTTGACGTTTTGAACCGAAGTTCCCGAAGAAAGAAGAAAAACCAGTCCGTGAAGGGCGAAAATCGTGTTTGTCACGTGATCAAAAACGTTTATAACTCAATAGGTAATTGATTGGTCAAAAATTGGAAAAAACAGTTCAATTCCAAACCGCTTCCATGGCCAGGCTTTCCAATTTTATACCTTTCCGTTAAAAAATGAATTTGTAAATGTGTCAAAACGTTTTGCACTTGTTGAGCAGATGAGTTAAGAACAGCCTTAAGAACTACGGGAGGAAATTCTGCAATAAGGTCAAGCCGATTTTTAAAGTGAATTTCACTCCGAAAGTTTATAACTCAGGCTCTATACGAAACGGATTTTTATAGGACGATACATTGTCAACTAGGTAATGTTTTGCAGAAGGTTTTCGTGTATAACACATCGATTTAAGTTGCTTACTTCTATAGCTATGAGAGAAAGTGCTATCTACCAGAGTTGGGCAACTTCGTAATTGCAATTATCTTCAATGTAATTGCAATTTAATTGCGTGTAATTAATTATAGTTAAATTTACATGCCGTAAAAAATTCTTGCAGCACTGTAGTCGGAACTGCCCCCATTCCATTATGTGACGAGATATCTGCGTTTGAATGTGTACAACTATAATCAATTACATGCAATTAACTTGTAATTTCAATGCGGATAATTTCAGATTACAAATGTGCCCAACTCTGCTATCTACTACATTTTATGCATATAAAAATAAGTCCTATGTAAAAAGCCCTATGTAATTCTTCAGGGATTTTCATTCAATTAGAGGTTTGTTTGGAAAATACGACCAGCCTGCTAGTATATCATAAAATGAAATTACTAAAAGATTTTCACGACAAAAAATATACTATCATGGCTAGACTTTTGAAATAAAAATTTAGAAACCTTTCAACATTTTCACTTTTTTACACATTTTTTTTTTTTTTTTTTTTAACAAGCTTTTCGGGGAGTGATTTTTCTATAAACTCGTTAGTTTATGAGGGGAAAACGTTAAATGTCCTTATCTATGTTAAAATTGAGGGAGAGACACAATTCTCTCCAGATTTACATGAAAAACCATTCATTCTATTGCCAAAATCCATCCGTAATTTTATTAAATATACCCTAGCGATTATGTAAAATATATATGTCATTTCTTACATATCTGCTGGAATGTAAATATTTTAAAGTTAGCAAAACGTCAAAAACTCGAACTGAGAAAAAGTAATTTAAAGATTGGAATTCTGATACATTTAGAGGGAATTGGATACAGTAAAAAGATCTCTTTCAGATAGCTATAATCGTTTAACCCTTAAATGCCTGGTGTTGCTTTTCGGCAACATACCCAATTTAGGCTCTAAAATACTATTAGAATAATATTGAAGATATAATATGCCTAATGTTGCCAATAAAATATATTCTGAAAATAATATTAAATCAATTTTTAACATGTAGATGGCAACACTTGTGCGGTTTAAGAATAAAGATAAATTTATTTTTTCAAATGTTGCTATTTGTTCTTTTTGTTTTGTTTGGAAGCTTGCGAAATACCCTATTTTGACCTGCAGTGAGCAAGTAAAATTTATTTCTTATTATAGTTCCTAAAATTCTTGTGTGTTTAATATTATAGAATTTTATCAAGGGAAATTATTTTTTTAATTAAACACCAGTATTGCCGATTAGTAACAAACTGTTTTTTAGCCGGAAATTATACATAAAACAAAATGTGATTTTTTTAAGTATTTTTCCCAGGGTTTATTTAAAAAATGAAAGCCAAAAAACATTATTACAATGATTTTTGAAAAATCAGGCATTTAAGGATTAATATTTAGGTAACTTCGTTAGAATATACTAGAAATGTCTACATACATTGAGCAAAAAATTGAAAAATTGATATTTTCGTCATTTTTTGTAAAGTGAAGGATTCCACAGCCCTTTTAACCCTTTCGCGACGAGCATTCTTTAAAAAACCTTTAAGGGGAGATTTGCTTTCTTTCTGTTGAAAAAATCGATTTTTCTTTCTTTACATTTTTCTATTTCCTATAATCTGTAGATTATCTGTGTACAACCATTTGGTCGAATTCGAAGTCCTTTCGTAATTATTTAGCACTTTAGCGCAACGCGTCGCTTACACTGTTTTAGAGGATAAATGCATTTTACGCAAAATAAATTTTTTTTAAACTGGGCGGGATCAGGGAGAAAAAACTTAAACCGATCTCGCTAATTTTTTAATTAAAGTCGATATAATTTATTAGAGCTTGCACTACTTTTCGAAATTTTTATAAAAAATAAATATTTTTTAGAATCACGCCAAAGTGGGTGAAAAAAAAGTCAGCCCACCCCCCCTTCCCCCAAACCGCTACCATTTTGTTGATTTTCAACTTTTTGAACTCAAAGTGGTTGAAGCGCTAGGTAATGTTATCTACTTTTATAATCCTTAAGAGGCTACTTCAGTCAAATGAAACGATCCGTTCGCTAATGCTAATCCTATGGAAAACATTTATAAAGATATCTCGTTTGAATTTAAATATTTTTAAACGATTTCTGTTGCATTGAATAGTGGAGATCGATCTGTACAAAGGCCGTTGCTTACTTTTTCGATTTCGTTTACAGGTATTTCTTATGAGGACACTTTCATTTTCGGAACCGGTTTCGAAAGTAAAAGCATCCTCATACAAAATATCTGCAATCAAAATCGAAAAAGTAAAAAACGGCCTGCATTCAGATCGATCTCAACTATTCAATGCAAAAGAAATCATTTAAAAACATTAAAAAGCGACCGAGATATCTTCATAAATTTATTCCGTAGGATTAGCGTGAGCGAATGCGTGTTTTCATTTCACTGAATTGAGTAGCCTCTTAACGGAAATTGATTGCAAACGACTGGCGATCTATCGGATACCGCCTAATTGGAAAAGCACGGCGCGCATGCTAGGGCATCCACTCACGCAACTCCGGCCACATCAATTTCTTTATTGAAAAAAAAAAAAATGAAATGTTTTTCAACTGATAACAAATAACAGAAAAAAAAAAAAACAGAGTAAAAATTTTCATTCGTATTAAAGAAAAAAAAATTGCTAAAAAATACCCGTTTTTTCGGACTTTTACAGGGACCCCTCCCGTAGAAATTCATTGATTAAACAAAGCAAGGATTGCAATTAAAAATAACCGGTGGGAATAATCAAAGACCCTCCGACCATCTTCCGCGTCACGTGCATGTGGCGCTCGTCGCAGAGGGGTTAAGAGTTATTAAACAGCTTTCTCTAATAATTTCAAAACATCGGTCACCTTACCACGAAGTTAAAAGTTAAAAACGTTTTTGGTCATGATTTTGTTTAGATTCAATAACAAAGTCTTTGAAAAGATCTCCTCTCGTACAAAACAGAAAAAAATATATCAAAGGCTAATTTTCCAAATGAATATTGAAAAGGCTCTGATTTTTATTACTGTATTTCATAAACATTATTTAAACTTTTTATTACATTTATACATGATAGAGGAATAAAAAATACAATATAATTCACACATTCACAGGAGGTTGTTTTCAATAAAATTTCATACGAGTGTTCGTATAAAACTTGCAACTTAACTAATTAGAAACCATATACATTTGAATGAACTTACATTAATGGTTCAAACGCGGACCAAAGGTTTGTGCCATTGTAATCGCATATTTGCACAAATAATCTTACTGCGATATTTTACTGAAGTATTTTATAAGGAGCCTATGAAAAATTTTAAATTGCAATACATTTATTATAACATTTTCTTAAATTGTGTAATATCACAACTCCCCTGTATCCATAAATATACAAATTTAAATACAACACAAATTTAACAGATATGTAATCTAATCACGCGTTTAAACATTGAAATAATCACAATCAAAAACATTGTTAAAAATAGTGAAGTCGTCGGAGATTTATTTGGCTGTTAACCTAATCCAATACCAGGTAATTGATACAACTTAAATTGATTAGTACGTAATTGATATTTTTCATATAAAAATGCCTTTTGAAGTTGTTATTGGGCAATCTAAAAATACAGGATGTCCACAAAAGAAAGCCCCAGTTAAAATTTTAATAGTATCAACAGTAAGCGTTGTAGAGTGTTGGCTCAAGATCACAAATAAGGAGTTACTCAAACAGTTTTAGATGCGCATGCGCGAGTACTGCTTTGTTATTGACTCGCTTGCAGTGCACCTACGCAAAATGCCGTCTTCTGGCGTAAAGCGCTATTGCTGGGCTGAAGATTTTAAAGCGGCACTATCGGAAATAACTTCCTTAGGGGATTAATAAATGATCATGTTTACGTTCCGCCGCAACCTAATGATTTGCCAGAGTTGAGACACAGAAGTGAAGAGGCTATTGTTTCCATTACTTCGGACGTGTTAACCGAAGTGTGGGAAGAACTTTATTTTAGGTTGGATGTGTGTCATATAACTAAAGGTGCACTTATTGAACATTTGTAAGAACAACTCAGTTTGACTTTGTCTCCTCTATTTTTTTTTTTTTCAAAATATTTGACATTTTCTTCTCCTCCACCCCCTCCCCGACTTTTGAAAACGAAAGTTCTGCTGTTGTGATTGATTTAGAACTTCAAACACGCGAGTCAATGTAAAAAAAACATGCAACAGCTGCATATTGTATTGTGTTTTCAAATCATAATGCATTTTCCATTTCAGAATCGTTCCAAAACGGTATATGTTCCCATAGGTGGAATATTCGAAAAATGGAGTTATTTTAATCGGCTTATTTTATGATATTCTTAATAATACAGCACGATTTCAGTTTACCTTGATAATATATGCCAGTGAATCCAGGGTGTGCCTACTCCCCCCCTCCTCAAAATGCCCTCAGGAAATTTAGGACTTACTAATTAATGGTTTAGAAGAGTTGAAATTCCCACTCCTCAGAACTGACAAATGATAATTCATGAGAGTGTCCTTTTACTCAACAAAATGTACCCCTTTACTCGATGTATGTGACCTTTTAACAGACAAAAAATGCCTTTTTCAGCAAATCAGCCCTGCGCTCTTTAAAAGAAATGTGAACACTAGTTTTAATCATGGTTTTTACCGTCATTGGAAAAGCAGGTTTTTACCACCTTTGAAAAAACTTATTATGTTTGACTGTTTTCGCCACTTTTATGAAAATTTATCTATTAATTTTTCATGTTTCCAGGGATGAAAGTTTTTCGGGTATTTAATACCACTATAAAAATATTCACCTAATTTAGTTTCTGAGTACGTTAGTAAAAGAATGCTATACGAGAATAGTGGTTTTTATGGAATATAAAGAGGCCCGGTAAACTTTCATCCATGTTTTCCTCCTACAAGAATTCAAAATTTTAAATACATTATTGTATGTTTATCATATAACTATTATTATGAGAATTGACATTACAATATTTATTATATTTATCTTAATGGTGACTAGTTTACTTATTTTTACTTAAAGCAAAGTTATAAGTACACTTTTATCACACTTAATAAACCTTAATAATTTTAATAAAAACCAAACACTTACAAATATTAATTATGACATAATATAGTTTGTGCAAATGTTAGTACTGTTTACCAATCTATGTCCTTGGAGCTGGAGGACTCAATCTGCACCACCAAATTCAATTTGAAGGGAGATATTTTTGTATCCTTAGGTTTTTATCACTTTTTCCCAGGTTTTTACCGGCAAAAACCTAGTTTTCACAATGTCCTGGTAAAAAAACAGTTTTTACCGGTAAAAAGCCAATCCTGCTTCAATTTGACGTATGATTGTTTGTAAATAGTCTAAATTAAACTGTTATAATATACCATTGAAACTTGGACATTCTTTTATACACATCCTGTATATTAAAACTAAAAAATCTATTTGAGTTTTCAATTAAAAATCATGTTCTGTATACCGAGCAGTAAACTCTGTAACCCCAGAAGCCCATGTCGGATCCCCTGCTGTTTATCATGCATTACATTTCGTATAAAATAAACAATGGAATTTTGACTCTTTACCAACATTCCAATAATTTTGGGCATCACCACTCGCAAATTCGCGCAAGATCGGAGAAAGCAAAGAAAACTAAAAAGAAAACTTCGGTGAAACAAGTTGGTAATGGATTCAGAAAGACAAAGTGGTACAATAAAAATAAATGTTATTATTGAATTACTTGTGCGAGGAGCAACTACCAATAATTACACAAGCCACGCTGCTATTTAATGCATTCAACATATAATTCAATAAGTGAAAGTTAATCAAAAATTTCGTATGTTATTCAGTTTAGGTTGTTTAATTCCAAGACTTCCACGGGATTCGAACTGAATTTCATAGTTTATACCCTTTTATTTGTTACCACTAAAGTTTAATATAATTTTTCGCTTTATTTAACAGTTACATTTCTGTGATAAAATAAGGCAAAATTTAATATTAAATTTAAGTGGTCAGAAAAAAGCATATAAGTTGGCAGCTATGTAATTCTGAACATAGCTGATAATTTTGCGTAGCACAAAGTTCTCTGAACCATTATCCTATGTGGACCGAGACTTCAAATAACTATTATTCAAACATACACAAAAATAATTGAAATATATATATATAGTCAAAGAAGCCCAGCAGTTTAATGGTCAGCGTGTCGAGCTACCACACTACAGGCCCACAGTTCGATTCCGGACTGCGGACTGGCCAAGGTCTACTCAACCTTTCATCCCCTTCGAGCTCGATTAAGTGGGTACCAAGCTTGCTCGGGGACTAAACACCGAGGGTCTCGTGTTCGGCTGACCACCTGACCGGACATAAGCTGTATAGCAACTCAGGGACTATGGTCAAGAAAACAGGGCTGGACACTGTAGGTCACGATCTTTAATGAATTGCAGCGCCGCCGGTTTTAGTTTTAAAAAAATATATAGTCCAATGTCGTCGCAATCTTTTTTTTTTTTTTTTTAATGTTGGTTCAAGATGACACACACAGAAAGTGGAGGATGATAGGGTGGGTGGTGTCTCTGAAAAATTGTGTCAACACACATAAAAGAATAAATATATTGCTAATTTGGGTAACTTCCTTGAGATCGATCAAAAACCAGAGGGTGAAAAAAAGGTTACGGCCTATTAGTTCTGCAAGTGATCGAATGCTTTTACAACCACAAAAGTTAGAGACAGGAGAAAGGGAGCAATAAATGCAATTTTTATACTTCTGCAGTGCGCGTATAATATGTCACATTGCGACCAAGAAAGCCTGAAAAAGAAAACAAAAAGTCAACATGCTTACTTCCACAGACGTTAAACAAAATGTACCATCATCCTTGGTTCGCAAACAGGTCTCTTTAAACTTATGCAGGTTGTAATTCGATCCATTCAGAAGCTAAACACACACTTAGTACTTAAGGTTTTTCAAGATAGCATTAAGATAGGAATGCAGACCCCTTGATTTGTGAATGACGCAATTGAAGATATTAGGACCCGGATGCTGCATAATTCACAGAGATGCCGTGACGTCATGGCTAAAAAATTATCTAAATGAACCTACGCTATATGAATGAGCATGAAAATTTTAACCTTAAAAACCATAAGTCATTATGGATGAAAGTGAGTTTCACGAAGGTCAAGGTCTGCTACACCAACTCGTTAATATATTCGGAGTTTGTTCATCTAAATAAGAAATGATGCGACAGAATATCTCTAAAAACGAAACTCATTGCTCATCAAATGAAGCTACTGAAAGTTTCCACATCATTTGTAAGAAATTTTTCTTGCTAATTTATTACTAGTCACAGATATTTCACATGATAGAGAAGTGACGTAATCCGTATTTTTGTAAAACTATTTCCGAATGAGAAACAAACAACAACAAAAAAATCTGAAATGGGGATGATACTCCGTTCGATTGTCTGAAACAAGCTTATGTTCCTATGCTTATGTTCGATAGGAAAATGCATGACAGCTTTCGAATAGCGTATAAAAAGGAAAGCTATAATGAAATGCTTCTTCGCCCGGATTTATCCGAAAGCAGAATTCAAAGGGAAGGGTCAGGAAAAAAAGCGATGATAGTCAAATGCAGTTGAATAATAGTTATTTATCAATCTTTTTTTTTTTTTTTTTTTTTTTTTATAGCCAATGACTTTCAAGTTCTTCCCCCTTTATACCAATCTTCAATTGTATTTTTTCAGGACTTTCATAGTTCTTTCAATTTTATAATTATCTTCAACTGCGTTTATCTAAGGACATTTATCGTTTTCCCCTTTTTATACCTATAGCCAAGTATGTTTCTAAAAGAATTACCTTTATTTTTGCCTCGATCCGAGGTGTTTAAACAATATAATACGCCTCTTATGTAAACACAAGGTACTTTCATCTCAAATTTTCCCAAAAGTGGACTATCATCGTAACTACTAAAAAGCTCATAATTTATATTAGTTTCAGGCAATTAGTTTTAGCAAAAGAAAAAGAAGTATAAAATTATATTTTGATAATAAATTATTAAAATATTATAAAGACTCATACAAAATAAAATATAAACAACAGCCATTTCGATGTGGGAAAACCCATGACTTCCTCACGGGCGGCAAAGCACAAGGTCAATTGACTCAGTAAAAACAATGTTTTGGGTCCTAACTTTTTTTTTTCTTTTCAAAAAAAAGTGGAGATAGGTTTAGTTTTGTTTTCTTGGGCATCATTCAAAGTAAGGGGCCGGTTGCAGGCAGGGCCTGATCTATTTTGTAAGAGCCGAGTCATACAGGTAGTTTTGAATTCAGAAACTTTTCTCTGGGAGGGAAATTGCACCTTTGATCACTGAAAATACACAACCTCAAATCTTCCGGGAGGGGGATCAGCTCATTGCTCCGGGGGGGGGGGGGATGTCCCTCCGGGCCACCCCCTGAATTCAACACTGCATACAGGTCATGTAGGGGGACCCCCCAGCCTAAAAAAATTGCATTATAAAACATGGCAGACAGCTTTATGTGCTGTTTAAAATTTAAAGCAGTTTTATGAAAAAAGAATATATAGACACGTGTAAAAATGGATTAAATAAACATGGGAAAGTAATTTTTGCAGTATAGGCCATTTACTGTAAATAAAACTCTAAATCTAAGGGACTGGATGAATCATATCAGTTCTTCTTAGAATTTCGAAGTTTACATTACATTTCATTATCGTTAGTGAAGAAACTGGGATAGTTTAGTTTTACATGAATGGGAAAAATTCATTTTTTCCTATACGCTATAAATGAAAATTTGCATTAATTGGTATCTTCAGAGAGCGGGCAAAATGCATTTCAATTTCATCCTCCCCCTCCCCCCGAAAATGTGGGCTGCCCCGGGGCTCCTGTGATATTCAGGCCCTGGTTTCGGCACATTTTAATTATTATTTTTTGTTTTGTTTTGTTTCGGAGGTAAAATGAAGTATTTTAGTTTTGTTGGGAACTTAATTTACACAGACTTACCGCATACCTACCCCATTAGAGCCGGACTTGGACAGGCGCGGTTCAGCACATAATTTACAGGATAAATAAATTAATTTTTCTATCCACGTTCAAAAGTATATTATAACTTGTTTTATTCTGAGGAGCTATGATTGGGATTATTTATTTGGCAATTTGAGAAGTAATGTTTTCGAAAGCCATACATGAAAAATCATAAAATCCCTTTATAGTGGTCATTTTTGAAGATCCATTGTGAAATATGCAATTTAAATAAAACCTGGTTTTGTTTTCGATAATATAGAGCTATTTTGGTGAATATCACCAGTGGGACATATTGGAAAGTCTTTGGATTATCTTTATAAAGTATACAAAATTACTTTGCTTTGTACGTGGGTGGTTCAATAATTATTGTCCCTGGTGTATATAAAATATTTGTACTGCAATGGTTGTTGTGAAATATCGAAGCCTAATGCCTTAGATGCCTATATGCTCAATTTCAGAACCGTAGCTGCTATATTCACGTAGTTTTGGAGGGAGGAGTGAAGGAGGATGGTGAAAGGCTGATTTTTTAGCTTATGGGGTTAGATTTGTGACAATGGATGAGACGTAACTACTGTCATTTGGACTCGGGATCATAGTGATGTAGCCACATCTCATCCACTGTCACAAATATAGCCTAATAAGCTCCAAACCAGTATTTCACTCTCACCCCCTTTCTTAAAAACTCCCTCACAAATAGGTCTATAAAAATTCACCCCTTCCTCCAAAACTATGTTAATATAGCAGCTACGGTTCTGAAATTGAGCATATAGGCATTTAAGACATTAGGCTTCGATATAGACGCTTTCAGTGTGACTTCAGTCATGACATTTTGGTTGGAAACTGACTCCAAACAAAGGGTTGCTATGCGTCATTTCTTTTTAAATATAAATCGTGGAAAATGCTACCAGTACATATCAAGTATTAAAACACTTAGATGTGAGATATAGATATAAGATATAGCTGCAACACGCAAACAAAATAGAAAATACAACATAGAAACCGTTTGTTTGGAGCCAGTTTCCAACCAAAATGTCATGACTGAAATAGTCTATTCCACATCAACCATCGCAGTACAAATGTTTTACATACACTAGGGACAATAATTATTGAACCACCCACGTACATTAAAAACAGCTAATCATTAAAAATAAATTAATAATAAAAAAGAGGGGGTGGCATGCTTCATATATAATATTTTAACAAGATAATGATTTGTTTTTTTCTCCCCCCCCCCCCACACACAATTACGCTGTATAGTATTACAATTTGGACTTGCATACTCACATTTTCTAATTTACTTCACTAAATTTTCTTATTGAAATTTATTGAGCAGAAATGCTCTGGTGCTCATACTTTTAAAGGAAGTGTGATATTACCATTGTACAAAAGGTCTCCAATAACGAATAAAGCAAAGAAACTTTTTTTGATAATGACATTGAGGAGAGCAACTAAACTAAACATGGCTATATAATTTTGAGGAAAATATTCTTAATCCCTATCAAAACCCTGATTTCTCGAAGAAAAATTTATTCAAAAATTCGAATGCAGCAGCATTTATTTTCAATGCACTTATTCCATAGTCCCTCACGTTTAACTTACGATTTTCGAACTATTACCAATACTAAAGGATCCAACTTGGGTTTCCCGGGTTATAGGACATAGTTTTTAATAATAAAATGGTGTTCACCTAAGTTTTTGTTTTATATCCAAGATTTTTTTAAAAATTGCTTACTAACACCATCAAAAAGCCTTTTTATATGGAAAATATCAATAATGTATCTAAATAAAGTTTTGAAATTTATTAAAAGTAATATTTTCGTAAGAATGTATTATGTATTAGTCGAAGAAATTGCCAAAGAAAATATTTCGCTACTTACATCAGAATTTTTTATTCTGTTTATTCCAGTAATTTAAGAGCGTAGTACATTAAAACTGCATTTTACTTATATTATTTACTTATTGATGAAGTCTTAATTTCATTATGGAATATTAGCAGGAAACAAATGGACTATTTATATTGTTTTAAGTGCAAATATATTAATCTTTTGGAATCGGGCTGCAAGCGATAGAGAGATTTTTTTTTTTTTTTTTTATCTCGCTTAATTATGCTTGAAAATTATTTTAAAAACCATAAATGGCCTGTATATTCGGTTTTGTTCTGACGTATACTCCAAAGTGATTTATTGATTTAACTGATTATTTTGACCGTGAGCATGTTGAACATCAGATTTGGCTATCGACCCACATTACACTGATGAGAGGCTCGTTTGATGCTTAAAACGTTTACTTTATTATTATTATTATTTTAATGCGATATAATTGTGTATTTTTGTATCTTTTTAAACGTCCGAAATTAACTAAATAATTTTAACTTTCTAATAATTGTGACTCAGAGGTAATATCTTTTTTTATTTAAAAAAAAAAGAAAAAAAAAACGACTTTGGCAGCTAAAACAAGTTGGAAATTGCACGTCAAACGGTGCAAATGAGGTGCGCTCGCACTATAATTAGTTTTACAAATATTTTTTGCACCGCATATTGTACTGAATGTATATTTTAGTGCACTTCATAAGTGCATATCCATTTCATTATGTTCGAAAGACTGTAACATCATTAAAATGCACTTGAAATATTTTCCCCCCTTGGCCGTAATGTAACGGAAAACTTTTGATTGTCCCTGTAATTAAACTATACACCAGATTTTCATAAAATTTGAAATGACTCGACAAAATTTTGCAACAATTATATATTTAAATTTCAGACCATTTGGCTGGGTAGTTTTTGTTCTGTTATATGCAGGCGGACGGACGGACAGACAGACAGACTGAACGACGACTATAGGCGCTACGTATTTATGTAATATAAGGATGATATAAGGATAAGTGTAATATAAGGATGATATAAGGATAAGGCCTTAGTTAATGAAAAAAGGAGTTTAATGATTCTAGATTATAGTTTTACATATTAAATAGAAATTATATTTACAAGTACGGGAGGGTAGGGGGTTTTTCTGCAGCATACGCGCCCGCAGAATCGTCGGAGCTCGGCCTCTGCTCTCGTCTAGAGCGAGATATGCCTACCATCGGCCGCGTCAGAATGCAATCTGCTCTCGGTTGTTACTTGTTTCCAGGCGAAGAGAATGCAAACTGCATATCAGCAAATTCAAACATCTGCTGTTCTGCGGTAACAAGTTCTCATGGAAAAGGGCTGACCATATCTGTTGCTATGAGTAGGGTTTTATGGGAATCTAAAACCACAACTCACATTTATGCAATTAGGAATGAACCTGAAAACGTGTTTGGGGGAGAGGTTTCACACTTCATGATTACTGCAAATGCAATATTAATATAATTTTACAAAAACCACTATCCATCTGGCATTTCTGCACATGGAATTTATGGATTTAAGTAATTTATCTACTTTTCACAGTGAACGAAATGTTATTTTGTAGCTCGATAAGAAAATTAAATAGAATTGTTTTCGTTTTGACATTTTTCATTTCGTGTTTCCTTTTAGAATATTGGTATTTCATTCCTCACTTTATCGATTAGTCGATTAACATCTAAAAAGAACAAAATCGATTTCGCATTAATTCGATGTAGTATTTTAACACCACAGTTAATGAGATAATACCTCCATTTGGTCTCGAATATTTTTCCGATGCTTATATGACATATAAGCTGCCTTTCTTTAATATTGTGAATTAAGCTTTATTTTTTTATATTTCGTTAGAAAGCATAAAATGGAGGTAATTACATCAACTTTGGCGAATTTTCAAAACTTTCCATAATTGATATCGATAGAAATATATATGTGTATATATTAAAAAAATCTTTGAAAATGTGTAGAATTAAGGTCATTTTAGAAGTTGAAAGCTATTTTTGAACAAAATCAGTAAACTTCATGGAGGGTGGGTAACTGAAGGGTAGTAGAAAATGCAATTTTTATGCTTATATCTTCTTTCTTTCATTTTCATTTTAAATTTATTTTATAGGTATCGGATAATTTAAATCTTTACAAAGACTTGGTGCTTTACATAAAGATGGTGAGATTTAGTCTTTAATTTATCCATTCACCGGATAATTAAAGAGCAAATGCTTACAAAATACCTTACTCGAAATTACTGGAATTAATTTTTGATATTTCTTTTACACAAGACTCATATTTCAAAATATTAGTTAAAACTGCTATAATCTTCATTAATTAAGCACAAAATAGATAAAAGAACATTTTTAGGTGCGTTCGTAATTATATAAAAAACGTAGCACCTATAGTCGTCGTTCGGTCCGTCTGTCCACATATAAGAGAGAAAAAACTACTCAACCGAATGGTTTGAAATTTTAAATATATAATTGTTGCAAAATTTTGTCGAGTCATTCCAAATTTTATGAAAATCGGACGTATAGTTTAATGACAGGGACAGTCAAAAGTTTTCCGTTACATTACGGCCAATGGGGAAAAAATATTTCAAGTGCATTTTAATGATGTTACAGCTTTTTAAACAGAATGAAATGGATATGCACTTATGAAGAGCGCTAAAATATACATTCAGTACAATATGCGGTGCAAAAAATATTTATAAAACAAGTTATAGTACGAACATTTGCAACGTTTAACGTGCAATTTCCTACTTGTTAAGATAATAATCGATTCTAAACTAGCTAAAATTAAAAGTACAAATTTTAATTCTGTCTACAAAGTATGAATAATTAATTATACTTAAAAAATAGCCTTGTAGAAAAAGACTGCTCACAGTTCTATGAATAACCTTTTACACTTTTGGATAACCGCTATCTGTTTGTGTATGTTCTGGGCCTGACGAAATCTGGATCCACTAAAGAACGTTTAATGAGTTTTCCCCCAAAATATATACAGTAGAACCTCGATTATCCGAAGTAATTGGGACCGACCATCTTTCGGAAAATCGAAATTTTCTGATAATCGAGGATGTTTCAATTTTAAGATTAAGGAGAAATATATGCAATATTTCTTATTATGGTAACAAGTGCTTTATAAAAATAAAGCAATAGCAAAACAGAAACAAGAATAAATTACCTGAATTTTAATTTTGAAATTAAGTACCTTTTAGATGTATCACAAGCCATGCCAAACCTTTTGCAAAACGTTCAAAAGCTTCAGAATTGCTAATTTGTTCGTTTTTTTTTCGTTCCACTCCGCAGCTTATGGGAGCTCAAGTTAAATTCAAAGGAAGTCTAAGAAAGAAGATTAAAAATATATGTAATGTACCATTACCGTCTCAATACTCAATGAGTATTGAGAGGGTAATGAATGCACTCGCTGTTCGGAAAGGACCGCTGGCACACAAGGAATGTGATAGTTAAAAAAAAAGGGGGGGGGGTTAGAAAGGGATTTCGGTTAACCGAGAGTTTCGGATAAAAGAGGTTCTATTGTAATTCAGCACACATCACCATAATCTGCGGTGCGATATATGATCTCTCTTTCTCACTGACTACAAACCTTATATGGATAAAACAGCAGTAAGATTTGAAATTTATGTTTTGACTAAGCAATAACACTTCTTCAAAAGTTATTTCTCAATTTTTCGCATTTAGTATTTTGTGAATTATTTACTATTATTAATTCATATGACTAAGGTCTATACTAGCTTCCAATTACATACACATTTTTACTTTCTCCTATCTTTACAAGAAAGTTATTGGATTAGTGAAAAAAAAAAAATCGACTTCCGGTTCTCGTCGGATTTACACGTTTTAGAAGGTTCTGAACGCGATTTCACTACTTTTAGAAAATGTCTGTGAGTGTCTGTAAATGACAAATTTTATGGCCGCTCTATCTATAATGCATAGATTTTCATCAAACTTCAGATTCAATCATACCTTGATATAAATTGGTGCTAATTAGTTTTTAGTGTAAATCGCCCAACAGGTGGCGTTGCTGTGCTGCAGTTTTCACGATTTTAGCAATATCATTTTCTCAATTAGACATTGACATAAGTTGTTGCTGATTAGGTTTTGGTGTAAATCTCCGAACAGGTTTCGCTTCTGAGCCGCATTTTTCACGACTTCTGCAATAGCTCTATGTCAAGAACTAATGCACAGATCTTCACCAAACTTCATATTCAGTTAGACCTTGACATAAGTTGCTAATTAGGTTTTTGTGTAAATCGCTCAACAGGTGACGCTGCAGAACTGCATTATTCGCGATTTACATGATTTTAGCGAAAATTATATCGCCAAAAACTACTGCACGAAATTTCATCAAACTTCATATTCTGTTCATAGACCTTGACATAATTTGATGCTGATTAGGTTTTCGTGTATATCACTTTCATGAACAAGTGGCGCTGCTATGCTGCTTTTTTCACGATAGCTATATCTCAAAAACTAATGCACGGAATTTCATCACCGAGCCTATGCCTTTAGAATCCTCATTATGAGCATATAATTGTCATTTAATTTTGGCAGTGTGATAGCAAATTTTGAAGTATCAACATGTGTGAGAAAGAAGAAAGTTTTGAGATTGGCACATCCGACTAGTCCAGGGACGACGAACATATGGCACGCGAAAGAATAATTTTGGCACGACATTGCTGTGGCTCTAAATCAAAATAAAGTGAGATTACACAAAATCGTGACTCATCTTTTCTAAATTCGAATAAATGGAAAAATTTTAATTGCGGTATATTATATTCCAATCTAATTAACTATTCTCTCAAATTCAAATAAATACGATATTTGAAACCTATTGATAAGAATTGGTTATTAGACAACTAAATTCCGATGGTAAAGTCATGGCAACTTAGAATTTATTTCGGAGCTATTGAAAGAAACTGGCGTTTGTTATTTTAGCAGTTTTCTGTTTATCTGTTCTTTCGAGTCACTGGTTTCACAAATTATCAAAGCTCAAACTGAAAGTCAGATAAATCTGGTTCAGTTTGCATTAAAATTAACCTGATATTAAGATGCAACAACATAAATTTAATTACATCGCATTAATTTTTTTTAATTATTTGTTTCCATAATTATTATAGTATAATATCTACATGTATGTTCCTCATACTTTTAAAATCGTAATGGAAAATTAAGTAATTTTAAACCATTATTTTTCCACCTACTAAATTTGTTTTTTAGTTGGCACGTCTTAGTCACGTAAAATATCTTTTGATCGAATTTGGCACGCGGCAACAAAAAGGTTCACCTATAGCCTATATTATTTTTCTACCGAAAAACCGAATGATCCATTTCTTTCTCTACCTAAATTTGATACAATAAAATTAGAGTAAAATCTTTCACGGATAAATTAATTCTTGCTTTTAATTTCAAACGCAGAATTTAAAAAGAAAGATCACTCCTTTTTAATGTTAAATAACGACACATAATTGGAGATTTTAGTTACAGTACTTGCATTAAAGAAGTTCTTACAAACATAACATGCACCACACACGGGATATAACACAGTGTAATAATAGCAAAAAACTGTAGAATGTTAAGGTGGAAAGAAAACATTTTTGTCAAGATTCCTTAAATATTTGCTAACATCGAGTTGGGAGGATTACTATCTTGGTTTTTATTTGCACAGAGGTAAAATGCCTTAGAAGTAACCCTCCCACTCTCGACCTTTGCGAAATTAAACTGAACAATGAAAAAGATAATTTTCTGCATAAAATATGTCTGCAGCAATAATTTTTGCTTGTTTGTTTGTTTGTTTGTTATGTGGCGGGTAATCTTTGATATTAACGATCAGATAAAAATGCTGGTGGTCATCTCTGCTCCAACAGAGGCTATGTTTTATGTCAGTACAACAACTTGCAAGGGGTTAAAGGAGTAAAAAAGGTTGTAAAATTACGATTTCTGTAGTATTTTTGGGACTAGAAACTTAAATTTGGTGTGGGGGGTTTCTTTTAAGATATAAATACTCGGTATAAAAACGGTTAAAAAAAGAATCGAAATTGAAAAGGGTGAAATGGGCGCAAAGCACTTTAAAGACATTCTAAATGACGATTTATTTGGAACTGTGCAGAACACAAATTTTAAATTTGGCATGCCTGTTACTTTTAAGGTGGGGGGGGGGGGGGGGAACTAACTTTGAAAGGGTGCAAGAGCAAAAAACATTTTAAAATTGAAATTTCTGCGATATTGTGGGGTTTAGAAACTTGAAATTTGGCATGGTGGTTATTTAGAAGATGTAAATGCTCGCTAAGAACTGTTTCTTAAAAAATTCGAATTTTAAAAGGTTAAAATGAGCGGAAAATACTAAAAAAACTTCTTTATTTCGATTAATGTAGAATTTTTAAGACTAGAAACCTGACATGATTATTACTTTTAAAACGTAAATACTCAAGACAGAACAATTTCTTAAAAGTTTGAAACGTAAAAGCATGCAAGAACAAAAAACATTCTAAAACTGCGATTTCTGTGATACCGCTGGTGCTAAAAACTTGAAATTCTGCATGATGGTTACTTTTAAGATGAAAATGCTCCTGAAGGACGGTTTCTAAAAAATTCGAAATTTAAAAAGATGCAATTAGTGAAAAACATTCTGAAACCTTCATAAATTACAATTTATTTGTATTAGATTTCTTTCCCACGTCTTTCATGATTCAGCTAATACTTTTACTTTTAATTTTTTTTCTTTAAATATTACGAAGCTTCATGCGCATTGTGAATGAAACAACTGCAAAGTAAATGTCGATAAAAATTAAAATCCCCGCTAACACTGCGGAGACTAATTTTCCCTTTCTAAAATATTCTAATTTTTCATAAAACATTTTTTAAACCAAATTTTCTTCTTCAATACTTCTAATAAAATTGTAAAAGAATTGTGTGTTTTAAATTACAGGTTATAACAAAGATAAAAACGCATTTAAATAAATAAAGACGTGGAAATGCCTACACGGAATTTAACACAAGAAAAGGGAAGTGCCTGTAAAATGACGATCGAGAAACTCCACTAAATGCATTTAACTGAGAACTAAAGCAAATTTACTGAGACTTTTTTACTCTGGGTATTTACAGAAATTTTTAACAGTGCAGAGATCCAGATATCGATAGAAATATGGAAGTGGGCCGAACTTAAGAAAATCAAATTTGGGAAGAGCTTGAAGATTCAATGAGTTCCCCAAAAATAAAGTGGTTCTACATGTTTTTGGGGGCATTTTAACTCTTGGAGGGGGGGGGGGGGCGTCAAATTTTTCAAGTGGATCAAATTTTTTTAAAGTGGGTCATTTTTCAGAGGGATGAAAAGTCAAGTAGGATAACGTTTATTATGTACTTTTTAAATCTGAATTGAATAACGCCATCCACAAGTCGATACGATTATTTGTTACAAAGTACAAAGTTACGGCTTACAAGGTTTAATGAATACAGTAGAGTCCCGATTGCCCGAGTCCCGCTTAACCGAGCTATTTTCTTCTGATGGACTGATGGCTTCCATTATTATGAAACAACCATTATAAATGAAGTGTTAGGTGAAGATGAAAGAGCAGCCGTAAAAAGTTAGAACTCTGATTTTCTGGTCAGAATGGGGGGGGGGGGGAATGGCCATTTTTTTTCCCATTCTGAACAGAAATTCAGATTTCTAACTTGTTACGGCTGCTCTTTCATCTTCACCTAACACTTCGTTTATAATGTCTGTTTCATAATAATGGAAGCCCTCAGTCCATCAGAAAAAAATGATCCATTCCAAAGGTATAAGTTCGATTGAAAAAAACTATTTAATACTTTGAGCAGAAAGAAGAGCCTGCACCTGCAATTTTTATGACACTAATAGAATCACATAGCTGCCAATTTGTAAGGTTTTGTTACCTCTAAAATTGAATACAAATTTTGACCATATTTAATCGTTGACAAGTGTTAGATTTCGGCGATTGAACTAGACAAAATTTACTGGTAAGAAAAAATCATACAAATTGGTATCTATGCAGTAGCGTAATACTGTAGCGAAATTGACATTCAACAAACAAAAACTATCAAGAGCTTTTTCAAATGAACAATTTCATTCCTCGTTTTTCTCAAAAGTAAAGGAAATGTACATCAAAGAAATATTACTAGTACCATAAAAATTAATGAATTAAGTAAAAATTTATATTTCACCTCCTTAGTTGGTGACGATTTGTGTAAATCCGAGTTTTTTGCTTATCCGAGGTGAGCTTGGTCCATATTAACTCGGATAATCGGGACTTTACTGTACAAAGTCGGAAATTTTATTTTATTATTGGCCACAGCTTTTTACTTTTATTTTACGCTCAAAACATGTCCTTTATCTCATATTAAATAATCTCAAACTTATTAAATGTTCTTAAAATAGCAATAATCAAAATCAGGGTCACCTGAGTCGTCTTCTTCAAGGTCATCAAAGTTGTCAAAATCCAGGTGTTCATAATTTTGTATTTATAAAACCAATCATGACTTTGTATTCATAAAAACTGCCGTAACTTTGTAACGAATGATCGTAATGACTTGCGAATAGTGTCATTCGATTCAGAATTAAAAACTACATAATAAAGGACATATACTTGACCTATTTAAAAAAAGTTCATTTATCCTCCCTGAGTTAAAATGCCCCTCTTTTGCCCCCCCCCCCCCAATACAGGGTAAAACAACTTTCATGTATGGGGACACATCAAATCTTCCTTTCTAGTGACAAAACAAAGTTCTTCCCAAAATTTCATAAATAGCCATTAGTTGTTGCTGTAAAAACCTATTTTACCAGCACTAAACTATAATTTTCGACTTTGTATTTATAACCTGCCGTCATTTTGTAACAAATGATCGTCTCGACTTAAGGATGGTGTCATTCGATTCAGAATCCAAAAATACATAATAAACGATACCACTTGATCTATTTAAATATAATCTAAAAACAAAATGATCCCCCCTCCCGGAATTAAAATTTCACCACTTCCCCCCCCCCCCAAAAAAAAAAAAACCCCCATGGTAAAACAATTTTATTTTTCGGGGACATCGGATCTTCATTTCTAGGGCCAACGAAGTTCTTCCCAAATTTTGGCAAATGGCCATCAGTTGTCTCTGAAATAGACTATTTTACCTGTACTATATAGAGAGTTGGTTTTTTAAAAGATAAATTATCAAATACTCAGTGACTTAAACAGCAAAAAAAAAAAACATTCTATATCGGAGTGGGCGTAACTTGAGCCTCATGAACACCCCCCTTTCCTATGCCTTTGACATTAAGAATTTCGAATTTTAATTTAAAAAAATTGTTTTGTTTTGTTTTGTTTTGTTTAAGTGTTAAAACGGATTATTCTGCTTTTTATTGCTATTAAAAAATATTTTATTTTTTAAGTTTCCCATGTAATGTAAATCTTTTGCAAGTTGTACATTAGAAAAAGAAATTAATAATAATAATAATAATAACTATACAAATATGTTAAAATACTACCCTTAAAAAAGAAATTTACACAAATATCAAGAGAGAACAGCAAAATTTTAAATATCCTTAAGAAGGCAACGATTTTATCCACATACATTCATTACACATGCGAATTAAACTTCCGAACTGGTGATTATGTAAATTCCCTCATAGCATGCATGGTCACAGTGACGTCATTGTGACGTCACTGTAAGTCACTGTGGTCACATCACATCTGTGACCAAAATGCCACCACTCAGTGATGTCACATTGTGACTGAGATGTGAACTTCTTAGAAAACTTTAAACAATTATAAAAATTCTTCAAAACATGTTACTTATTGTAAAATTTTATTTTTCCGGCAATTAAAAAAATATTGTCACTGTTATGTCACTGCATGTAACGTACGTCACGTCATATATGTGACAAAAAAACCACCATATTGTAAATCACAGTGTGACAAAAATATTAACTTCAAAAATTTTTGAAAATGAAGAGAAATATTTAAAACATGCCCTCGTTACAGCGGCATAAGGAATGAATATTAGTGGACAGCAAATAGTAAATTCGGACACGAAAAGAAGGGGGAGGGGAGAAAAAGAAAAATGCACGGTACAAGTATCAACAAACTAGATTTCCATGCTATATTTTATCAATTTGATATCTAAGAAGTGAAAGAGTACTTTTTTCATGATTTCAATTTTATCTAGCATTGCAATTTAATATAATAATACATCACGGATTGTTATTATTATAAAAAGTATTTCTCAGAAAAATGCTATGTGCTGGAGCAATTTGAAACATATTTAGAATTAGAAATATTAAATCTATACACTTTACATATTTAGTTTGCAGGGAGGAAATTTTTTAACTTTTTTGGCGACCACTGGTCGAAACACTTCTGTGGTTTCAAACTAAACATTTTCTATTACAGTTAAGTCTGCAGATTTTAATGAGCACGCAGAAAGAATCTTCAGAGTTTAGTCATATATGCATTTATTGCTTTATAATTTGCATTCAAGTCATATTTTTTTCCTGTTAATCTATTTTTAGTAACCGTTTTTTTTTTAAAAATTTTACTTCTTTCAGCCTTTTTAAATAAAATTAGCCTTTTCCGAAAAAAAAATATATATACAAAATATATACAAAATTTATGCAAAACACATGATATAATTAATTTTTCGCATTTCCAATTTGTGTTTCAGAGGTATAACTTTTAAAAAAGTTATTTTACAAATTGTTTTATTCTGCAGAAAATTAACATGAAAAGATTGACAGATTGACAAAGAAAAATTTTTTATCCTCGAAAACATTTTTTTTATTTATTAAGAAGATATTTTTTATTTATTACGCATGAAACAAACTTTACTTAAAAAAAGGAGGGTGGTATTATTACCATTAAATTTTTTTTACACATTTTAAAAATTTAAGCAGTGTTTTATCTAATAAACTTCCGTTTTCAAATGAATTTTTTTGAAAGTGATAAAAAAGAAATGGTAAAATGCATTGGAAAATTCTTCAAATAGAAAATTTTAATTACAGACTAACTCATAAAACTATTCCGCCTGAAAGTTAGGACTGCAAATAAACAGTAAAATCAGCTGCTGGAGATCGTCTGCGTCGGATATAACCGTAACCGCAGGGTAAACAGAGAACTTTTTGTAATACACGCGGGAAAAGAACATGACCAAGTCTACAATGTCAGCTTTTGTTTTTGCTTTTTTAAATGTAAGAGAAAGACGTCTGCCATTTTCGGGCAAAAATACTCGGATATTATTAATTTACAGCAAAAAAAGGTAAGTCTTATTTAATTTAAATTTTTTATTTCTGTTTGTATATTACGATTATGAATTAAACAGTTTTATGTTATACATATAGAAAGTGACTGATCTGGAATTGTTTTGAAGCAAAATTTTCCTAATCGACACTATTTTGTAAAATGTGTTAATCGGCCATCGCTCAAAAAAAAAAAAAAAAAAAAAAAAAAAAAAAAAATTCATGTCTACATTCATAGTGGGATGAATATAAACATTAATTTGCAGTTACTTGGGATTGAGACAGTGATGTGGAATTTTTTTCGGCTTCTTATTTTTTTCCTGATTACTAACACTCATTTAACAGTATTTATCGTCATTATTGTTTTGGAGTTAAATATTATATTCGAATAGTATGATATTACGAAACTGTTTCAGTTTAGAAATTAACATTATAGTGCGAAAATGTCTTTTTACATATTATAATAGCGTAACTTTTGAAAGATTTTTTTTTTTTTTTTTTGCTAATAATATTTTAAATTATTATTTAAAATCCTGAATCTTCATACCAATGTTTTCAGATTTAACATTTGCCAAAATTATAAAATAATAGGAATTCCTTATAACATATGGAAAGATTTTTGAGAAATTGCTAAATCTAATAATGCATTTAATTCATCTATTGTAGTTAGTTGTTGTTTAATAGTACAATTAAAAATACTAATTATTATTTTTAGTGTTTTTCAAATTGGTATATTTATTTATTTATTTTTAATTGTATGTAAGCCTTTTTTTTCTATTTGCGATTTTAATCAAACATTTAATTATAGACATTCAGAATCAGTTATTAAATTTTCTTCGATTGTAAACTCATTTTCTACGTTTTCGATACACATAAATATTGGCATTAAAGGTGTATTCGAAAAAATATTTTTCCACCTTCAACAGCTCGATATTTTCTGAGACATTTTCAGACTCATTTTTAAAAGTAAAAACATGAAACTTGCTGAGGTGATTTTTGAAGAGATGTTTAAGAGGCCGTGTGATTTCATTTTCCCCTCAATTCATTAAAATTTAAGTTTTAAATAATTATTTTCTCAGTAAGACCTTTTTTTTTTCATTCCCAGATCTTTCGCTGTGAAAAATTCGGTTCAAAACGCCTACTTTGACAGCATTTTTTTGTAATATTTTCTGCATTTATCAAAAAATCGAGAAGCACGGCACATTAGGTAGTTTCTAAATAAGAGAATTTTTCAGTTTGATGCGTTTGAGAACAAAAAGGAATTTAAAAATGAATCAGAAAATAAGCAGTTTGGAAACCTAAAAGCCTTTACACCCTTAAAAAATAAAATATTATATTTAAGCATTGAAATAAAGTGTTTTTCATGCCTGATAGGAAGCTTATAGATTAAACTGCTTAGTATATGTTTTTTTAAAGTTCATTATTTTACTTTTATATTTCCTTTCAATCATTTATTTTACTTTTATATTTCCTTTTTAACACCTTTCAACAAAGTTGAAAAGTGTTTGACTTTGGTTTGTCTAGCCGTCTGTCCGCGCTCTAACTCTCGTAAATATACTCGGATTGCTCTGAAATTTTTAGATGTTATTGACCTTTACCATAGCACGGTCCCTATGTGTAACGACGTTTGTAGCATGTTTAGTTCATTTACAGGTACAGTCAAAAGTATTCCGTTACATTACGGCCTATGGGAAAAAATCGTTTCAAAGGTTTTTTCATGATTTTACACGTTTTCATACAGAAAAAAATTGATATGCATTTATGAAACGTATTAAAATATGCATTCTGAAGAATACGAGATGCAAAGAATAGTTATTGTTCATTTACAGGGCTAAAAAGAAATTCCAATACATAATGATATAGCGGTGGAGGGAATTGTTTGCTGCGTACTTTAATTATGTTAATCTATTTCATATATAATGAAAATGATATACGTCGCTGAGGTTTACATACTATAAATTTTTCATGTAGAATATGAAGTGTATATAGCATTTACAGGCACACATAATATAGTTCAGATACTATATAGTATCCGAAATACTGTTCATTTGTGATGATTGCTGGAAAAGCATTTTAATTATGATATGCGCTTTTATGATTCACTATATTTATGCATAGTATATGGTGTATATAAATGCTATAATTCATATATAGGGCTACACAAAAGTATTCGCAAGGATTACTGGGTATGAGCGCAAGTTACTTAAAGGTGGTTTTTAAATGAGTTGTGCATTTTTACGCTGAACTGAATTTAATTTACTGTTGTATAATATAGATAAAATGGTATACAGGGTCATGCAAAGAATTGGATACATGGCCGTCTATAAATTATAATTTCTGGAAATGTGATTTCAGCTGTTTTAAGTGTGTTTTAGTTTGAATTAAATTTTAACTAAACGGTGGCGTGTAATGAAGGTTCTAGGTCAACTACAGGGTTGTACAAAAGTATTAAAGTATGTTTCCATATATTAGTATAAATTGCTGAAAGAGAGTTTCAACCTGTTATGCGTTTTCTTGCTAAACTAAATTATCCCATTATATAATATATATATCAACCTACAGATCAAATACAGGGCTGTTCAAAAGAATTGGAAAATCTATTTAGCTATGGACAGTAACTGCGGAAATGAGTTTTTCAAATGTTTTATGCGTTTTTTAAAATGTTTACTTGGTTCTCTTATTTACCTTATTTCCCTAAATAACGAAGTTTTTTTAAAGCATTCGGGAAGTGTTGGAAAGTGTTTTATAATCTATGCTTAACGCATGATTTTTCTTACTTGTTTTTTCTATTTCCCAGATCAGTCTTTTCCTATAGAACATACCAAATCTATTTAAGCTCATATTCACAAAATACAATTTACACGGAAATAAAAAAATTAAATAAATATGGCTTACGTCGTATTTAATAAAGCAAAGATTAATCACAACCACAACACCTTAAAATCTTATACATTCTTAATATCAAGCTTGAACTCAAGATCAAGCTTAGAACTTAATAAAAAAAGATGTCAGTTGACAAACATTGTTTTTTAAGTGGAAAAATTAAAACTATTTTAGAAGAATAGGACTCCAAAATAGCTATATTTTGCTAAAAAGTACGGTAAAAAGATACGATTTTATATCTCAAACAAAACTTTATTTTAAATTTGTCCATTTTAAAATTCATCACAATATTAATACTTGGAAATTTTTCCACAAAGAAATATTCGGTTTGCATACAATATTTCAAATGAAAATCAAATTTCAAATTAATTGCTTAAAAGGCGCAAAGGCCAACCTAGTGAAAAGAGTCCATGCCGAGACTCGAACCCGTGCCATCAGCATAGCGCACTAACATTCTACAGACTAAACCACATGGAACGACACTCAGCCTGAAAAATTTCTCGCTATTACATGCTGGCAAGGCTACAAAAGCAGCATAAGATGGGATATTTATCGTGAGCCACCGACATGGGGCGAACACGAAACTTAATTAAATTCAGCATCGATTGAAACTATATTAAGACTTCGAAATTTTTCCAGAGAGAAACATTCGCCTTGCATACAATATTTCAAATGAAAATCAAATTTCAAATTAAAATTGACTTTTAAGCATGTAATTTGAAATTTGATTTTCATTTGAAATATTGTATGCAAGGCGAATGGTTCTCCCTGTAAAAAATTCCAAGTATTAATATAGATTCAATCGATGCTAGATTGAATTAAGTTTCCTGTTTATTCCATGTCGGTGGCTCACGATAAATATCCCATCTTGTGCTGCTTTTGTAGCCTTGCCAACATGTAATTGTGTGAAATTTTCCAGGCTGGGTATCGTTCCGTGTGGTTTAGTCGGTAGAATGTCAGTGCGTTATATTGATGGCCTGGGTTCGAGTCCCTGCATGGAATCATTTTCACTAGGTTGGCCTTTGCGCCTTTTAAGAAATTAATTTGGAATTTGATTTTCATTTGAAATCATCACAGTGTTTATGACAAGTTCGTCACAAATGACACATATTTCACAAATTGGTCACAATGTGACTTCAAAGCATTGTCGCTTTCGTCACATGTTCGTCACAAAATTAATGCCCAAGTAGTCACAAATGTCACACTTTTCACAAATTAGTCACACTGTGACTTCACAGAGTGGTCACAATGTGACGTCACAAACGACCTCTAAAACGGCCATAACGACCTCGCATTCTAGTCACTATGACGTCACATCGACGTCACGTGACGTCACATCGACGGTCACAAAGTCACAGTGTGACTTCACAACGACGTCGCCGTGACGTCACCATGCCTTACGGGTTGTTTCATCTTCAATTACCCTTAATCTTAAGGGCAATAAAATGAATCATTAACTGCCTAATTAATCTATCTATTGAGGGGATTTTATTGGATAATAATACCACTATATCCTCGAATGACTGCAAATGAAAAAAAATAATAATAATTATAGGCTACTTGGAAACTTGGAAACATACAGTAAAAAATAAAAAAAAAAAAAAAAAAAATAAAGGTAGCTTTGAAGGGGAGTTAAACAAATTTTCGAAAGTAACTAGACCCAAGAGAATAGAAAATAAATACGTTTTATGGTTCAGTGGTGAAGTGATACAATAATAGAAATAAAATATGCTATGGAAAAAAAAAATTATACATTAATTGCAGAAGGATAAATTAAAGAGAAAGTGACTTTCAAAATTAAGATGTAAAGGTTGTTTTCGTTTATGCATGTTTAAGGAAATTTTATGCATAAATACATTGATAAATTAATAAGATAAATTTTAAAATGTATTTTTAGCTTCAATTCATAAGACGATAAAATTTACATTTTTAAATCTATGGAAAGCTATTCAATAAAATTTGTATCTAAGAAATTTGCAAATGCATCAATGTTATTTTACAAAAACGGATAAATTGTAAAGTTAAAGTAAAATGCATGATTAGGATTTTATATCAATTGCGTCTGTTTTAGTTCAGGAAAGAGGATTACATTAAGGGCAAATAAATGTTTAATAACTACACCTAATTTAAAAATCCTTTTAACCAATCTGCGCAGAAGAATTACCCAAAATGCACAGTTACGTGTTAAAGACGAACATTTTTGGTTACTTTAAACGATCAGCGAACATTTTTGAAAGAATAAATGCGACTTATGCCCTTCTCTTTCGGATGCATATCTCTATATTTGGACTCACGCATGTAAATGGATTAAGAAATATATTACATCTGAACTCGTTTATAGCAAGCTTTGATTTAATGAAAAGACGGGAAATGTCTAACATAAAAAAGTATTGCACAAAATTAGGTTGTAATGAGAAAAACTGATATGACGAGCAAAAATCTGTAAACTTGTAAAACAAACGTTCTAAAATTTTCTAACCAAACTTTATTAATTGGAGAGTATTTTACAATTTTAAAACAATAGAGTAGGCATCTAAAAGAAAATTATTTTTGCAGACAGTTCTCTTAAATGACTTATTTGCTTTTTCAAAGACAAATAAATAGTAGTAGTATCCTTTCATGAATTGGATGATGTTAATCAGAAGAGAAATGCAACACGTGGAAAAATAGTTTTCAGAAAAAAATAACTTCTAAAAAACAAACAAAGCTATATATATATTATTTTAATATTTAAATTTCAGAATTTTTGAATTTTAGCAGAATTTCTTTAATCATTGCTCTTGCATAGAATTATTTCCTATTTATAAAATTAGAATTAAAACTAAAGTTAATATTTGTTAAAAGTGATAAAAATACATTTACAAGAAGGTATTTATTTATCACTTTTAGCAAACATTAAGTTAGTTTTGATGTTTCAAATGATTTTCCGAATAGTTTTATAGAATTAATTGAAAAACAATTAAAAAGATTGTTAATATTCTATTAGTAATTTTGTTTATTTAGAAATTTAAAATTACACTTCTAAAATTATGGAATCTTGAATAATTCGTCTGTGCTTTTATTTAAATCTTAAAAACTTACTTATAACTTCTTAAAAATAAATTTAACTAACTATATAATATAGTTTTTTTTCTATTTAAATTAATAAATAGACGGTAATAAAAGATCATTGCTCTTGCATAGAATTATTTCCTATGTATAAAATTATAATTGAAAAATAATTAAAATGAATGTTAAGATTATATTAGTAATTTTATTTATTAATTAGAAATTTAAAATTGCATCTATAAAATCATGAAATTTTGAATAATTGAAGACTTTACGTGGAAGAACATGTTAAGTAACAAAAATTACATTTGAAGAAATTTGAAGTGGAAGTTTTTGTCGGAATTTTAATGATTTATTTTCTGTTTCATATCATGTGTTTAAAATATTATCAGGTATGGTATTCTCAGAAAACCTTATTCATATTTAATTTTCAAATATTAAAAATTATTAACATTACATTTACATTATTGAATATTAAATATTAATGAATAATGTCTTAAATCTTCAAGACTAAATAGAATCTTAGCATTTTAGCTTTACCATGCGATAGAATACCTCACAACGCCTTCATCCAAAAGATAAAAATTAAGAAAATGTAGCATAATATGTTCTTCCCCACTACTCATCAATTCTTCTGTGCTTTAACTTATTTTATTATACAGTCGAACTTCTCTTTAACGAATTTTACGAATTTTGCCCCATTTAACGAAGTTTTCTACTTAACGAAATTTTCTGCTGAACCTTGACTTTGAACACCATTAACATGCAAATTAATCTTCATGTTACAAAAAATATATTCTATATAACGAAGTTTATTCCATTTTCATGCGTGTACAACATTTAAACGAAGAGGTTGCTATTGCGATGAATGTATGCATTTATTTCAGCGGATTGTATGAAAATTAAATTATTTATTTATTTATTTATTTAATCACTTCTATTCAAAAGAAGAAATGCTAAAAGCCTTTGATACAATAAGAAGGGGGTTCCAGTTTCACAAAAATGTTATAGATGAATTCTTCGGATGGTTATATAAGTGCGAATTTTTTTATGAACAGTGTATTTTTATAAGAAACCTGTACAAAGTAATTATACAGACTTTCTTTAAGTTAAGAATTTGGAATACTGAGAAAAAAAGAGAAAAGTTAGGCTACGCTTCAGTTTTTGTTTACCTCTGTTTATTATGTGTTTTTTTAGGCATTATTCTAATTAAATTTTTCTCATATGTCTACATTCAACAACATCATATGTCTACACTAAAAAAGTCACTGTCAATTTAAAATACATTTTTCGAATATTTCCATTTTAGGTGTATTTTTCATTTTATGCATGTGTATTTTATTAATACAAATTTCACGAATTTCAGTTTATTTCTATTTAACGAATTTTTTTCCTAACGAAGTGTTTAAGTGTAACGATGAGACTTCGTTAAAAGGAAGTTTCACTGTATTTCATCAGATTAATAAACTAAATTACTGCGAAGAAGTTAACTGTTAAAATCGACAAACGAGCAAATTCTGTAATCCCTTCGTTCTCGTTACAACAGAGTTCGACTGTAATGACATTTGGAAACAACCTCTAAAATCCCTACTCACCACCCGTCTGTTACTCCATCACCACACCATATGAAAAGGAAATATAATATGAAGAGGAGGAAAAAAGAGCGGAGGAAAACAAGTCAAAAGTTTAGAGAAAGTGAAAGCGCGGCCTTCACCTTGTGACGTCATGCTTTTTGACAGAATGAAAAGGAAAGAAAAAATCAACAGGAACCGGCTCCCGAGTTAGAGTTATCCACAGGTGCAACTATTTCCTTCATAACAGAGCAGAGCCTCTGCGTTGAACAGGTTCCCATTAAAATGCTTTTTTTCTTCATCTCTTTTATTACTTCGAACCTAATTCATTAAATTTTACGATCCTTCAGCTATAAATTATGCGAGCAAAGAGGTAATTAAAAAAAATAAATTGGATAATTTAAGGCCCAAATAAAGCGCTACAGGAGGAATGCATATAGTTCCCAGAGGGTTTAATTAAAATGTTTTTTCTCCGAAGGAGTCGGGGTAAAAGCGCAATAAAATGAAAGAAAGATTTTTGTTATTGAAAGTGTTAATCGAAGACATGTTCAATATACGGTGTTCGCCGGGAGAATTAAATCAACGGAGGAGTAATGTTTTCTTCTGGAGTAAGATTTTGGAACAGACATACAGTCCGTTCTCAAGGTCGTATTTTAGAGAACATAAACATGAAATAAACTAAGAATATTTTGTAGAACATCTCGTGTCAGAGAATTTTTAAGCATGGCATAAAAAGTCATACAAAAATGTAAAAGATTTAGAAGATTTCAACAGTTTATTTTTACTTATTTTTTTTTTTTTTTTTTTTTGGGGGGGGGGGGACGGGGAAGGGGATTGGAGAGTGCTCTTTTTTAAATACATGAACTTAAAAAGAAAAACAGAGGTTCAAAACCCTTATTTCTTTTTATCCTTAGTGTTAAAATAATTAAACTCATTCGGTAAGAATAAATTTTATTATTATTATTTTTTAATCACCAGGGATGAAGAACATTTAATTAATCAAATTTGAAAATCTATGGCGGGCAATGGCATTCTCCTATCGGCTCTCATGCAATACAACGTTCCTGCTATGCAAATTTTAAATATTTCAAGTGCTTTGGATAATTTGCTCAGATTTCGATACATATGAAACGTAATAGTAACTAATCCAGAAGCAATCAAGAAAGTCGTTAAATTTATATTAGCAGGGAGAACTTTTATATTTTGGGAATAGATAACTTTTCAAACCTACCATAATGAAAAAACCAATAATACCCAATGTAATGAAATTTGTATGTGTAAAATCAGCGACAATATACATTTATCCAAAAGTGCAAAAACCTTTTGAGAGATATTTATTTATTGGATAACTATGCCATTAATAATTTTCTGTAAATACTAAAAGTACAACTCTGTCGCTTATAAAGCAATTTTTAAAACAAAAAGTGGGGGCATTGTTTCACTTACACATTTACTTATGGAGGTCCAAAGTTTTTTAACCGATGGTGTAATATAAATCTGTCTTAAAAGAAGCCAATAGTTTTACAATGATTATTTTACATGTATAAAACAATAATTACAAAAAGCATGAAAGCATGCATATTGTCGGTGTTTTATTTATTTTTTCTGCCTTCTTCTTTCTCCCCGATTTGCACTGAAGAATAGATTTCTTTATAAAACTTTGAAACAGATGTATAGTAAATTTATTTTGGTTTTGTGTGCTTTTGTTTATTAATTGAAGAGCTTCAGATGATAAAAGGTGGTATGTGACAATAAATAAATAAACTAGAAAACAGGAATTCTGCTTTTTCAGAATTTAATGTCGCCCACGATGAAAAAAAAAAATTATATAAAATTATTTAATAGGTTATATTGTTTCTTCCATTTCAAGGCATTTAATATTATTCTGTTTTCATTTTTCTTCTATTAATTTGGTCAAGTGGTCGTTTGGGTACAGGGAGAAAAAAAATTTCAGCTTTTAGCCTTTTTCCCTACAGAAAACGACTGCCTTACTTATATATGCGAATTCTGTACCCTTGGTAAAGTAATTCAATATGTAAGCACTTCATTTATTTTTTATCGGTATCCATATTTTTCTTTTTTTCTTCCATTTTAATACTCATAAGGTACTATACTTTTTACATAACATTTGGTATATATATATATATTCATTTCTGTTATTCAATTTCTGCTGTTTTTTACTATGTTTATGGAATCTATGTTAAGCGTGTTGGGGGGGGGGGGGGGCTATATTTGTTAATGTCATTTTACTCATAATTTCACAGTTTTTGTGGGTGGTCGGTAATGTTTATTTAATGGTTATATATATAATTATATATATATATAACCATTGCTATATATATATTATATATATAACCATTGCTATATAACCATTGTTATATATATATATATATATATATATATATATATATATATATATATATATATATAGAGAGAGAGAGAGAGAGAGAGAGAGAGAGAAAGAGAGAGAGAGATAGTACAAAACATATTTCAGTTTTAAGACTTAAAATACACGCTTTTATTTTATATAAAACGACGTTATTTGCATCCGCTGAAGAATTCCAAATTTACGATCTAGTCTTAAACAACATCCATAGAAAAGTTTGCATATGACGCCAATATCGTGGAATAATACACAAACTCAGCAAAAAGCGATGTCGTCATTCAAGAAACTCGACAAAAAACAGGTATCTAATGATTCACAAGCCTTCATTTGTTTGTAACATTAATATGGATACTGAAAATTAAACAATTTATAATAGCTCCTTGTTTTTATCAGAAAATCATTCATTTATATTTTTTCAAAATTAGGAAAATGGTATTATACACGGATTAATAAAAATGCATTATTTCAGCTTTTTGATAGGAATTAAGTAAATGCGGAGAAAAAAGTCACACATATACACTTTAAAATACATTTTTATAGCAGACGATATTCCTGGCATATCACGTATTTTAATTAAATCTTTTTTTCCCAGTTTTTATGAGAAAATGGCAACAAAAAGATTATAGTAATCCACGATTTTTCCCTTTTCTTTTTACAGAAATGCTTTACTTCAGCTGCCACCATTACATGAATGGCTTTAAAAACTACAAAAATCTCAAAAACAAATTGAGAGGCAGTTTTCAAACAAATTGCATTTAAAAGTACTTTTCCCCCCTATATGACGGTGTAAAAATTAAAAATGAGAGATGTTTAAATGTTTAAAAAATTGCAGTAGATATTATCAGTATTTAACCGCACAACAATGATACATCTGCTACGTTTTACGGCCGGCTTATGTAACGATGGCGTTTTTACGACGGCCGATTATCTACACGAGGGATATAGGTCCGAAGGGGGGGAGGGAGCCCGTCATGGGGGTTTTTATAAGGGAACTTAACCCGTATTTACGCAAGGATATCCAAGGTTAGAAGAAAACCACGGAAAACTCCGAACGATTAGGCCGGCAGGCTCGATTAGGTTCCACCCGGCACATTCTAGTCCAGACAATAGAGACCGTATAGGGGCTCTACCTAGCAAAATTCATGGTAGTTCTGGAAAAAGGCTTACTATATGTTTTTCGTGTCGCTGAATCCGAATTTTTAACTTCCCACCAAAATTTTCCCCGGCAACCCTCCAAATTTTGGTAAAATCCCCCCCCCCCCCCAAAAAAAAAGGTTTTTATTAAAAAAATCAATTTTTTTATTGTTTTAGGGAAAAAGTATCTAGAAATTCAGAAAGTAGACAAAATTTGCAACAAATTAGATATATCACATTATGACTTAGGATGAAGAGGAAGGGGGGGGGGGGGGATCTGCCTCGGAACATGCGCGCGGTGCTGCGTGAACTAAGTTGCGCAATTCCACTTAACCACTCACACGTTTACATTCGCCCTCCCATCTCCCCTCCGAACTTTCTCTATAAGGTTTACTTTAAGATTTTTGGGTCGCTGAATCCGAATTTTTAACTCCCCCCCCCCCCCCCCCCCGAAAACTCCCCCAAATAGTTGTTTTTAACATAAATTTCTTATTGTTTTAGGGGAAAAGCATTACGAAATTCAGAAACTAGACAAAATTTGCAAATAGGATATATGACATTATGACGTAAGATAACGGGGAGGGGAATGCTGCCTCTGAACATGCACTGCGGCGCTACGTGCACTAAGTTATGAAGTCCAGGCAATAAGGGATTTTTTACCTGGCAAAATTAATACTAGTTCTGGATTTCGACTCACTTTATGTTTTTGGGTCGCTGAACCCGAATTTGTAACTTCCCACCAAAATTTCACCCGGCAACACCCCAAAAAATTGATTTTTTGAAAAAAAATTGGTTTTTGAGAAAAGCGCGCGGGGAATGTTCCGAGGGGGAACGTTTCCCCCTCTCTCCCCGTTTATCCTACGTCATAATGTCATATATCCTTGTTGCAAATTTTGTCTAGTTTCTGAATTTTGTAATGCTTTTCCTCTAAAACAATAAGAAATTTAAGTTAAAAACAACTATTTGGGGGAGTTTTCGGGGGCGGGGGGGATTTGGGGGGAAAGTTAAAAATTCGGATTCAGCGACCCAAAAAACTTAAAGTAAACCTTATAAGGAAAGTTCGTAGGGAAGATGGGAGGGCGAATGTAAACGTGCGAGTGGTTAAGCGGAATTGCGCAACTTAGTCCACGCAGCACCGTGCGCATGTTCCGAGGCAGATCCCCCCTTCCCCTTCATCCTAAGTCATAATGTCATATCTAATTTGTTGCAAATTTTGTCTACTTTCTGAATTTCTAGATACTTTTCCCCTAAAACAATAAAAAAATTGATTTTTTTAATAAAAACCTTTTTTTGGGGGGGGAGGGGGGGCACTTTGCCAAAATTTGGGGGGTGGGGTTGCCGGGGGAAATTTTGGTGGGAAGTTACAAATTCGTATTCAGCGACCCAAAAAACAAAGTAAGCCGATTTCCAGAACTACCATTAATTTTGCTAGGTAAAATTCCTTATTGCCTGGACTATTCCGTCTACCAGCTTTGACACCGGAACCTCTCGGCCACTGGTGGGGCTTGGCTTATGTAACGGAACGTTATTTTTTTAGGGACGACACTTTAATTGTTGTCCGAAAGAAATAGCATACCGGAGGCTAATAAATAAATAAATAAAAATTGAGTTATTCATATGATTGAAGATAATGATCCTCTACCATCTGTTAAATTGCTATTTGAAGAAAAAAACTAATACTCCGAGATTTTAATTGATAAAGGAGGCATTTGACAATAAACGCAAATAGATATTTCGAACTTTACAGCTCATTTTCTCAAAGTGATGATTGTGTCACTTAACATCTTGTTCATCTCAGCTCTTCAATTGTAGCACAAAGTGCTATTTTTTAAATTATTATTTCTTTTTTTAAGTTGATATTTTTGGAAAAATAAATATTACTATACCACCTCTCATGACTTTTTTTTCTCATTTTAATATTTCCCTTAGATATTATCTCATTTTGAAAAGCATTCTTATATGAAGCATGTGTTTAAAAAATTGAGATGGATGCATTTTGATTTATTATAGAGTGCTGGCCGTTCTGGTTAAACTTCACTACAGAGTTTACTTGAAAATTGAAATACCCCGTTTTTTCAAAAAGTGCGATATTAAATAGTCTTTTGGAAATTTTCATGTTTTCATCTCTCATATCTGAAAATGGTAAGGGGGGGGGGGGGAAGCAAAAATAGGATTTTTCAAAATCTGCTATACCTTATCGCAACTATGACAAAATACTGCGTTCCATCATCATAGGGGAAAACAAGAAGAAAATTAGTATTAATCAAATTGTGCTGATATTTGAAAAAAACACTTTTCTTTTTAAAGATTGAATTCCGAATTATTAATTAAATATATCAGATATACATGTAGTCTTTCTACTCGTGTAGTGTTAACTCTAAAATGGTATACCCAGGCTAGTTTAGCTTTATTCAAAATATAATTTTTCTCGCTTTTATTCCAATTTTCAGTTCTGCTTTATTTAAACACATATGTTTGGCACCACTTTATATATATTTTTTTATGAATATGAGAGTTAAATGAAATTTTAATGAAAAATACTCACTAGAGCACTTAGATGGGAAAATGTTTAAAAAAAAAAAAAAAATAAGAAATTTGATGCAATTTTGAGGATAAACTGTGCGTTTAATGTTCATAGTTGTATAACAGGGTCGCACATCAAATTACATTATGGATACATAATTATAATCACGGATGAAAATTATTTGAAGTTGAATTTAAAGACATTCTGCAACTTCAAATTATCCACATTTGCGCAACAATATGACACATTATACCCGCTCACCGCACAGGTGCGAAAAAAGAAGAAAAAGAAAGAAAGCATAATACCAGCAAAAGAGTTTGAGAAATGAATTAAGCTTACAAGTTAAAGAAAAAGCACAGCTAAAGAGTGTTCAAATTGTATATTATTCTATTATGTGATACATGCATAATTTATAGTTCTAAAACAGATCTGTCCAAAATAGTCAAATGCACTAGCAATATTTTTTTAAATACTTTTCGGCAATGTTAAACTTTTTTAAACTGAATAAAATTCATTAAAGTTACAAAATATCATAAATGACTTATCCTCACACGTATTACTTTTGCCGTAAAAGTAGTTTTACAGGCACTTGTGGAATAATTGGCACAAAGTATTTTACGTTTTAGAGCAGGGTTAACTGGTATTTATGGTTCTTAACGCTTTTGGAATAATATGTTTTGCCATCTAGTGGAATAGATCATTTCTCTGTTTTCCCTTTGAAAATTTAGATGCAAGGATTTATGTTTTTTCAATAAAAATTAAATGTATTTTTTAAACTTTTAAACATACTTTTAATTTCATAAAATTATTTACAGTACATGCACATGGAAATATGTATACCATCCATCTTAATTTATTTTTTTCTATTTTGTAACATACATATTTACTGTCAGCTATTTTTGTAATTTGATGAAACTCTTGAATATATAACGTAAAAATAAATATTTGGCAAAAATATTCATACATTAATATTATTATTTTGAAAAATGGAAATGGTAATAACTACAGAAAGATAAAAAAAGAAATAATACATACATTATTATAATTAAAAAGTTTTATCTTCAGAATGAAATTTTAATTTTTCTCAAATGAATTTTATAATGAATTTCTAAACAGTAGACAATCAACAGCAGACAATCATGCTAGTAGAAAAGCATTCAGAAATTAAAATTAAAAAAAAAATTCTTTTTTCTAATCCTGTTTAATAATTACATAACAAAACTTACAATAAACATAAAAACATCAAAACAAATAGAAATTTTGAGAATGTTAAATTTGAAACAGTAATCCACAATATCCACTTTTAATAAATCTACCAATCCAAGTCTTTATACTCTCTTAGCATTCTAACAAAATACAAGATTTGAAGCTTTGTGAATACTATGAGCGTTTTAAACACTTTCCAACAAAGTTGAAAAGTGCTTATGGCTTCGGTTTGTCTGGCCGTCTGTCCTCGCTCTAACGCTCTTAAATATACTCGGACTGTCCTGAAAACTTTGGATATTATTGACGTTTGCAATAGCACGATCTCTATTTCCAATTAAGTTTGTAGCATGTTTAGTTTATCTACAGGGACAGTCAAAAGTATTCCGTTACATAAGGGCCAATGGGAAAAAAATCTTTTGAAATGATTTTTAATGATGTTACATGCATCCAAACATAACAAAATTTATATGCATTTATGAAGTGCATTAAAATATGCATTCTGTAGAATATGCGGTGCAAAGAATAGTTATTCATTTACAGGGCCACACAAAAGAATTCCGTTACAGAAGGATATGGGGGGGGGGGGTTGTTTGCGGCGTATTTTAATTATGTTAATCTATTTCATATATAATGAAATTGATATACGTTGCAGAGGTTTACTATAAGTTATTTCATACAATACAAATTATTACAATTCATATAATACGATACATAATACGACGTACATAGCATTTACAGGGACACACAAAGGATTTCAGACACTATATTGTATCAGGAGTAGTACTGTACATTAGCGGCGATTACTGGAAATGCATTTTCAATTATGATATGCGCTTTTATGTTTCACTATATTTATGTATACTATATCGTGTGTATAAATGCTATAATTTGTACACAGGGCTACACAAAAGAATTCGTAAGGGTTACTGAGTATGAGCGCAAATTGCTTAAAGGTGGTTTTTAAATGCATTATGCATTTTTACGCTGAACTGCATTTAGTTTATTAGGAAATGTTTGTAGAATATACATAAAATGATATACAGGGTCATGCAAAGAATTGGATACATGCCGTCTATAAATGATAATTTCTGGAAATGTTATTTCAGTAGTTTTAAGAGTGTTTTAGTTTGAATTAAATTTTAGCTAAGTAATGACGTTTAATAAAGGTAAGATAAACTACAGAGCTGTACAAATGTATTCAAGTATGTTTCCATTTATTAGTATAAAATGCTGAAAGAGAAATTTCAACCTGTTATGCGTTTTCTTGCTAAACTAAATTTTCCCATTATGTAGTATATATATCAACATGCTGATCAAATACAGGGCTGTTCAAAAGAATTGGAATACATATTTGGCTATGGACGGTAACTGCTGAAATACATTTTTTAGATGTTTACTTAATTATCTTATTTCCCTAAATAACGAAGTTTTGTTAAAGATTTCAGGGAGTGTTGGAAAGTGTTTCATAATCTATGCTGTACAATGATTTTTCTTTTTTGTTTTAGTTTACTGCAGATATATGAAAAGTTACAAAAAATCGTTCTATTGATGCAAGATATATGGAATGAAGTTTACCATCATATGAATAAATTCGGGATTTGCTTCTATATATTTAAGGCTTTCCACCGAACTTTGGCTTTCAAATCATTTATTTAAGACTTTTTTGAAATGGTTATGCTTCAACTTCATAATGATATAAGAGTACTGAAAGAGAATTTGGAACAAAATTCATCAGCCACACTTTTACAATTTCCTTCCTTTTTTCGCTTAATATTTAATCATTTTGGTAAAGAAAATGATCCAGGGCTGGATCAATCCTAAGTACCAAGAAGTGAAAGAGTTGTAGAGCCAAATCCATTCGTTTTATAACCAGATCTTCGTGTGGAGTTAATTCAGTACAATTTGCAAATTTCAGCCATACAAAACAAGCATCTGGTATTGTTGCATATTATCATTTTGTGGAGGTTGTTTAAGGCTGTGTTTCAAACGCTTGTTTTGCCATCCTGAAACACCTTTTGCAGGAAACCTATTCTTCTCCACCCGTCTGTTGTTTATTCACAAAAGGATGGGGAGATTCAACAATGCAAAGGAGATAAGAAGATTAGATCGACTAGAAGGAAAGTTTTTATTCCTGCAGAGCGACCGTCAGTTTCATTCTAAAGCTATTAAAGATTAAAAACACTGCTTGACCACAAAGAAAGACGCTTACTCTGAAAATAGTTGGATGATACGTCTATTCGCACCTTAATTCTTTGGCTACCAGAGTTGGGCAAATTTGTAATTCCAATTATCTGCAATCTAATGACAGTTTAATTGTATGTAATTAATTATATTTAAAATTACATGCCGTAAAAAATTCTTGCAGCACTGTAACCGAAACCGCCCCCATCTCATTATTTGACAAAATTTCTGTGTTTGAATGCGTGTAACTATAATCAATTACATGCAATTAACCTGTAATTACACTGCGGATAACTGAACTTACAAATTTGCCCAACTCTGTTGGCTACAGGCTGTGACTGCTAAAAGAGTTCTTTCACTTGTTTGGACATGTTATAATCATTAATTGATCTTTGAATATTAACCCCTTAACTGCAGACGAAATCTTACGCGATCTCCAGTGCCTTACTTAAATCGCATATTTCTGCAATTAAAGACGGTGTATATTAGTTTTCTGAAATAACAGTAAGAAAATGCTCATGTTATACTGTTATATATAATGGCCCAGGTGGTGAAAATTGCCTCGCTATAACTGGAATTCGCCATCTCTTTAATAGATGCATGTATTTTCTACAGCCATATATATACATCCGGGGCAGTTAAGGGGTTAATTTCAATATCATTATCCCAAATGTTAAGAATTGCCTGACCGATTTTTAAATTATAATTGTGAATATGCATTATATTTGGCTATTTCATAATAGCAACAAGGATTTCGCCAGTATCAGAAAGTTCTTTGAGCTGGTTCATGATAGTTTCTAAAATATATTTATACTTTACCAACATATTTAGTAATAGATATCGGAGTAATATCTGGTGTCTATAAGTTCATCCGATGTGCTGCACACCCCATAAACGATCAAATCATTTCTCTTTGCCAACAACAGTTGACGCAGTTTATCCCTTTTACTTTTATTATCAGCAACACCTGACTAGAGATTGACCGAATACCGAATAGTCGATTCGGTATTCGGTGATTCGGCATGCGAACCGAATATTCGGCTTCGGCCGAATACTTTTAAGTATTCGGCCGAATAGTTGCAGATAAGTATTTTCTTAGAAGTAGAAGAATTCTCTTTTACTTAAAAGTAGAATAAGCTAAACGATGAGTTTCAATATTATGTGCATGAGTTCAGAGTTCAGCTGCACTACAAAAAACAAGTCAAAGGCCATTTTTAATTAAAAAAAACTTTTTCCTTCCTAAAATAGTTGACATAAGGGTGAAATCGATACAACTGTCTACAATACAGAGGAAAAAAAGGAAGGAAGATGGGCATCTTTCCCTTATCATTTAATTTTAATTACTTCTACATTAGTTTCTTTCAAATTTATTTAATGTGTATTTTCTTTAATATACTTATACACATCAAATAAGTAGTATATCAGAGTTCATTTCTGTATATCTAAGGTGCATATTAAAGAAAATACACACATCAAATAAGTATACTCCTATGCCTATCCTATACTAGCTTTTATAACCATTAAAATAGCTCAGATTTGTTATCTTCATCCCCACAATGTTAAAATATTAATCAAAATATAAATATCTATCAATAATTTGACAGAAAATGGTTAAATGTACAAATTGGTATGATACCTTTTGTATTTGGGAACATTCCTATTCAATATGTTTATAATTAGACTTAGACAATTAGTAAATCAGCTTAATGACAACATTGTTTCTTTTTATTCGGATGAACTTTTGTTTTTCTGACAATCCATATTCTTAATAATAGCCTGTATAATTTAATACTTTCAGAGGATATTTTTGCTACCGACTAGTGATAAAATAATAAAAAAATAAGTGATGGTTTAATGAATTTATGAGAACTGAATTAAATTATTCAGAATTTAATTTTAGTTTATTAAAAAAGCCGATATATGCAAAAATGTGTATTAAATTTCTTTAAGTATTCGGTTGCCGAATACCGAATATTCGGTGTACACTTCGACCGAAGCTTCGGTATTCGGTATTCGGCAATATTGCTGCTTCGGTCAATCCCTACACCTGACACACCATTTGTTTTATATTTCTCTTCAGCAATTTTGATAGATTTATCTATCACTGTTTTACAGTACACTGCTATTTTCTTATTACTTCCCCCATTCTTCGCCTTCGCAACATTAAGAAAATATGATTTACCATTGGTATGTGAACAGGATACAATCGCTGATTCGTTGTGAATGCTCCAGCCATCTTTCGTGAAGACACATTATTTTCAAGTGTTTCATCATCTCATTTCAAGTAAAGATCTTGCTTCATTTAATATGTGATAAAAAAGTTAAAGGTTTTTAGTAAGGTTTCAAAAGTTGTACAGGGGAGGGTAGTACACGGTGAGACGAAAAATATTACTTAACGAATGGCGACGATTTCTGTTCTTTTGAAGAAAAAAAATTACTACATCTTTAAACTACACAAATACGCTACACATTAATGTATAAATGGTTTTTAAAGTTATTTATAAAAGCACAGAAATAGCATAACAGTGTATCGGACATTGTCTCACTGTGTACCACAAGTGGTACACAGTGATAAGTCATACATTTTTACACTCTGTCAATAATTTTCTGTAGTTCATGATTTCTAATTAATATTTCTAGATTTTCAAATTATTAAAAATATGAGCATCGGGTGGTCAATGGTGGGCAAACCTTGACCTTCATGAAAATTTTCAGCTTATTACGTTTAGTAGATTTCCCTAGTCATCGCACGCCCACGCACACATAGAGAAAGAGAGAAAAAAACCCCTCTTTTTATTAATAAATAACTTTTTTTAACATCAGAACCACATAGTGGGTACACAATGAGACACGTCTCACTGTGTACCACAACTCTGTGTCTCACTGTGTACTTTCGTTACTTTGTAACAAAATGGATGCCACATCTGTTACATCAATTTCATCGCTTTAAAAACTTTATGTCGTTTTGTCGAAATAGTCTATTATTAGATGTAGCTAGGTTTAGTTAAGTAAATATATGCCATATTGAAGGAAATAAACTCTAAAATAGACGTTTGTGTAACTTTAACCACTATAAAATAAAGAATTATTTACTATTTTGTCGGACAAGTAACTGAAGTGCCGAAACTACATCCACGTGATGCATAAGATGAGGTCGTTATGTGTGTGTGCCAGCTTGGAGAAAAAGTTACAACTATATGTCAAAGTGGCTGCTGTCTCACTGTGTACTACTCTCCCCTATTGCTTTGTACTAAAATCTGTCACCGACTTAACGAAAGAAATGTTATCGATTCTCAGAACCCCTTATTATATATATAATTTATACACTTCCACCAGCTGAACATTTCTTACGGAAAATACCGATAAATAACTTTTAAAAAAAATTATATTTTTGTACAAGATTATGAGGTAGGTTTTAAACTTAAATAAATAAATTAAATTAAAAAATATATCCTTCCTTCCTTAAATTCGTTTTATTACCACATACATTATTATGGGTTAGCACACCATTAAATTTTCATTTAATAAAATTTTTACAAAACATTTGTGTATGAGAGAAAACATCTTGAAAATTGAGCAGTTACTTTAAAAATAAAACACGCCAGATCTATAGACAATTGTTTACATAAGGGGGAAAAAAAACATTTTAAACAAAGCTCAATAAAAAAAAGTTGAAAGGATGTTTTGATAAATCTAATAAATAAAATTCTCTAAAGTTTCCGGAAAGGAAAATTTTGAGAGCGTAATTGGATTACCTTCGAATTTCCTAAACAAACAAGATGATTTTTTTGATTAAATCTAATTATAGTCAAATTTTGGGCATTTTTTCGCAGATTATTCACAGGCAAAAACTCATGTTTAATGCAAGTCGCATGTATATTTATTTTCTAGTCAAATCTATTATATTTAATTTCTAAAGTGAACCGTAAACAATTGTGTTAGTAATTTGAAATAATTAAGGTGGTGATTAACTTTTAAAAATAATTTCAGTTAATAACGTCAATTTTGTCGAAATTTAATATTTAAATTTTAGAGAGGATCCTGGAAACAATTTAATATTACAGAAATAAAGAAAAATACAGGAACAATGATTAGTTTTGAAATAAATTTATAGCTCTTTCATCAGCTGGAGCTATCGGTATATAACTTTCTATCCTCATCTTGAAATAAGTAAAATAAAATAAAATAAAATAAAACAAAAAATGTGTTGCCAGACTTGCTTCTTACACCTTAAAGGTGTATTAGTAAAAAATACTAGAAAATCCCAGAAAACTCGCACACTTCTAAAACACAATATTTTTCCTCAGTAAATCACAGGCTATTTTATGGTAAATGTATCAGATAGAAATCATTGAGCAGATATTTTCAAAAACACTATTCATTAGCAAAAAAAAAAAAAAAAAAAAAAATATCTTTATTTTTAAGAGAAGTTTAAAAATCGTCTACAAATTTCCACTATAGTCATGGGAACAGTCCTAAATGAAATGTTTTAAGGCTATCAGTCAGTCAACTTCCGAAATCCATTTATTAACGTTAAACCTGTGGGCGTAGAATGCATTAGTATTTTTTAAATATTTCACTAGGAAATTAATACTTTTAACTTCTTTTTTTCTGTGTATTCTTCTTAATGGATATATCTTTTTTTTTTTTCAGATGTCAAAATATTTCTAAAATATACACTTAATTTTATGTGACACGTTAAAGTCTACCTCACAGTTCGTCAGCTTTAAACACATAGAATATTAAATTAAGCATCAGATTTTAGAAATATTTTGCCAACTAAGAAGAAAAGAAACATCTGTCAAGAAGAGTATATATGTATATATAACCATCATATAATTACAAATCATTATCTATTCCAATTACTAAAATTAAATTAATAAATTTAGGTAATTCATAACACTGACATTATACTAAATTAAGATAGGACCTTTAACTAGTAATACAAAATAAATTATAATTCGTACCTAAAATTAGTGAGACAAATATTATTAAAATTTATTAATATAAATTAATTGATTACTAAGGAACAACAGTGATATGATCATGTTGAAATGATGTTTAATATAGACCATGAAAGATGACAAACATGCAACATAAAATGGAATTTATTATATATAGGTATCAAGTAACTACAATAGTATAAATCATATAATAACGCACTAAGTTTTTATGCAATTGCAGCAATAAACCCAGCGCAAAAAAAGTTTGCTAACGTTGCAAAACATTTAGCTAACAGAAATTATATATTTATATAATATATAATATGTATTTGTTTATTTATTTTCTGGGAATCTATTTTAAATATACGAATGAATTCTACGCCCACACAATTAGGAAGTTGGCGGAATTAAAATTCGAAAATATTTCAGTTACGTATTTTTGCTTTTAATGGGGTGATTAGAGCCTCCGATACTACATAAGGAATATGATAAAGTGGGAAAAAGTATTAGAAGGATTGTACTCGGTTCGTTCAGAAATAAATAAATAAATAAATAAACTTTACCAAATAGCCTAATAATTTAGTCAAACTCCCAAAATATAGATGCTAAAACTCTGCCCCCCCCCCTCCCCTAAAAAAAAGTTGGGGTTTAGCATTATGTAAAAGCATATTAAACGGCAAACATATCCTCCTTTCTCGCAAGGAGCTCGATTATATATATTTACTTTAATATGTTGTAACGATTATATATATCATTTACTTTAATATGTTGTAACGATTATATGTTATATTATATGTTATAGCATAAAGATTGATGTATGATATTATTACACTAGTATATAACCCCCGTCAAAAATGACGGAATGTGAATGCTAAATCTTCAAAAAATATTTAAAAAAAAAATATTTTTCTGACTTAAAAAAAAAAAATAATAATGCCTCATGCATTTTGGTTATCAAAAGTTATTATCCTTTGATTTTTGATGATTAGAACAAAGAAATTATGTAAACTACACTTTAGTCAACAGCTCCATTTTAACGCGCCATTTCCATCTATACATTCTATGACGAAAATGCTAGTTTAGGTTCCCTCTAGATTCAAAAATTGCTGTTTAGCGCGACTTTTTTTTTCGCTACAAACTATGTTAAAATTCATAATTTTATCTGCAAGATAATTAAAATATGTTGTACCGATAAGAAATATACATTTTATTTGCAGTGTCTTCAAATCTGATAAAATGCATTAAAAAAGTTCGATTACAACAGAAAGTTTCTTTGTTTATAACGCCAAAAGAATTAGCAAGAAATATAAGCTCCTGATTTATTGGGAATTAAAACGGCCTACAGAGGCGATGCTCGCAGCCTTCAGTACAGAAAAAATTGTCCCTTTAATTTCTCTTTAACTAATGCTAAAGCGCCATTGAAATAATTCTTTATTGAAATGCATTTGGAAGTTTTAGATATTCAAATTCGGATAATTTTTACTTTGTCATATAAGACAGAACACAAATATCACAGGAAATCTGAAATTGTGCAAAAGAATATTCATTCTGAACAAATTAAAAATACATGTAATGCAATGTGCTTGCACGACACTTTCCTGAAGCGAAAGTTATATCTTTTCTCCACCAGATGGCGATAGTTATTCGTTATTTTTAATTTAGGACATGTTGTTCTTGTTGATTTGGCCCTTAAATTTAGAAGTTAATTGAATAGTTTTTGATGGTTTTAAAAAAAAAAGTTAAAATATTTAAATGTTTTAATATACTTTTACAAATATTTTAAGAGCAGCTTCGACGTTAACCTGTAATTTTTTTTTTTTAATGAAGCGTTCAAAGAGTAATTCATTTGTTTATAGATTTTCTGGAATTTGAATCTGAATGGCAACAGTATCGTTTGTTTTGATCTGATTTCTATGTTTATAATAACTTAATTTTAATTTAGAACTTAATACATTATAAATGGATATGATATACATGTTTTATGTAAAATATGCTGAATGGACATGATTTCAAGTAGAAGAAATTATCATTTAGCTGTCATATGTTAGCATATGGTTTTCATTAAGCCTAACATGGCGTTTAGCTACGGTCGATTCGCAGACCAGAGTGGTTTGAACCAGAATGATTACCTACACTTTTCTCCACTCGGATTTCATTATAAGTAGATAAGATCTTCCTTTAGAATTTTAGTTAATATTGTTATTTGAACTTGTAAGATAAATTTTGATTCAAAAAGTTATATAATAATAATAATATGTAAAAAAGGATTTTCAGAAAAATGACGCTAAAGATTAAAACACAGATTACGATGATTTGCAAAGGTTGTTAAAAAAGTGTTGTTTATGATGAAAAAGGCTTTGTTCTGTAAATAGGCACTGAATATGTAAAGAGGAAAATTTAAAGGTCTTAAAAATTAAATAATCTCAATTTTGAAAACATAGTCAAAAATCGCCTTCATTTTCACTTCTCTTAACTATAGGGGAGACCGGGGTACAGTGGTCCACTTTTGCAGTTAACATTTTTTTTTTCTCTTTAACGGAGAGACCAATCTACCTGAAAATATTTTTGAATATTCTTTAAACCTTTCTACATGCTTCATAATTTTCGAAAAACATAGTTCCCAATACATTAAAAAAATATTATATATACACCCGTAAAGTGGACCAGTGTGCCCGGAAGCGGGGTATACTGGTTCACCCACTGGGGCACAGTAGTCCACTATTAGTTATTGTCTAAAATACAATATAAATCTATTTATAATTAATCTAATTCTTTTTTATTTCCCCTTTACCTCCAAAATAATATAATACAAATTTGCAAGTAGCATTTTGAAACATAAAACAAAAGAATCATAAAAAAAATTATTATATTTTGAAAATAACAATATAAGATACAGGAGTGATTGCAAATAAGTTATTAATTAAAGTACAAAAAAATCAGCAAACATTAAGACAAATATGATGAAAAATTTATTAAAAGCTCAAAATAGTGAGGATAAATAGTTCATTATGAACCATGTGCTCTGAAGCTATTAATAACCAATCCAGTGAAGCCATCTATTACTTATTAGGCTACAGTTATATTTTCAAAGGCAGTAAATACAAAACAAAATATTTCTTACTATGTTACAATGTTTCTATGTATGTTACTACTCACAGTATTTATGCGATTCATTCTAATTAAATATTTCGAGGGCGATGCCCTTAAAAAACGGACACCTAATTTTAATTCCAAAACAGACAAATGGCACCAAGAATATTTAATTAAAATTTTCCTTTTATCATGTACGTGAAAATAAGAGAGTTCGCATTTTCTAATGAATTCGTTTATAAATTCTGGTGTCAGTTCATTATTTCATAAGTTTATAAATAGAATTACTCCGTGCCGGAAAGGATTAAGTGGTCGCAGGAATTCAAAATTTAAGAAATTTTAATTTTTTTAGATGTTAAACGTTTATCTTTTCTGAATATTTTGATATAATTGTTTCCTTGAAATTCCCATTAGAACAGAAGTTTTGGCTTTTAGAATTATACCCGCTCAATAGCTGAAGCGGCGTTTCCGAAACTTTAAAGTCATTATTTTCTAAATGGCGTTTTTAAGTATAACGCGCAGGATACCTCAAAAACTTCTTAATATTTTTTCATGAAATTTTCAAAACATATATTCCATGTTATTCTGTATAAACTGAATCTAAAATTTCCTTTTTATTGTTCAAAAAAATATTTTTTTAGGTGATTTTACTGTTGAAATTTTCAAAATTTTGTACTAGCTAAATGCAGCATTGCATTAAAAATATAAAAATGCTTTAAATACAAATTTATTTAAGTTCAGGGAAATTATTACAATCGGAAGTATAAGTAAGCACCAAAATTTTCATTCTAGTTGCAATATTTATTTTGTAATCCTGCGCGTAAACTGTTATGCCAAATTTTTGTTCGACAAATGTCTAACAGTTTCGAGCTTCCTATAAATACTAATTCTGTATCTTGCAATTTTTTAAATACATGAAACGAAAGAACATACTTATATCTTTCATCCCAATTAAAATTGTGTTTTAAAATCATATACATTTTAAGACATTAAATGTTGAAAATGGTCTTTTTTTCATTTTTTCCACTTTTTAGAGTCCCGAGACCCCTTAAATTAGTATGTTTTTAACAATTTGACGTTTCTTGCTTTTATACTGTTACTGGACATTACATTACACATATATATGTTACGGCCAAAACCCGGAGCTTGGCCAGTTCGCGAATTGGCCGGCCACATATATATCATTAAAAGTTGTTAACTAGGCATAGAGTACGCCGCCCTGTCCTTGTGTATGTCCAAATTGACTTACCTTTAAGGGTTAATATCTCAGCTAATTACCGATGATTTTTTTCGAAAATCATTATCAACAATGCTTTTATTCTTGTGCAACGATAGGTATATTCAGCGATGCTCAACAATTTTTCTGAATGCACGTAAATCGAAATTTGTGTATAACAGAAAAATGCTAATTACTCAAAAACTATGTGACCTAGAGTAATCGCTATAATTTTCCGGAAAGGTTTATATTAACGTCTACTATTTCTAATTTTTTCATAATTTTAGTTTCAGTAGATTCGGAATTAGATGGGGGGGGGACATATTTTTGCGCTACATTTTCAGCAATATCTTTGAAAATATAATACCGAAAATTAAAAGGAATGTATTTTTGAGTTCAGCGTTACAAAAGCTTTCACAGGATACCCATATGATATACAAAGAAAAGATTTTTTTTTTTCAAGTAGCATAATTAGCCCCTCTACTTTTTTACTAAATATATTTATGAAGGTTTATTAATCTGAAAATATGTGGGTCAATGGTCTTTATTACTTCCCCGAATTTGAACTTTCCACGTTCCATAGTTTACGATTAAAATGGCTGTGACAGACAGACAGACAGACGGACAGACACAGGAGTGATCTTATAATGGTTCCGTTTTTACTTTTTAAGTACGGAACCCTAAAAAAAGAGTATTTTTAGAAATTAACGTCTCCTAATTTATCTTTGCCGAGGGCCCCAATTAGTCTTGATCGGGCGTGTGTGCCAGGGCCTGATTATCGCAGGGCCACGCGGGGCACGTTCCCCGGGTCTCCAGTTTCAGGGGGCCCCGAATGCACCCTTTTCACTTAATGAAAAATACACTTTAAAACAAATTTCCATTAACATTTTTATTTTCATATTTATCAACGCAGGGCTTGTTTGTCGTTTTAAATTATCTTATAAAGGTACTCTACTTCTACTCGATCATATGGTAGTTTCAAATGACGTCATAAATCAACATTTACAGGTCAAACAAACATTGCAGGGCTATTGTGATTGGTAGGTGAGACAAGCATTGTGGGAGTGGTTGGAGGTCGACCAGGAAGTTGCGATTGGTGGATGAAAATGCATGCTGCTTGCAATTTTTCTATAGCAAAATGCATTTTTACAAACAAACACTCCCATAAACCATTCTATCTACATTTTAACAGTGATTATTTGATTATGTCATCATAGCGACGTAGACCTTGACCCATGGTATGGTATTGCAGTTCGCAGACCTGTTTATCATTGATGCGGAAGAAGATTTTATTTATCCATAACCGCGTAGTATATTGTTTATGACTTTCTCGTTTGTCATTCCAGGCATTTTTCCGTCTTACACACCCGTGAGCTTTATATCCATCCGTACACTTATAATATTCTAAAATTAAAATAATAATTTTATTTTCATCTTTACTGGTACAGTAGTGCGATATTCACTACTTTGTTACTCATTTTTTTATTAAATTCGGTGTCGTCAATCATGTCGTCTATCAGCAAGGGGCTATGCGCATTACCCCTTTTTTGGTGATGATGAAACAATCGGATCCATTCACAATAGTAATTTTTTAGGCTGCCTTGAATTGATTGCAAAATTAGATCCTTTGCTTGCTGCACATCTACAAAAGCATGTCAATCCTGGAAGAAGAAATACGAACTATATCTTCCACTAATGTAGACGAATTTGTTCGGTTAATGGCCAAAAAGGTATTGGATAACATTATAGGAGAAATCAAAAACGCAAAGTATTTTGCTATAATCGTTGATTCGAATCCAGATGGGACACACTTGGATCAACTTTCTTTTGTTTTAAGATACTTTGATCATGAGCATAGCCCTGTGGAAAGATATATTAAATTTATACCAATCTATGGACATGGTGCAGAATATCTGAAACCGTGCTTTCTTCCTTTTAAAAGACTTAGGTCTTGATATCAGTTTTTGCAGGGCCCAAAGCAATGATAACACGTCAAATATGTCAGGTAAATATTCTGGCCTGCAAGCCAGAATAAAAAAATAAACCCCCTTGCAGATTTTATACCATGTAGTGCACATTCCCTTAACCTTGTAGGAGTTCATGCTGTAGAATCATTTATTACTGTTTTGAATTTTTTTTTCTCTTTTCCAAGAGTTGTATAATTTTTCTTCAATTTCTACCTATCGCTGAGAACTTTTACATGAAAGCTTAACTCACACAATAAAGAACTATTCAACAACAAGATGGTGTGCCAATGCTGAGGCAAAAAAAAAAAAAACCTTGAGCAAAAATTATTCTGAGATCATGAGTATTTTGGAAGGACTGAGTAATGATAAAGACCAGAAGCCAAGTACCAAGGTTGAAGCTGCCTCTCTACATAAAAAATTGTTAAAAACAGAAACTATTTTAAATACCATCATTTGGGATACAGTTTTACAGTGTCTAAACAAAACTAGTAAGTTTCTGCAAGATTCCTCTGCAAACATTAGACAGTTTAGTTCACTATTCCATTCACTGATTGAATGTCAAAAATGTTCGATAAAAATTTGATTTATATGAAAAAGAAGCCATGGATTTACTACCAGTGCCAATATCATTTGAAGCTACAAGAAAAAAATTTACACCTCGAAGTAGGTGTCTTGATGATGCAGATAGTTCTGAAGTGTAGTTTGAGCCTCGTGACAAATTTACAAAAATGTGCCATTATGTTTTCTGTGAGTTTAATTTTTCCTGTCTAACAAATTTGAAAGATAATCTGTCTCTTCATGAAACAGCTAAATCTTTGCAGTTATATTAACAACAGACCTAGATACAGATTTCCCTGATGAATTGTTGCAGTTCAGTAATTTTATAGAGAAAGGTGACAAAATTACAGAAATACTTAAAACGTTACACGATAATCCATATTTGTCTTCAGGATTTCCAAATGTAGAGACCATTGCCCGAATATTTTTGAGTATGCCAATATCGAATTGCACTGCTGAAAGATCTTTTTCTCCATTAAAAAGACTGAAATCTCTCCTACGTTCTTATTTTCAGCAATATAAACTATCATCCTTGGAATTATTGTGCATAAATAATGATTTAACACTAAAGCTGGAATATGATGGCATAATTGACGTTTTTGCAAATGCTAAAACTAGAAAAAAGGCCCTTATTTGCTAATTTGATGTGTTATCGTTTACAACTCAAAAGATATCTTCCACAATTCAATTTCTCTTAAATTTTACAGATTTGTTTCTCATTATTTATTCATCTACTAATAATTTTTTGCAAATTCTGTAAGGCTTGAAATTAACAACAACAAAAAATATTTTGCTGGTTAATGCGTGTATTAAATTCACATTAAATTGAGTAATTCACAAAATATTTATTATAAATTTGTACATTCTTGTATCTGTGTGCTTATGTTCTACGTATTTTATATTATATACAAAATTTAAAGAGGTTTATTCTTGCACTTGCAAATTATAAATGTTAAATCTTAGGTAATTCATAAAAAAGTTTTTTAAAATTCTTATATATATATATATATATATATATATATATATATATATATATATATATATATATATATATATATATATATATATAATGCATTTTCAGTGTTAATTTTTAATTGGCATTCTTTGCGACTGATTTGATAAGCATGCAAACTTTTCTCTTTAATTACAAGTAAATTTCTTTTTTACTCTCAAAAAGACTTGAAATAGACAAAACGTGTGTTAAATTCAAATGAAATTGAATTTAACACACAATATTCACAGGATATCGCAGTTTGTACATTCTTGCATCTGTATGCTTAATTTTGTGTTCCACATATTTTATTATTATTATAGATGTGCTAGTAATGGACACACTTCGATGTTTTTGGTATATAAAAAAAAGTAACCAATAAAAATTTAGCTTTTATTATTTTTTTCATAACCCCGCTCGCATGTTTTAAAATCTGGGTTATTGTTGAGTCTTTAATCAGAACCAATCAGGAAGCAGAAAATAATATTCCGAAGTTCCACTTTTTTCAGTGAAAATCGTAGTAAACATGCTATGAGCTAGTTTCACTTTAATTTATATATTCTTTATTTTCTTGCAAAATTTGAATATTTTTGTTTTTTTAGTAATAGCAATGCAATGTTAATAATGCAATTTCAGTAATTTTCATTGTACGTAAAATCTTTTGACTTAACTGAAAACCTAAGTAATCGAATTTAATTTTTAAATTGGACCTACCAGAATGTAATAACACCAAAAATTTTATAAATAGCTGCTTTTAATTATTTTTCTGTGGTTAATAAAATTTTTAATAATTTAATCAAATTACTATTTTTATAACTCTGCCTTAGCATATTTTATAATTTGGCAATCAATAAAACAAATTGGGAAGCAAGAAATATTGTTTAAGGGCATAGGGGAAAGAGGAGCTCATAGTGTTCAATCCCTCCCCATTTAAATAAAAACATTTAAGTTACAGAAGCTGTTAAAAATAAATCTATTATTTTCTGCCTTAAATGTTTGCTTATTTGCTCTGACAAAAAAGAAAAAAAAACTGCAATATTAAATTTATAGTAGTAATGAAACTAGTAAATCTGCAAATTAGTAGCCTCAAACGTCAGTTCTGCAGCTCTTATTTTATTTAATATTTAAAACATTTAGTCCACAGTATTATTTCTTTCATATTTGTAACTAATTACACGACAAGTACCTAATATATCAAGTAGATTTGGAGAATATATTGAAAAAAAAAATAGTGGGAAATATGCAAATCTATGCACTTATATTAAAAATATATATATTGCCCTACTGTCTCAATAATTTGATAATTGTAATTCCTTGTCATTTTGTATTTAAAACCTAAAATAATTAAAATTTTAATTTTGTGGTAATCACATCACAATAATTTAAACAGTAAATAATTCTCACAAATATTTTATTAATTATTGGTATCCTAATTGTTAAATTTGTTTGAAAATAACTATTTTGTTTCATTGGTGTGCTTCCATTAAATTCTTGTTCTAAATGCAATCATGAAAACAATTATCTGTGGGGTTATCCATTACTGGAATTTTGGGTGTTTTGGTATATTTCTGTTGCTTACAGTAAAATTTTGATAAATTATATATAATATAATACTGAAACAATTGGAATATAATAGTTATAGCTATTGATAAAAAAATTGTTTTTAAAGAAATTCCTTAAGGGTGTCTATTACTGGCACATCTACCCTACAAAAATTTAAAGTGTATTTTTCGTTTAATTTTTATCGGTAAAATTATTCGACGACTGATTTCACAAATTATTTTTTTTTTCTTTATCTGCAAATACATTTCTTCACTTAATTCTCACAAATACTGATGGTAATCATGATAAATAAATTTTGTTTTGTATGAATGAATGTATAAGGCAATTTATTTAATGATACTTTTGTTAGTTCTGATAGAAATATTGTGCTAATTGTCTTTTGCTTAAATGAAGTAAATTAATTAAAATTATAATGCCATGATGTTTATTTTCTGCATTTAATGTATTTCATATTCTTTGATTATGCAAAATTAATCAAGTTTTTATATTACATGTAATTTTCAGAGAGAATGCTCAGTTATCAAAATATATTTTGTTTTATAAACAAATAACTTTTTTATCAATTGTTTTAAATCAAATTTTATATATAATCAAGATGTTATGAAATTTTTCTTATTCTTTTTCTTCTTTTTCCAGTTTTGATTTTATATAAAAAATTGTATAGAAACAATTACAATTTCTTAACTTTGAATGATTTAATGTGTTAACAGTTAGCAAAATATTTATATATTCTTTAAATTTAGTAATATGTTGTAGTATATTTCCTAAGTAGCATTTTCTATTTTAATTCTGATGTGCTTATTGCTTTTAACTTTACTGAAATTCTTACTACTATTAATCATTGCACTTTTAAAGAAAGACCAAAAATCCTTTTACCACTTTATAAATGTAAAAACAAAAAAATGGATTTAGATAATTTTGTTTGAGTAATGTATTTGTAAATGTATTATGGAAAAAGCCACAGATAAAAAATAATTCACAACATCTAGCTCCAACGATCGTGTAGCATCTAAGTAGTATATAATTGTTATGTAATTTTCAGCATTTCTTCTTTCTTTGAATATCTTGTTATTTAAAGAAAAAAAAAAGTTTGCTCTTTTATAATTAGAGAAGTAAGACTATTTTGGTATTATGAAATCTGAATAAATAAGGTCTTCCTTTATATATCTTAGAATAGCTGAATAAAATTTATTAGTTGTAAATGGCTTGTTTTTACTGTAGAAAATCAATGTTGTTTACAAGTATTTAATGCAAGGCCATTAATCTATACTTCAGAAACTTTATGGAATTGTAATTTTTTAATGTAGAATCAATTTCTTCCAGCTTTCCAAAAAAGCAGAGTGCTGTTTGTGAGAAAAGGGTACTTTTCTGTTCTGAAGGGCTCTTTTTTGATTTTGAAAGATACTTTCAATATTTAAAATTCAGGACGAGGACACTCTTTTCAAGACAACAATAAGTCAGTTTTTACTATACAATCAATTTTTTTAACTCTAAAAAGATTAAGGGCACTTATTTTTAACTAAGGGGAGGGGGGGGGAGAAAGGTGTTAATGTTTTAGATATGGAGCAAGAAGGGTGTAACAACCTTCTGAAAGGGGGGGGGGGGACCCCAGTAGCAGAAAATTCTTCAGGTGTCTGCAACAGATACTTCAGGGACAAAAAATAACCTGCAGGTAAAATATTTTTGCAATTGAAGCGTTAATTAATCAAACAATCGCTTACATGTAGCGTTTTTAGGCATAAAACTTTTATTAATAAACTTTTTGTATTAAGTAATAAAGAGCTAAATATAGTAATATGAAGCGAAATAAAGGTTCAATGAAAAAAACTCTGCAAAAGAGAAAAAAATCTGCGACTCCCATCTCGAATTTTCTGCTACCGGGGGGTGAAACTATGATAAAACTACTACTACATAAAACTGTTTTACATCATACATGTAAAGTATAAATTTTGAGAAACAAGACTTGTGATAACGGGGCCCCGAGATAGGAGGGACACTGCCACAGATGTGTGCCCCGGGCCCAACATGAAGATGATCGGGCTCTGCCTGTGTCAAATGGCTACATTATAATCTGAACAACATATAAAATGAAATTTTAAGTGTGCCAAATGGCTACTCTATGCACTGTAGGGTTAAATAAGTTGTCATTTTTCTTTGTTTACTTTACTTTATAGTTAAATAACTATTTTAAAACAATATTTCTTTATAGAGAATAAGCAAATTAGTAAATATTTTGAAAATTCTTCATTACAGGAGCAGTATTCATTGCGGACCACTGTACCCCAGCAGTGGGCGGTCCACTGTGCCCCATGTTGAAGTTCAATACATACTCATAAAAATATTATTTAAAGTTTTCTTTTATGCATATAAACTTTTAAATTAAATGAAGACCAGTGTCTTACCTTTTCAAAAAAGTTGTGTTTTATCGTATTTATCCATAACCTTTAATTACTCAATAAACAAAAGTATGATGATGAAAAATTTTACTTTTAGGAGCTCAAAACAACCAGTCAGGATAAAAGGTTCATTTTGAGCTAACAATGTGTTTTGAAGACTATACGTAATCAATCCAGTGCTGTTATCAATTAGCATACAAGAAAAGCTTTAAAAATTTAAAAATTGGTAAAATATAAGGGGTGGTCCACTGTACCCCGGTCTCCCCTACTTAAAATGAATTCACGTTACTTTTGTAATTCTGAAAAGGCTATACCTAATCCTTTTCACCTGAGAAGTTTTAATCTTGTAATATACATTTAATTCTTGTAATACATATTTATTTGAAAAGAAATTATCAAATGAAGCGTTAAAATTAAAATCGTTCAGAGTTTGCTATGGCACTCCAAACGTGCAACTCACACTGTCAGATTTAGTAAAAAAACTGATAATCACACATTTCATTTTGCATTTCTTTATTTTTTTCCGTGTTTTACTTGTAAAAATGAAGTATTAATGCATCGTTACATTAGATTTCTCTCTCATTTTCTCAAGAACGTATTATCAATAACAAGAATTTTCCTTTCCAATCACTTAGACTATCGAAAATTCAGACAGCAGATTTACATAATGATTTATTAAGAAGTCGATTTAACCTGATGCAATTTTCACAAGAAAATTCTGTTCCGCGTTGATAGCATTCCATTCAAAAGTGATTTCGGTGATTACATGCGGTATTTACATCCAATTGTTTTGAAAGGTATTGGTTGGTTGGTTTTTTCGGATGGGAAGAAAAGGATTTCGCATCATATAAAATGATTAACATGATTGCGCTTAAAAAAAAAATGCTGAAGTTTATTAGCATAAGACTACTACTAACAGTATCTAGCGATACGTCTCATTCATTCAATAATTTCAACAAGGAATACAGCTTTAAATAAGTATAAAAGGAATTTTTTTAAACACTCATTTAATAGCGTTCAATGTTTATCTTTAAAATCACGTCTTGTTACATGACTGCAATCCACGTTTGTTTTTAATAAAAGAAGAAAAAAATATCCGTTACAATGTTAAGTTGGCGTGGGCCCTGATTATGGAAAATTCATCGCATAGATTTACGCTTGGCAGAAAATGCAAACCAACAAATTTTTTTTTTTTTTTTTTTGGCAACCGGAAAAAGAAAACATTTAAACTATCTACTCGAGATTTCTAAACCGTTTTCTCAACGTATAGCCATAATTTAATTAATATTAAATTACTAATTGATTAAACTGTGTTCAAAAAGAATATCATATTTTAATTTTTTATTTAAATTTTACTTTTTACTTTTTAGTGTTTAAAATATTTTCGTTGTTGCAGTTTCACAGCCCAGTTGGCATATTTTGGCGAGAGTGGTTTACTCCATAACAAACTCCAATCTTTTTGTAACTCGTATGCAGTTGTAACCATAAAAACTGTTTTGCTATTTATCCTGTTTGGACGAGTAATGTAAAAATATCTTAAAATTAATATATTATTTATAATTAAGTTCTAAAATTATTAAAATGTCATAATTATATTGTTATAGGAAACATATCTGTGCACACAATTTTTATAATCCTAGTATATCTAATCTAATTTTTATATTCTATTTAATAATTTTTCAGAGTGAAAAATTGTTACAAAATTCAATATTTACATACAAAACCCAAGTTAAATTGATTAAAAGAGTGTAAAAAATAAGTAACATGCTTTTAATCTATAATATAATATGATTTCAAATGAATTATGTAGAAAGCTTTTATTTTGAGATTGAATTATTAAAAATTCAATTAAAACTACATTAACGAATGTACAGTGGTAAAGATTATTTTTAAATCTTAAGAATTAAATAGGCGATTTTAATTAAGAAACGAAAAAAAAAAACCAAAAAGTTTTTGATCCTATAGCTCGCTACTAGTAAAATCTGCCCTCAAAATACTTTAATATACATATACACAAAATGTCATTGGTACGTCCATTCGTCACTCTTGTGGCCATTAAAGCAAATTTTCAGAAATACTTCCAATTATTTTATTATTAGGATAATAACTGATGTAACTAAATAAATATCATCGTGCTCTACTCACATAAAATGTATCTAATTTGTAACAAAAAGCATTTTATTTGTTGTCTATATCATAAATCAAAATTTTGTTACAAATTAGATATATTTTATGTGAGTGTAACACGATGGTATTTAACGGGTTATATCAATTTTATCTTAATTATATTTTGTAATAAAATAATTGTAATTTGAATAAAATACATAAAAAACGTATTCTCAGTAGAAGAAAACGATGAAAATTCATAAAATTCAAACACCATATCACGATAAGTTTTAAATCGTACAAAAATGGAATATCTACTTGGTAGTACATAAAGAAAGTTTTCATAAATATAAATTAAAAAAAAAAAAAAAAAAAAGGACCGTATAAAAAATGAAATCTCCTAACTTTAAATAAAATAATTATTTTCACGCAAATGGATTTTCATATGATTAACAACAACATTTGAAGCATCTTTTTGCAAATGGAATTATACCTCTAAAGCTAACTGTTTAGAAATTATCAATTAAGGATTAACTATTTAGGAGTTAGCTTTATAAATATAAACTTAATTGCGCATTGTACTATTGTACACTTATACTATAGTACAGGTAAAATAGACCAAAAATTGAGTAATATACGACAACTGTGGGCATTCACTGAAATTTGGGAAGAATTTCGTTTTAGCACTGGAAAGGAAGATCCGATGACATGAATCTGGATGAAGTTGTTTTACAATGTTTTGGAGGGCAAAAGGGGGAAGGAACTTTTCCTATCCTATGTATTTTTCAATTCTGAATTGAATGACACCGTCCTCAAGTTGATAGGACTATTTGTTATCAAGTTAGAGCACGTTTTATAAATACAAAGTTGAAAATTATACTTAAGTGCAGGTAAAATAGGTTTTCACAGCAACAACTGATGGCCATTCACGAAAATTCGGGAAGAACTTCGTTTTGGCCTTAGAAGTGAATATCCGATGAGTCCCCCCAAAATAAAGTTGTTTTACTGTTTTGTTTTTTTTTTACTTTTTTAAATAGGTCAAATGGACTATCGTTAAATATGTATTTTTTTTTAATTCTGAATCGAATGGCAGCATCTGCGAGTCGATACGATCATTCATTACAAAGTTACGAGAGTTTTTATGAATACATGGATTTTGACAAATTTAATGACCTTGAAGAAGACTCAGATGATCCAGATTTTGATTATTGCTATTTTGAGGGCATTTAATAAGTTTGAGATCATTCAATATGACACAAAGAACATGTTTTGGACGTAAAATAAATATGACAAAGTTGTGCTCAATAATAAAGAATAATTTTCGACTTTGTATTCATAAGACCTATATAACTTTGTAACGAATGATCGTATTGACTAGCGGATTAGCCATTCGATTAAAAATTAAAAAATTCATAATAGAACGATACCTTACTTGAACGATTTTAAAAGTTGAATTCCCACCCCCTCGAATTAAAAATGCCAGCCTTTTGCACCCCTCCAACAAGTAAAAAACACGGTAAACAACTTTTTTTCGGCAGGGGGGGGGGGGGGACTCATCAGATCTTCACTTCTAGTGCCATTCGCATATTTTGTTAATATCCCAAATTTGCCCGAATGGCCATCAGTTGTTTCTCCAAAAACCTGCACACTAAAGTATAATTTTCAACTTTGTATTCATAAAACCTGGCGTAACTTTGTAACAAATGATCGTATCGACTTGCGAATGGTGTCATTCGATTCAGAATTAAAAAATACATAATAAACAATGCCCCACTTAACATAATATAAACAATCCCTTTTATTATATATATATATATATAATGTATATTTTTCGCCCTTCCTGAGTTAAAAATCCCCCCTCCTCTTTTGCCCCCCAAAACATGGTAGAACAATTTTTTTTTTACTCATCGGGTTTTCATTTCTAGTGCCAAAACGAAGTTCTTCCCAAATTTTGGCGATTGGCTATCAGTTGTCTAAAAAAAGAACCGATATTTTACCTGTACTACTATGCCATTGGTCCAGTGATATAATATCGCTGTATGATAGGTAGTTTAAAATTTACATGAATGTCACAGGCGCCACTTTCAAAGCCTCGATCCTTTCCAGGCAGGAATTTAGTTTGTGCTACATATTTTTGGTAGGAAACTATGTTATACGCGACATTCAGATTTTGCAGCAATGTCTTTATAAGTCAGTTTTCAAAAACAATAAAATTTAGGGGAAATTTCAGGCATTCAACTCCTTTCGCGAACTTTAAAAGTTCAATTTACATCAACGAGACCCGTTCGGTTTTACCTGAGCCCTGAATAATAACCTTAAGGGGACTGGTCACTCAGTTTCGGAATTCTCCTCCGTAATGTCCATGGACTTCTGTATGGACATTCGTATATTTAAAATATCTTCTCCGGAAATTCATATTTTTAACATCTTTTTTCTGTGTACTCTTCTTAAAGGATGTCTCCTTTTTTCTTAGTTTCAAAATATTTCTAAAATCTATGCTGAATTTAATATTTTATGTGTTAAAAGCGGGCAAACTGTGAGTAAGATTTTAACACTTCATATAAAATTAAGTCTATACTTTAGAAATACTTTGATAACTAAGAAAAAAAGAGACATCTTTTAGATAGTGTACGCAAAAAAATAGAAGTTAAAAATATTAATTTTCCGAGGAGATATTTTAAATATACGAATGCAGCCAATGCCCATAGACTTTACATTAGTGAGGGAAAATCCGGAAGCTGAGTGATCAGCCCCCTTAAGGGGACCGGGAAAGCAAAATTCAACCAAAAAATCAATTTTTACTTTTTTATATCATTAAATAGTTTAAACTTTTATCTTTTCAACGATGTGTCACACATGCTTATAGATTTAAAAAGTTGAAATATTCATTCTTTCTAAGAGTACTTTACAGCTTAATGGCCATTTAAACCTTTGACTTTTTCTCAAAACTTGGATTTTTCAGGTTTATGTTCCTTTTTTCCAATATCTATTAAACTTTAGAACTCACATTTTCATTTAATATTTATATTATGTTATATTGTATACTTTAACACAGGGATTTAATGATTTGTTGTGAATTATTTATTTTATGCAGTGAAATCTTACCAAAAATGCTAATTTAAAAATGACTTTCAATAAATAATTAATAATTAATTTTGAGTTTCACTTAGCAAGAAAATGGTCTGTTAAAATACGTAAATCATGTTATTCTAACTACTCTAAAAAATCTAGACCTCTATCTTTCACGATTTCTGAGAAAAAGGTACATAAAGTTGGTGAATTTAATATGGCGGAGATAGGGCTTTCCCGGTCCGCTTAACTATACCTAAAATTATATTACCGTTTCTTGCGATTGCTTTTAATTATATCTCGCCACGCTAATCTATTTTTCCAAACGAATCTCTTTCCCTTCTTCCACACTAATGATAAAAAAAAGGCCCCCAACTGCGAGATCACGTACGTGGTGCTACGCGAAATTTGACTTTCCATAAGACTTTTAGCATTAGTGTGAAATTCTGCAATTTCATTGGCTGACGCTTCATCGATAGCCAATGAAACAGAACGGAACTTCTTTCCCTGAAAGGACAAGTAGAAGAGTAAACTACTGTGTAAAGCCGGCACATGGTAATTTGGTATCTCAAATGTATGAATGATCTAGCCCAGTGGTCAAGACTAGGGCTGGTTAAGATTTTGCATTTGTAATACTAAAGTTGCGTGTTCTGTCCTTTCGCTGGCGTTTTCACTTTTTTAGAGTTTTGTTTTGATTTTTATTAAGTCAGTTAGTTAAAATCAGTCGATCTTTATTACCAGTTCTTTTGTAATTTTTTTTATCAATTAGATTTTTTAAAATAAATTAAATAATTAAATAAAAAATCAGTTAATCTATTTTTTAATAATTAAAGTAAACATTTATTAAAAGGCAATAATAAATTTCATAGGCTTACATTAAACGTATTTTCATGTTAGAACTTTATAAAGTTCTGATCATTTTAAATTTGTCTGTTACTATAGTAACAGATAAATGCAAAATTATCAGAATTAATATATTAAAGGTTTTTTTATTTTAAAATTATCCTTGAAACATAAAAATCTTTATTAATTTATGATAGGTTTCTTTATAATTTTTATTTTAAATATTACACAAATATTTAAATTAAATTTTAAAATTCATAGGACTTATAGGGTATTTTTCTAATAAAAAAATTCTTTAATAATTAAAGTGTAAAAATAATATTTTCTTAAGTCAGTTAGTTAAAATCAGTTGACCTTTATTACGAGTTCCGTTGTAATTTTTTTTTTTTTGTCAATTAGATTTTTTAAAATAAATTTAAATAATTAAATTAAAAAATTCATTTAATCAATTTTTTAATAATTAAACTAAACATTTATTAAAATGCAATAATAAATCTCCTAGGCATACATTAAAAGTATTTTCATGTTAGAACTTAATAAAGTTCTGATCATTTTAAATTTATCTGTTACTTAGGTTGCTTTGAAAATTTTTTCGTAAATATTATACAGATAATTAAATTTTAAAATTCATATGACTTATAGGATATTTTTCTAATAAATAAATTTCTTTAATAATTAAAGAGTAATAATAATATTTTCTTAAGTTAGTTAGTTAAAATCAGTTGATCTTTATTACGAGTTCCGTTGTATTTTTTTTTTTTAATGTCAATTAGATTTTTTTAAATAAATTTAAATAATTAAATTAAAAAATGCATTTAATCTATTTTTTAATAATTAAAGTAAACATTTATTAAAATGCAATAATAAATGTTTACATTAAAAGTATTTTCATGTTAGATTTTTATAAAATTCTGATCATTTTAAATTTATATGTTATTTAGATTACTATTTTTTTTTTAATTGTAAATGTTGTACAGATAATTGAATTAAATTTAAAAATTCATATGGCTTATACGGTATTTTTCTAATAAATAAATTTCTTTAATAATTAAAGAGCAATAATAATATTTTCTTAAGGCTGTTTCTTAACTGCTCTGCTCAACAAGCGCAAAACGTTTTGACACATTTACAAATTAATTTTTTAACGAAAAAGGTATAAAATTGGAAAGCCTGGCCATGGAAGCGATTTGGAATATAACTGTTTTTTTCCATTTTTTGATTAATCAATTACCTATTGAGTTATACGCGATTTTGATCACATGACAAACACGATTTTCGCCCGTTCTTCAGTGCTCTTTCTTCCTTAGCGCGGAAATTCGGTTCAAAACGTCCACTTTAACACTATTTTCTTAAAGAGCTATTGCGTTTGCAAAAAAATGGAAAAAACAGCTCAATTACATAGTTTCCTAACAACAACACCAGCTACTTTCATGCATTTTCGAACAAAAATAAATTAAAACTTATGTCAGAAAGTTGCCTTTTTGGATTTGAGAACACCCTTAAGTCAGATAGTTAAAATCAGTTGATCTTTATCACCAGTTCCTTTGAAGAAAAAAAATTGTCAATTAGATTTTTTAAAATAAATTTAAATAATTAAATTAAAAAATTCATTTAATCTTTTTTTTAAAATAATAATGTAATAATAATATATTCTTACCTTACATTAAAAATATTTTTTGTTGAAACTTGAGTAAGTTATATACACTCATTGCCATAAAAATTTGCGCACCAAGAAAAAGATGTCCAAATGAAACGAAATTTTACACATGTAAGTACGACTGTGATATAAGTAAGTGATTAGAAAACCAAAGAAAAGGGATCATTTATTGCATAAAAAAGTACAAATGAACGGAAATTTTAGTACTCTGTTGGACCTCCTCTAGCGCGAATGCACGATGCGATACGAGCGGGCATTGAGGCATACAAGTTCCGTATGATGTCCTGAGACATCTCGTTCCACAGTTGCTGTAAACGCGCCTCGAGTTCAACCAAACTCGTAGGGTGTCCAACTTGCCGTCCCAAATGATCCCAGATATGCTCGATTGGTGACAAATCTGGGGATAGAGCAGGCCAGGGAAGGGTGGTAATGTGGCGAAGGCAGGGTTGTGACATCCTTACTGTGTGTGGCCGAGCATTGTCTTGCTGAAAAATGGCTCCTGGGAGCCCTGCCACGAATGGCAACACATGTGGCTGAAGGATGTCCTGGACGTACCGCTGGGCTGTCATTGTGCCACGGATCAATATTAGGTGTGACCGTGAATCGTAAGCAATGGCACCACATACTATCACACCAGCTGCAAGAGCGGTGTGTCGTTGTAAAGCGAAGGCAGGATTGAGGCGTTCACCACGGGGCCTCCAGACACGAACAAGATTGTCATCGCTGCTCAAATTGTGTCTAGACTCGTCGCTGAAGACGACCTGGTTCCATTCCGTTGCAGTCCAATCCCGTCGTGCGCGACACCACTCCGAACGGAGGCGTCGGTGGGTGGGTGTCATTGGCAGCACACGTAATGGGAGCCGCGATACGAGATGTCCTTCAGCCAAGCGCCTTGCGATGGTTTGGGAAGACACAGGGGTCCATAGTGAAGGTGCTGCCTGTGTCTGGATGGCGGCCAATGAGGCAGTTTGCTCTACACGTGAGTTTCGTATGATGCGACGGTCTTCTCGACGACTGGCCTGTCGAGGGCTTCCCGAGTCTGGTCGCCGTGTAAATGACATCTCTTCAGTCCACTGGTCCAAACACCTCCTCACAGTAAAACCAGAACGGCCTACTTGACGAGCTACTCGCCGAGCTGATCACCCAGCTTCCATCATCCCGATGATTCTTCCCCTCTCGAACTCTGACAGCTGCTCATATTGTCTTCGATGGCTACGTAACGGCATGTCTACCTCAGCGTTTCCTTTGCAAAAGAAAAGGTACACTCAGACAAGTTCTGCTTACCTGTTTTATACTCCAAGGAGGACGAAGTTCAATGCCCACTAGTGGTATTACGCAATGCGCAATCACGCTGCATTTCTAATCATTTGCATATCTGCCTGATATGTACCATCATGCCAAGTTTCGTTACGATCCCACAATTATTTCTTGGTGCGCAAATTTTTATGGCAATGAGTGTATATATATATATATAATTAGCAGTAGTAATTTATTAAAGTGTTCATTTCTCAAAATTAAGTATTATCTTTCATATATAAAAATATTTATCAATTCATTAGCTGCTTTCTAATTTTTTTTATTGTATATTCAATACTACTAAATTCTCATCATATATAAACTGTATGCTTAAAATGAATATTTATTAAAATTTAATTTTAATATCTTCTAAACTTTCATGAAAAATACTTTTAGGCTAGAAATCCAGTAACATATAAATAGTAATTAACAGAATTAAATTATTCATCTTTAAAAATTAATTATTTATCCTTTATATATAAATTACATTAATAATATATATTTCAATGATAATTTAACCATTGAAGACAGTAAATTACTAGACTTTAAATAATTGAATGTATGGTAAATATATATATATATATATATATATATATATATATATATATATATATATCTGGGATTTAATAATTATTCGCAAAAAGTTTTATTATATATATATGTTGCAATAAAAATGTAATATACATCAAACATGACCAATGAAAAATATTTTGCTATTAGTTGCAATATATATATATATTTAAAATAACGATTATTATTATTATTATGGAGATTTTTGTTTTTATCTTTATTTATGAATTTATTATCAGTAGCTTTACAATTTTTATTCGAAATATAATATTGTGATTAAATTTTACTACATAATACCACTTAGGAGCTAATGTTATATAATTAAAATAAAATATCTATTTAAATGTAATAATAGTATCTTTTAAACTGACATAGAAAAATATTTTTATATGCTAGATAGAACTTCAATTACTTATTTTTAGTTAAACTGCTAGAACTTTAATACTAACTGCAAACATATGAGGTAAAAAAAAAAAAAAAAAAAGTTCTAAGCAGCTTATTGCAACAATCTCATTATTTTATCATAATTTAACTAAGTCAATGTTGTTTTAGAATTGTTAACAATTTTCTTACTAGAAAATTATATCAAATTTAATAATTAATTATATATTATGTTATTAACTGTATAACAATTGATTCCGTGCTCAGTATGAGAAATACATAAGCTTTTTTTAATGCATCAAGTAGCGGCGCTGTTACTCGTAAAATGTTTGTCTTCCTTTCAGGGAAAGAAGTTCGGTTCACCGATAGCCAATGAAATTGTCGGATTTCGAACTAATGCTAAAAGTCTTATGGAAAGTCAAATTTCGCTGGTGCTACAAACTGTTTTTGGCGATAAAAGAGATACTCGAGAAACAGACGCTAGAACATTTTATCATTGGAATTTCGCGGCTTTTTTTTTTTTTATCGATGGTCTTGCTTTCTTTAATAATTTTTAAAAACTTACCCAAAATCTAAGCTTCGGATACATTCCGACTTGTCTTCGTCTATCCGGAACCGAATTAGCAGGCCTTTAAGTGCGATAGATTTTCCTAGTGATTGCCGACACATACACACACACAAAAGATTTCTTTTATTAATATAGGGACCGTACACTGTACATATATAACAATATCAACTTTTTGGGAATTTTGCAGGTATTATACGTTATCATTTCTTGAATCACTCACCCCCTCGAATCCCCCCTCCACACACACACACACACAAACACTCACAAATGATATCGTTATCAGTGTCTAAAAAATTCTTTTTACTTTTACATTTTTTTCTTTCTTTTCTTTTATACGTTTGCAATTGCAATGATATACATTTATTATTCGCATATTTTGTTGATTAAAATGAAGAGAAATCAATAAATTATCACTACTATAGATTAAATATTTTATATCAAATAACATTTTAAGGAAATACTATTGAAATATATTTAGTAATAGCTCTTTGTTATATAATGCAATCAACAGTAATATTGTCTTCTTGCATTTGTTTCTGTGCGGGGAGGAGGGTAAGCAGGACATATCAGCAAAACAGGGGGCCAACATTCTCCTCCATTTTTTAACACAAGTATCATTTTGAACCATGTTTCTGTAACAATGCATTATATGGGCATACCGAACGTTGGAATATTCTATATTTTGGAATAAAACGATTTTATAATTTTTTAATGATTTTAACAATAACTTTTAATTTTCATAAAAATAGATAATACACCCAGAAAAAAAAAATGAACAAATTATTTTGATGTAAAGGAAAATATTACAAAAACAATAAAAATTTGGTTGCATCAAAAATGATAACGATATCAAAAGACAAACACCTCGCTCCCCCCTAGAAATATCTTACGATATCAAGTACCAGCCCCCCCCCCCTCCCCCACCTAAAGTGATAACGCAGACTGATATGTACAGACTGAATGCAGACTGACTAGACTAGGGATAGCAAACCTTTTTGAGAATGCGTGCCAAAAATTTCAAAATTATTATGTACCAACATTCTAACGTGGCAGAAATAATTTAGATAAAATCCAATAATTAATTTTTATAGAATTTTTACTTAAATATTTTTACACTTATACTAAATTCGATTCCCAACTTATTTATTATGCCGTATTTACTCAATAATATAGCCATGTCGCATTGAATTCCGCGTTAATTATCTATAAATGAGTTATTTTATTGTATACTTCCGAATCGGATCATTTTTAGTTCTTTAGGCAGAAGAAGCTTCAATATATACATAATTATTTACACTAACAGTTAAAATTCAATTTTCAAAATTAAATCCTAAATATATTAAAACCTAAAATAACCTAAAACCTTAAACCTAAATAAAATAAAACCTAATCTGAATTAGAAGCGTGTGAATTAGGTATATTACTATGTAAACTATCTCTTAAAATTCAATTTTCAAAAATAAAACTTTGAAATTTGATAGAGAAGCAAAAGGATTTGGAAAACACTGTATGTTGAATGGTTTGGCAAGAAAATGACGTTACAAGGAGCTTTCAATGACATTTATACCTTAAAAAGTGGATTATTCTCCATAAACTTAATATAATCTGTAAGTTTTTTCACATGCCAAGTTCGGCAGGCGTGCCATAGGTTCGCCATCCCTGGATTAGACTGATTTAGAGGTTCTAATTTAAACGTGCTCGTTTTACTCCGATTTTTAACAGTGAAAGCCAAAATAACAATTTTGTGAGAATATTACATAGTATTTGAATTACATTTTGAAGTTTTGATACCAAATAGTGTGTGGGTTGACCTTGATTCGTGTCTCTACTTCCATGATTGCTCTACATCCAATATGCCATCAGATGAAAATCTTTATTTGTGGCGTGAGGCAGCTAATCTGTTTGCAGTCACTCAACCACATAAAGAGAAAATGACAAACAATAGGGAAAAGAAAGAAAGAAAAATCATTCCCGTTGGCTGACCTGATACGCATTATGAAGAAGAATCGAACAGACAGACCCCTCGGAGGTACACAGGTATTTTCCTGCAGAAAATCCCACTAACCCCCTTTTCTGAAAACGAAATAACATTCCGTAAAACTTTAATTAACAACGATAAAGAGATTTCGCAAGGTTAATTAAAAATATATACAGGGCAATTCCTTAACACTTTCATCGCGGCAATGGCGCGCCTTTGTCCCACCCTCTGCGCTAAGAGCCTGAGCCACTCCTCGCAGTGCTAAAATTGAAACAAAACACAAATTCATTTAAAACTTGTTTATTTTACTTTGAAAAATAATAATCAATAACATTTCTCACTCTAATGATTTGTTTGTCCTTACAAACATAAAAAAAATAATAAAATGTCGTCTCCGTTTGGGAAAATCAATCCGCACCGGAAAATTCTGCCCGGTAATTATTAGACATTAGATATCTGAATCAATATCTAGTAATTAAATGACAGAATTTTCCGGTACGGATTGATTTTCTTTTATTGATAGCTAATATTCCTGGAAGACGAGTAATCTCGTCCCTAGCGATGAAAGTGTTAAGTTATTTTTGTCTCAGACTGGCGAACCGAGCTATCTACTGTGATTAACGAGGTGTCTAAATGTAAATACAACAAAACGGTTATAAGCTACATTATGATATACTGGCCAGTGCTCCCTAGTGGTAAATTCCGGAAATAGGTATCGTATCTCAAAGAACTGTAAATGATACGGCCAAAAGTGTTCGATATATATATATTTATTATTATTCTAACTCAGGGCTAATCAAGCAACATTTCTTGAAAAAATAAAATGAAATTTACTTTTGAATTTTATATCCTGATAACTCTATAAAATGTTAAATATCAGTTATCGAGAAATTGTTAAAAAATTCAAAATATTAAACTTTTAAGAATTTTTGAGGGATGATTTAAATTATAGCATCGCTAGAGCTCGTAAAAAAATATAAAAGTTTTTTCAAAATGTAAACAAACTTAAAAAATAAAACAGAAAAAACTATTCTTTTCACTCTAAATTCAAAATCCAAACTGATCGATTAAAAACAATCCTGGGGAGTAAGCATGTTTGAAGCTTATCAGAAAGGCCGGAGTTCGGAAAAGAGAATAAAAAACAGCCAAAATATGGATGATTGAGTAATAAAACGGACGTATAAAGAACAACAGAGCGGAGAAATGATCAATGCATTTAACTCCTGAACGTTAAAAGCTTTGGTATGCCGCTGATTTTAATAACATTCAGCGAGAAATGGCTTTTTATTCGTGCTGGAATCAATGTTTTTAGAATAAATCTAGATTTAAAGAAGAAAACATAATTCATTCTTTTGATCGCCTTCGGGGGTAAATTTTATTCGTAAATTTTTAGATTAAAAATAACATTTTCCCTTAAAATTAGATTTATTTTTAGCTAAAATAACACTTAGCCATAACAATAAAGGAGAATAAAAGAGAAAAAATAAAATAGATGAAAAATGAAGATAAATGAATAATGTAAATTTTCAGTGATGGAAAAGTGTGAACATAATTTTGGAGCAGCAAAAAGCAACCATTTTGAAGCAACATTTTTTTTTTTTTTTTTGGGGGGGGGGGGGGGCAGCAAAATCGACTTTTTATGAGCAAGAAAACAGCCTTTTGGGAAAATAAAATAACAACAAAAAGAGAGAAAAGAAAAAAAAAATAAGGAAAGGAATAGATAGTGAATAATTATTCTATAGAAAGGAATTAATACTTAAGATATTTGGCAGATGGCATGACACTTATTATTGTTTTACACTTATAAGGGTCTAATGCACAGCCTATATTTTTTGCTATCATAATTTTTTAAGTAGCATCCTTTAACAATAATAAGCAAAGTATTACCGAATTTTATAACATAATTAGCATTTGCAAATGAGTAAACAGGAATCAGTTTAAGAAAAAGGTCCTCTATAAAGGACCCTTCACAATTTTATTCATCTTAAAACAGGTCCCTTCACAGTTTTTTTTATCCTAAAGCAAGACCCTCCACAAAAGTTTTCATCCTAGAAAAGAACCCTCCACAAAAATTTTCATCCAAACACAAGATTCACAAAGTCCTTTCGACTTTTCATAATACTTTTCTATTTCCAAACTGAACTTTTCACAAATTTAATCATTTAAAAATAAAATCTGATCTTTACAAAACTGCTGAAGTTCCCAAATAATGTATCATTTAGTTAAAAATAGTTTTTCACAAATATAAAAAAAATGTTTCACCATTTCACAAAAACATGACTTTGTTAGAAAAATCTAGACCGAACCCTGGTAAATGAAAATTGTATCTAACTAACCACTTTTTCTGAATAAATAAGAGTAATATAAATAGCATTATACATTAAAACATTTTTGTAAATCTGTTCAGGTTTTGCTTTCCTCCTATGCATTGTGTATTTTAAACGTAAATTTTTATCAACGTAACTGAATCCTTATTTCCCCTTTTTTACATTTGATTTCTTTTTTTTTTTTTTTTCCCCTTTTTTGAATCCTCAAATTCGTGTTCGGTCCCTATTGCTTATTCCAGTCGTCGCGTAAGGAAAATATCCGTAATCAGAAAAGTATATTGCATTAGAATGGATATGGGGAGAAAAGAGCAATATAACAAGAAAGGAAAGAGGAGGTAGGCAAAGGAGATCTTTATTTTATTTATTTATTTATATGTTTTTTTTTTCCTGGCGAAATAGAGGCGGTACGAAATCAACTTTTCTTTTCTCTGTCCGGAATGTATCCCATCAGGGAAAAACATTTTTTCTTTCCCTTTTTTTATTATTTGGACAGGAATAGACAAAGGAATATCCCACGTTTCTTCCAGTCATCACGTATCGATAAATTGGGGATCAAGACGAAAAGAAGAGTTCTTGTTTGCTGGCCGATGCGCCTTAAGGATCGAAATAAACATCGGCCAGTGACGCAGATGATAATAGCGCTATTTCCTCTTTTTCTTGATGGAACATATTTTTGAGTCATAAAATCCTTTTAAGGTTCAGTTCGTTCTTCCCTTTTTTTTCTGGACAAAACATTTTTGCGGTTGTTAAGCAGCAATGCAGCTATTTCACGGTTGATTTAATTCACTTTTGCCCAGGAATAATTATACTTAATATTATAACAGAAGAAATATTGGAGATAAAAAAAAAAGTGGTGAAAACTTGCTTTCTCGCTTTAAAAAACAAGAAAGGAAAATCATGCTTCAACCATAGGTTATGAAGCACTTCAACACTTACAGAATATTTCAAGAAAACGTCACTGTTTAAGAATAGATAGTACTGTAATCGAAATCTTTCACGTAACTGTAAACGAACAATAAATTCTATGCACATCATATTCTACAGCAATAGCAAGCATTGTGCACTGAACTTAAGTAATGCATATCAATTTCACTATGTTTGAAATAGTGTAACATCCTTAAAATGTCCTGTAAACAGTTTTTACAATAGGCCATAATATAAATGAAGTCTTTTGTGCGACTCTGTAAATGAGTGATAATGCTTTGCACTCCATATGTCCATATTCTACAGAAAGCATGTTTTAGTATACTTGAGAAATTCATATCAGTTTCATTATGTTTTTAAAAGTGTATCATCATTATAATACACAGCAAACGATTCCCCCCCCCCACCCCCAATAGACAGTAATGTAAGGGACTTCTATTTCGGTCCCTATAAACGAACTATATATGTTACACACTCAGGCATTAAAGCGGGAAAGCAGAAAAAAAAGGGAAAATTTTTGCCATCTGTACAATGGCGGGAAATGCTTGTAATTTAGACACATTTTTAACGGGTATGTATATAATAAAATGAAATATAATTGTGCGCATGATTATCATATTCTTTTTTTTAACTTAGAAAATATTAAAAACAATAATAAAATAACAATGCATGTATAGGTTCACTGAATCAAAAAAGAGAATGAAAGGTAGTTTGCTAAAAGTGTAAATTCAAATATATCTGATGAATTTATGTGAAGTACAGTGATTAATTTTTCAAAACAAATATTATTCTAGGTAATCTAGTTGCTTAAGAGTTTCTGTCTCTGTTCTAATGGAAAACAAAAATTCTCCATTCTAAATACATGCACATCAAAGCGATCGTTGCTCCAGAAGTACGCCACTGACACTAACCAAAAGTCTAGTATAAATGTGACACAATATTCTATTTCAAAAAGAATTTCATGCAAACTTTCTTTCCCCCTTTCCCGCGTTTAAAGCTTAAAAAAACTTCCATTTGGAAGGACTCATTAAAAAACTTCATTTAGATTATTTTCAAATGCTCATAGCATAAGCTGGCCCTTGATTTGATAGCTCTCCTGCACTGCAGTTCAAAGACTCCAAGAATTATGTCCGAAATTGCAGTGACCCGGAGCCGAAAAATTTTTTGATGCTCCAGCTTCGCTCCTAAATAAAATACTGTGGCTCCGGCTCCGGCAACCGCTCCAACTCGGCTCCGACTTTGTGCTTTTCAGTTGCAGATTTTGATTTACACAGTTAATTTTTTGCTCACAAATTCTTCCTTTACGTTCATTAAAGATTCAACAAAATGCATGTTCCTTCTCATCAAGCTTAAAATGCTTGTTCAGAAAATCTGACATCTCTTAGCTTTTACTTAAAAAAAAGAAAGTTTGGTGGAATTTTAAACACAAAAATCTTAAATTTCTTCTACGCTTATCAAACAACCAAAATTGTACAACTACACATGTAAACAATAGGCGGCCATATTTTGTTTTCAAATAGTATTGTCACTTAGCTCAAGTAGAAAGTAGAAGTGAAGTAGCGTTACCATGTCTTTGGGAGAAGTTTTTCATCTCTAATTTAAAAAAAAAAAAAAAATGAATGATATAATTAAGATACCGAATAATGATGCAATTAAAATATTTTCAAGCCTGGAAATTTAAAAGACTGAAAAAAAAAAAGACTTACAAGAATATTAAAAAACTAAAGGAGCCCTGGAGCAAAGGAAAGCAGAGCTCCAGCTCCGAGTCTCTGCGAAATTGTATTAAAAAACGTGGAATTTCTCTTTTAGGAGGAATTCTTTCATGCCTACACACTTCATCTTTAATAGCGAACATGCCATAGTAAATATCAATATTATATATCAATTACATGGCCATCCAAGTATATTTTTGAGAGTTAGAGTACGGGCAGACACACAAACCGAAATCATAAACACTTATCACGGCCTCGGTTTTTGAACATGGTTGTTTCTTGAAATGTGTTTCTTTCTAGTGTCGACTTTCTAACAAGAAAGTCGAGGACTACCTAACCTATATATTACACGAATTTACGCCAAGTTCTGTAAAGAAAATAATGCACTTTACGCTTTTATCTTACGAAAATACACAAAGAAATCCCATTACGGACATATTGTCTGTAGGAGGTAATTGCATAAAGTGGATTTTAATAATAAGAAATGCATTAAGAGATCAAGACTTTTAAAACTGGAAGAAAAGAAAGCAAAAAGACCATTTTCAAGTTTTAATATTTTAAAATATGATTTTGAAACACAATATGTGGAGGGATGGAAGATATAAATGTTCTTTCATATTTTTTAAAAATTACAAGATGCAGAATTGATATTTATAGGGGGCTTTAAATTGTCAGACATTTGTCGAGCAGAAAATGACAGCTTACGCGCAACATTGCAAAATAAATTTTCATCTAGAATAAAAATTTTGGTGCCTAATTATACTTCAGATTATAATAATTACCGTGAACCTAAGTAAATTTATATTTAAAGCATTTTTATATTTTTAGTACAAAGTTGTATTCAGCTAATAGAAAATTTTGAAATTTTCAACAATATAATCACATAAAAAATATTTTTTTTGGATAATAAAAAGGAAATTTTAAGTTCAGTTTATGCAGACTAACATGACACATATCTTTTGAAATTTTTATGAAAAAATATTGTTCGTTTTTCAGATATTCTGCATGTTATGCCCAAAAACGTCATTTTGAGAAAAATGACTTCGAAGTTTCGGAAACACAGTTTCATCTCTAAGTGGGTATAATTCTAAAAGCTGTAATTTCTGTTATAATAAGAATTTCAAGGAAACACTTATATCAAAATGTTTAGAAAAGATATCAATTTAACACATCAAAAAATTAAAATATTGCACATTAACTAACATTTTGAAGATTTAAGAATCCTGGGACTCCTTAAGCAGCTACTGCGTTCAAAGAAATGCGTGCAATTAAGTAAATACTATACATATATATACAATTGAGACTGATAATTAGTGTTAAAACGATGTCCGCATACAGGGTACCATAGAAATACCAGAACAGATAAACTGTCTTGGGCGGCTATTTCATGAAAATGATATGCGCTTTCCAGCTGTACTAAACGTTTGAATGCTATGTCTATGTAGTACCTGCATCCTCTGTAGTTATTGCACAAAGCTCTTCACAATAATTCGAATAAATTATCAATGCTGATTAAAATATTTTTCCTTTACGTCACAAGTCTTTAAACTAGACAAAATTTTATTACAGCTTCAAAAATGTTTTTCCTGCACACGTGTTATTATTGTAAAATCAGTTTTACAGGGACTTGTTTATAACAAGTATAATACACTGGATTAGTAAAGAGGTCGATTTTGGCTAAGGTTTAATAATATATTTCTCGTAATGTAAGAAAGAATTTCACAATTTATGCATGATTCAAGATTTTTATTCGCCTCTCCTCCTCCCCCCCCCCCTTTTGTTTTTAAAGCGGCGTGCAATTTTACGAGTACGTCGTACTTCATTTTTTTTTTTGTCTATAACAAATACTACGCAGAAATAACAGAGAACATTAATATGAAATTTCAGTCCTTTATCTAAAGAATCATAAGAGCTAAAGATACTTTTTCCCATGGAATTGTTAAAAAGCAAACAAGAAGCCAAGACGAATATAACAACACATGTTAACTGTAAAAGCAAAAAGCTAAATATGATACCATATTCGCTTATTTATATATGAAAGAAATAATTTGTCAATAAAGAGAATAAACGTGAAATAAAAACCAGTGAGTGGGGAGTCGGAGAAAGCCAGATGCAACAGAATGTGAGAATATCTCAATAACAAAAGAACCAACATTAGTTTAAATCTTTCTAATCATCAACATGTTGTTGAATGTTTCAACTCCCCCTTTCACATTTGAAGACCTGATTGCAAGATGATGTTAGTAACAAAAATTAGAATTCGAGAAAATTGAAAGTTTTTTGTTGTAATTCAGTTATTTATTTAATTGCTTCTTAGTAGCATACGTTTGAATCTTAACACATTTGTGCCTGAATTTTTGTTTTCTCAAATTTTTTGGTAAAATCACTTTAAAATGTTGCAAAATGAACTGGAAAAATACTAAAAAAAATTAAGCTTATTTTTTTTTTCTATTTATTTGATAAAATGTAAAAGAACTAAATATGAGTATTTCTAGTAGAATAATATGCATAATTATATATTTTGCCTATATTTATATTTAAAATGTTTTTAAATTGTATATTATGTACTATAATTAGTATTTTAATGAACTACAAAAAATATATATATATTTATTTCTTTGTAGAGACTAATAACGTTATAACTATTATTAATAATAAAATAAGAATAATCGTATTGCAGACTTAATAACAATTTATTTCATAAATATCTTCGAAAGGAGATTGCATAAATAACTGTCTCCTAAATTTCTAACAAAATGTGCTTATTTGTGCCTAGAACCCTATATTTTGTACATTACAAAAATGCATAAAAATAGGCTTGAACATTTAATTTCGCAATTTAAAAAAATACGTATTTCAAAAAAATCCACAAGCTAAGATTATAACTTGCGATTTTGAGTCCATGGTAGAAAAAATACAAATAAATTTACTTTACATTTCGCCCTCTTGAAAAATTAAAAACTATAAACACCGAAAAAAGTCTTAATTTAAGCAAATAAATATCCACCTTGAGCTGTCATTTCTCGGTTATAGATAAAGACATTTACAAATAATGATTTCATGCAATTTTCATGTTATTATCAAAATTATACAAATGCATTAAAATTTGAAACGTCCCAAAAATGGGACGCTAGGCATAAATGGGTTAATAAGTGATACTAAACTCTCCTACAAAAGAATATTAACATTTGATTATTAAATATTATAAATTATTTTCACTATTTAAATTATTAAATATAAAAATATTATAAGATACTGTTTCATATATCTTCAATATTAAGTAGTATTTTAGTTTTACCATATGATATAATACCTCATAACGCTTTCATCCATACTGCAAAACAATTTTTGAGAAAATGTATCATAACATGTTCTTCCATTAATTGTTTTTCCTTTACGTGTCGGTGTTTTGATATTTTCTTTCCACACACTTTTCAGTTAAAAAGAAAAAAAATATCGGAAAAAAGTACAGGAGCTTTAGCTCTTTATACTTATGCACCATCTATATTGTTGAACTAAAAAGACACCATAAACGTTAGGAATATTCTAGAAACTGGTTTAAACAGTGTAATTTTTGCAATTGCGTTAACTTTATTTCTAGGCCATTTATTTTTAGTCAAGTGGCATATAACGCAGGTTTTATAATAATTTTAGACTGGAAAGCTTTTCAAATGAATTAAATGAACTTTTTCTTAAACATTGTTCACACTGAAATACAAAAGTTATATGTAGAAATAAATATCTTGTTAAAAGACATAAAATAATTAGGAACACCTATATCTGCTAACTTAATTCAAGAATATATTTACGATTCTAGTACCAATGTACAGTACTTAACCCCCACCCCACTCCCCCCCCCTCCAAAAAAAAAAAAAAAAAAAAAAATAGGATTACACCTATTCTAAAAGTCGCAGAATAAATTTGTTTACACCCAAACTCCTTCTTTATTATTTTCTACACACTTGTCATAGGAAAATTTTCTCGAGGGGTCGATAATAAACTTGTACCAAACTTTAACATTTTCAATATTAACACCTAATTTTAAAACCATATTTGGATTTTTCAGTAATTTTTACCTTCGGGAACTAAACGGGAAGTCATTCGGTCAAGTAGTTTAGGAGTTATATGGATTTAAGGTATGGATAACAGTTAGTCGTAAACGGAATTTAGACTGCAGAATTTCATATGAAATCCAAGCGAGCGAAAAGGATATACAGCCGTCTCTCTATTTAACGTCGCACTACACGACGATATCTATTTAAGGACTATATTTTGCGGTCCCGGCTCCTTTAAGTAAAAAAAAAATCTCTATTTAAAGACGAAATTGTTTCTGATTAACGACGATTTTCATATAATTTTTTTTTCCCGATCCCTTTAAATATATTAAACGAGGGAACTTCATCTGATATAAAAACAAGGTTTTTTGCAATTCAGATGAATACAGATGAATGAGAAGGGTGCAATTTTTGGAATGTGATAAGTTTTCTCGCTCTGCCCCTAAAAATTTTTAGCGATTTTAACGAAGATGTTTTAACAATCGAATTCATAAATTTAGATAAAATTTATGAAGACATCGCAAATGAAAATTCAACTTCAGATGCAGAAAAGATGGTGATGAAGCTGATGATACAGAAAGTGAGACACCACCTCCCTCTTACTCAGATGCGAATTCTGCCCTGGATATTCTTCGCCAGTACATTGTTTCATCAAATATGGAAGATGACTCATTCAACCTTCTTGAGAAGCTTGAAACTAGGGTGTTATAAACTAGACAACCATTGAAACAATCTACAGTTTTCGATTTTTTAAAAACTTATTTTTTTAATTAAATGTTATAAATATTTTTATTGTACTATAATTAACACTGTTTAATTAAATGTATTATAAATATTTTTATTGCTGTAAGTAACATTGTATGTTGTTCTTGTATGCAGTATAATTAATGCAATTTGTATTTGTGCAATAAAAATATGTAGTATTATAACGGTATCAATAAAAAAAAAAAAAAAAAAGAAAGAAAACATAAAATAAATTTAAATATATAAAACATTTCTAAACACATCAATATATGGAGAAATGTATTGATAGTTCTAAGCCTGTAAAGTGTGAAGGAATTAAAATATGAAAAAGTTTTAAAAGTGAAAGTTTTTAAAATATATCATTTTCCCACAAATTCTGTTTAAGGACGATCTCTATTTAAGGACAAATTTTCGAGGTTTCTTGAAAGTCGTTAAACAGAGAGCCAACTGTATAATCGTTAGATAATTGGCTGTGGGAAATATTAAATAAAATTAAATCGAAGTGTGCCGCATGATTTAGAAAAACGAAAAAAAAAAACTAAATAAACAATAGACCGATATATTTTAACTAATAAAAATGGCCGAGATATATTTTCAGCAGATACTTTTAGAAATTCTCTTTCGTATTTTCTAACATCACGAACAAGTCGGTATTTAGTCTTAAACATGTTTACAGCTACGGTGAAAAGAGCTTACCAACTTGTCCCGATAGCGAATTTATTGACGAACCGTGATCCGCCGAGAACGTGATGTTCAAGCTTTTTCCACACAATAAAAATAAGTCTTATTTTCGGTTTATTCCGAGCAGAATTTTAAAAGCAAAAACAGAAAATAAAACTGTTGGAATTTTATGACAGTTTCTAAACACCGTTTAGCGAGTTTTGAAATCGTTATCTGAATTAATTTAGAACCTTCTGTTAATTTTTTATCGCGGAGATGCTAATCTTATTGAATTCTGTACCTAAAAATACGTCAAAATGTATCTCTAATTATTATTAAGGGAGCGACAATAGTTGAGAAATTACATGCAGAATAGCTGGCAGTGATGTAACTTTTTTAACGATCAATTTATTTTAGCTAAGACCAAAAGTTTCTAAAAAGTACCGAAATCAGTTCTTCAGAAATTTGTATGTCAATTTCAGCTGTTTTACATGATTTGTTTTGTTGTTGCTTTCGAAATCATGTAACTGTTCTATATTTTATTTCTTACGGCAAAATCTGTTTACAGTTTAGCTACTGTCCAAACAGTAAAAAAGAAAATCGCTTCAGTAGTTCTTGAGAAACAGGTACATCAATGCCAACTATTTTAACTATTAAAAAAACACAAGAAAAATCATTATCAAATTTTGAAATGTCTATTTTATTTTTTAAATTCCTTGCTTTAATTTTTATATGTTCGCATTAATAATACTTTAGTACAATATAGCGAACAAATTTTAAGCATCGAATTTCATATTATAATATTCGTTTCTGAGAAAACAAATTTAAAATACGTAAATAATAATAATAATAAAATATTAAAAAGTTTTTAAGATAGTTCAAATCTGATACTTATTTCTGATGTAATGTTTAATGAAGGGGGGTGGGGGGGGATCGAGAACTTTAACACAGCCATGTTTTAAAAGTATAGCGCCACTGAAACTGAGAAAATGTATTAACTTTTAAAGTTTTAGTAATTTTTTAAAACAGTTGAGAGATGTTCCTATGTGCGTTCGTATTTATACAAATACGTAGCACCAATATAGCCTAGGGTCGTCGTCTGGTCCTTATATAACAGCACAAAAACTACCCCACCGAATGGTTTGAAATTTAATATATGTAAAATCATTGCAGAATTTTGTCGAGTCATTTCAAATTTTATGAAAATCTGATCAAAACTTAAAAAAGATAATAAAACTTTTCTTCATTCTATTAAATCCAATCACACGTTGGTTGCTTGGTTGTATAGGGTTTAATGGCACAAAATCCCATGGGGGATATGCTGCGCCAAAAAAAGAAAAGTTTACAAGAAGTTAGGAACAAACATTGTCATTAAAAAAGAAAAAGTAAAGATAAAAGAAATCTGGATGGGGTATAACCCATCCAGATGTAGTCACGTAAGCGTAGACAACTAAAGAATGTTAATTCCTAAAACAGGAAAAATATACAAGTATAAAAGAAAAAAAAATTCAATAAAAAGCCTACTGTGGATGGGGTTCCCCATCCAGATGTCATAAAGATGTAAAGGACTAAACATAAGGGTAAACCAATGAAGCAAATAAACAGTTAAATCTCAGAATAAAAGCCAGCATGTTTTAAAAAGGCAAAGAGCGCCCCATGAGGCCAATCACATGTAATTAATTCAATGATATCCTATGATAGGTAATGATTTTAGGTTGACATGGTGATTACGTCTTATTTAAGATGGTGTCCTATTATTTCCGTATTACTGAATTTAATATATATAATCGTAATAAATACTGTATTCATGCATTTTTGCATAAGAGTGCAACAGCTATTGCACCAAGGTATGAATATTAATAAAACTATTAATAGTACGAAAGAACCTCATTCGACACGTTTAACATACAATTTCCGACTTGTTTAAAAATAGTTGTTGGTTGAATTTGCAGTTCCAGAAATAATACAATTTTATCACGCCAAAATTTTAATCCAGCATTCAGTACGTTTTACATCTCATCAAAACAATACCATTAAAACTATGCATTTATAATTCGAAATAATAATTTGGCAAATGTTCTTGCTATCATAGGAATGATAGTACTAATCGAAATCCCGCTAGTTTTCGGGAAAATCCTTTATTAGGGGATTTTCTGAGATTATGCAATGCGGCCCGGAGAAATACAAGGGAAAAAGTTAAAAGAATTACGGACAGCAAAATGCATTAAATAAATTACAGAGAGAAATTTATTTCGCATGGTAACAACATGACATGCCTATTATTTTTAATCATAATCGCAGGAATGGATGAACTGGGTTAAACTTTTCCTAAAAATAGAAATTCGGGGTAGCTTTAAAAGTTACATATTAAATGAAGTTTCCTATTCATAAATGTTACTAATAGAGAGCACAACTAAAACATTTCAAGATTATCATGAACGAAGGCTGGAACTTAGATATAGTAACCTTGGGCTGGATAGCATCTCTGTTTTAGTATGGGTATGATCCATGTCAATTCAGGCAGCCAAAGAAAAAATCTTACCTTCATAGTCTCAGAAGTTTTTGAATTGAACATATGTTAAAATTCAATAAAAAATAAGATTTTTGTATATTTTGGTTTTGCCCAAAAAAATTCCTGGCCCGAGATACAGGCCGCCAAAGATGGCATCCCGGGCACCATTTCCAATTCGCCATTTTCGATAAAAATTTTAAAGTGCTCTATCTCTAGAACGGTGCAAGATATTTTGTTGCGTTTTTTTTTATTTTAAAGATAATATTCTTCTGTTTAAAATGATATACCCAATTTTTAAAAATGTATTCAACTTTTCTTGTGGCAACCTTTTGAAAAAAAAATTTTTTTTTCGAAAATGCCAATCCTAAAAATTTTGATTTTTTTGCTGTTGATCAATACCATTGGGAACTATCTTCACTGTAAAGGAGAACTTCCACTTTTGAGTTTAACAAATTTTAGAAACATTTAAAAAATTCAGAGAATTTTACAGGAACTGTATATATACAGTTCCAGTAAAAGTCACTGAATTTTTGCTTATTTGTATCATATTTGTAAGGATAAGCCTACTATATATCCTAAACAAGTTAGAAATTGCAATATCAAATGTGGCAAATGAGGTGCGTGCATAGTATTAACTAGTTTTATAAATATTCAGATCTTGGTGCAATAAGTGTTATACTCTTGGGCAAAAAGGCATGAATACAAAATTTACTATAATTCCATATATTAAATTCAGTAATACGGAAGTAATATGAATCCATCTTAAAAGGACTTAATCGCCACGGCAACGTAGAATCATTGCCTATCATGGTATATCATTGAATCAATTATGTATTATAGGATTTTTAAATAGAATGAAGAAAACTTTTATTAGTGTCTTTTATGTTTTAATTTGATTTTCATAGCATTTGAAGTGATACATACTTTATTGCAGCAGGTTTACAAAACATTACTTCCTGTATCATAGAAAGTGCATAGTAGTTACAGGGACACACAAAAGATTTCGGATACTTTACCTTATTGGAAATACTGTACATTAGCGATGATTGCTAGAGGTGCATTTTTAGTTGAGATATGAGTTTTTAAGTTTAATTAAATATTTCCATATTACGTTGTGTGTATAAAGGCTGTAGATCATATACAGGGCTACACAAAAGAAATCGTAAGGGTATTGCTGGAAGTGCATTTTTAGTTGTGTTTGAGTTTTTAAGTTTAATTAAATTTTTCCATATTACGTTGTGTGCATAATTGCTGTAGATCATATACAGGGCTACACAAAAGAAATTTTAAGGGTTTACTGAGTATGAATGAAAGTAGCTTAAAGGTGATTTTTAAATGAGTTATGCATTTTTACACTGAAGTACATTTAGTATACTAAGATATGTTTGAAGAATATAGATAAAATGATATACAGGTCCACGCAAAGAATTAGATACATGGCCATCTATGGATGATAATCTCTGGAAGCGTGATTTCACTGGTTTTAAGGATGTTTTAATCTTAATTAAATATTAGCTAAATAGTGGCATGTATATAAAGATAGTAGGTAAAATACAGGGTTGTATGAAAGTATTCAAGTATGCTTCCGTTTATTGACATAAATTTCTAAAAGTCAAATTCCGACCTATTTATGTATTTTTAACAATTTCCAACATAGTTGAAAGTCTTTATGGATTCGATTTGTCTGCCCATCCGTCTGAACTCTAACTTGTATTAATATAATTTGTATTGCTGTTAAATAACATATATGTTATTAAGATTGTTTTACTATGTTCGGTATTGAAAATAAAGTATGTATCACTTCAAATGCTATGAAAATCAAATTAAAACATAAAAGACATTAATAAAAGTTTTCTTCATTCTATTTAAAAATCCTATAATACATAATTGATTCAATGATATACCATGATAGGTAATGATTCTAGGTTGTCATGGCGATTAAGCCCTTTTAAGATGAATTCATATTACTTCCGTATTACTGAATCTAATATGTAGAATCATAATAAATTTTGTATTCATGCCCTTTTTGCCCAAGAGTGTAACACTTATTGCACCAAGATCTGAATATTTATAAAACTAGTTAATACTATGCACGCACCTCATTTGCCACATTTGATATTGCAATTTCTAACTTGTTTAGGATATATAGTAGGCTTATCCTTACAAATATGATACAAATAAGCAAAAATTCAGTGACTTTTACTGGAACTGTATATATACAGTTCCTGTAAAATTCTCTGAATTTTTTAAATGTTTCTAAAATTTGTTAAACTCAAAAGTGGAAGTTCTCCTTTACAGTGACCCAATGGTATTGATCAACAGCAAAAAAATCAAAATATTTAGAATTGGCATTTTCGAAAAAAAAATTTTTTTTTTGAAAAAAATTTTTTTTCAAAAGGTTGCCACAAGAAAAGTTGAATGCATTTTTCAAAATTGGGTATATCATTTTAAACAGAAGAATATTATCTTTAAAATAAAATAAACCGCAACAAAATATCTTGCACCGTTCTAGAGATAGAGCACTTTAAAATTTTTATCGAAAATCGCGAATGAGAAAGGATGCCGGGGATGTCATCTTTGGCGGCCTGTATCTCGGGCCAGGAATTTTTTTGGGCAAAATGAAAATATACAAGTATCTTACTTTTTCTTAAATTTTAACATATGTTCAATTCAAAAACTTCTGAGACTATGAAGGTAACCCCCCTGCCTGAGTTGATATGGATTCAGCCTATTCGTATTTTTCTACAGCTCTTTTGGTTCGTATTTGAGGCTTCCCCCTCTCCCCTTAAATAAATATATATATAGGAAATAAGGGATAAAATAAATATAAATGTGGGAAAATGCGTTAAATTATGCGTAAAAATAGGACCTATGTTATCAATGATATATAAGGTTTCCTAAAAAGATTGAAATACTCTTTAATTTTTTACTTGTTGGAGTTAAATGCGAAAGTGTTAAAAATAAGGTACATGGGGATCATATATCAAATTAGAAATCTAAATCTTTGAGAAACGCGGATGATAATACAACTGCAGTTACTCTTAAACAAATGATAATCCATATTTTTAATTGAACTTCAAAACATTTACAGAAACCTTATTAAACGAGCTCACTTATGCATTGAAGTTGAAAGAATAACTTTGTCAGGGTTTCCGCTGCCGCCCGCCATTGCGCCAAAGGGTTTCATTTGGCAAGTAAACTAACAAACAGACTCGGTAAACTGCAAGTTCTCAGTATCAGCTCTGTTTGTGTGTATGTGCCAATACTCTCGAGACTCATCGGCGTTTCTGAACGATTGGTGTAGCTTTACATGTTCAACAGCACCGTGCCATTTACATTGCGCTATTTATAGAGATACAGACTCAATATCAATTCAGTTTAGCAACAGCCAAAGACACAAAAAGGATTATGCGATAGATTTTTGTCAGTTAATCACTCTCTATGTACCGGCGTCGCTCTGGTAAAAACAAACAAAATTACTGCAATAAGTACAAAATATTGAAAAGTTTTGTGGAATGTGTTGTTGAAATTAACCATACTGTTTATTAGTTGTACGTAACGTATCATTGGCCTGGTAAAACAAAGATAGCTTTTTTTTTTTTTTTTACTTTTACTGATTGCTAAAAGAATGTCTGAAATATTTACACATTTAGGAGGCATTGAGAATGTATTTATTTTTAATAGTTTCTGTAGCGGATAGTTGAATTTCTATTTTTTGAGTAATTGCAAAAAATTGCGTTATTTTAGAACATATTAAAAAAAATGGATACAATAAGTGGTTAAAGATAGATTTTTCAGTATTTCACGCCGAATCTATTTTGCTAACATTTATTTTCATTTGGCTACTGTTTTTTATTTCTTATTCGCCAAATCGCTAATGTTGGTCAAAGCCAGCGAGAACACTGCACTTTGCGATTGCTTTTTTAAAAATTCATATTTCTAGGATTTAAAACTACATAAGTTTCTTTATATGATCTCAGCCTGTATAATTTTTTTTATTATTATTATCTAGGTACAATAGTGATGCAATTTTTTCATACTTGTTAGCACATTTTTGATCAGAAGAACGCTATGGTTAGTCTTCACATGGTTCTCATATTCACTGATGAAATAGCATTATAAATGGTATGAAAAGACGTATAAAACAGCTTTTGCTTGTTCATGATAACCCATTCAGTTTTTAAGAGACAGACAGATACAGTTTTTTGGTAACGATATTGTAGTAGCAAAATTGCTAATGGACTAATTTTATCAAGAGGGGGTCGTAGAGAAATTTAAAAAGTAGTTTTTAAAAACTAATGGGGAAATTATTATTTCATAAACATAATGTTACTTTGTACCTTATTTTGAACAATTTAGCAATTTACATGACATACTAAGTTCTAACAAGTAAAAAATTAACGCAAATTTCAACCTCTTTGGGAACATTTTATATAGCAGATTATTTTGTAATTCATATGATTAAATATTCAAAGATGATCTTGCTCATTAGTATCATTACCAAATTGGAGATATTTTCATCGTACCTTACAGAATTAGTCATTCTGACAGGATTTAGATTTCACGGTATATATAGAATTTAGGAAAACACATCAGACACACTTAAATTCTCTACTTTCTGGAATTTACATTAAGTTCTTTGTGATGTAAACAGTGCTTAGCGTGGAAAATTTAATTTTTAGGGTTCCGTACTTAAAAAGTAAAAACAGAACCATTATAAGATCACTCCTGTGTTTGTCCGTCTGTCTGTCTGTCACAGCCATTTTACTCGTAAACTATGGAACGTGGAAAGTTCAAATTCGGGGAACTAATAAAGACCATTGACCCACATATTTTCAGATTAATAAACATTCATAAATATATTTAGTAAAAAAGTAGAGGGGCCAATTATGTTACTTGAAAAAAAAAGTCTTTTCTTTGTATATCATGTGGGGTATCCTGTGAAAGCGTTTGTAACGCTGAACTCAAAAATACATTCCTTTTAATTTTCGGTATTATATTTTCAAAGATATTGTTGAAAATGAAGCGCAAAAATATGTTCCCCCCCATCTAATTCCGAATCTACTGAAACTAAAATTATGAAAAAATTAGAGGTAGTAGACGTTGATATAAACCTTGCCGGAAAATTATAGCGATTACCCTAGGTCACATAGTTTTTGAGTAATTAGCATTTTCCTGTTATACATAAATTTCGATTTACGGGCATTCAGAAAAATTGTTGACCATCGCTGAATATACCTATCGTTGCAGAAGAATAAAAGCATTGTTGATAATGATTTTCGAAAAAAAATCATCGGTAATTATCCGAGATATTAACCCTTAAAGGTACGGTCAGTTTGGGCATACACAGGACAGGGGTGGCATATTCTATGTCTAGTTAACAACTTTTAATGATATATATATGTGTAATATAATGTCCAGTAACAGTATAAAAGCAAGAAACGTCAAATTGTTAAAAACATACTAATTTAAGGGGTCTCGGGACTCTAAAAAGTGGAAAAAATGAAAAAAAGATCATTTTCAACATTTAATGTCTTAAAATGTATATGATTTTAAAACACAAGTTTAATTGGGATGAAAGATATAAGTACGTTCTTTCGTTTCATGTATTTAAAAAATTGCAAGATACAGAATTAGTATTTATAGGGGGCTCGAAACTGTTAGACATTTGTCGAACAAAAAATTGGCATAACAGTTTACGCGCAGGATTACAAAATAAATATTACAACTAGAATGAAAATTTTGGTGCTTACTTATACTTCAGATTGTAATAATTTCCCTGAACTTAAATAAATTTGTATTTAAAGCATTTTTATATTTTTAATGCAATGTTGCATTTAGCTAATATAAAATTTTGAAAATTTCAACAGTAAAATCACATAAAAAATATTTTTTTTGAACAATAAAAAGGAAATTTTAGGTTCAGTTTATAGAGACTAACATGAAATATATGTTTTGAAAATTTCATGAAAAAATATTCAGAAGTTTTTGAGGTATCCTGCGCGTTATGCCCCAAAAAACGCCATTTGGAAAATAATGACTTTAAAGTTTAGGAAACGCCGCTTCAGCTATTGAGCGGGTATAATTCTAAAAGCCAAAACTTCTGTTCTAATGGGAATTTCAAGGAAACAATTATATCAAAATATTCAGAAAAGATAGGAGTTTAACATCTAAAAAAAATTAAAATTTCTTAAATTTTGAATTCCTGCGACCACTTAATCCTTTCCGGCACGGAGTAATTCTATTTATAAACTTATGAAATAATGAACTGACACCAGAATTTATAGACGAATTTATTAGAAAATGCGAACTTGCTTATTTTCACGCACATGATAAATGGAAAATTTTAATTAAATATTCTTGGTGCCGTTTGTCTGTTTTGGAATTAAAATTATGTGTCCGTTTTTTAGGGGCATCGCCGTCGAAAGATTTAATTAGAATGAATCGCATAAATACTGTGGGATTCGAGATAGTTTGCATTGATTGTGACTTTAAAAGTTAATTAAACACTTATCTGGAAAAACGCGGCACTGACCAAGGCGGCGTTGCAACTTTGAGACCTCAATTCGAAGCGCGCTTAGCACAATGCCAAATTTAAACTTTGAACAAAGGTTTTGTTTTAACTACACTGTAGAAATAAAGGTTATTACTACGCTGAATTTAGTTTCATGAAATGCCAAATGAAGTTTAACTATGCGCTGCTTTTATTGTCAGTACCGAATTAAGTTCATCATAAACAGATTAGGATAATATTAAAAAAAGAGTTAAACGAATAGCTATATTTGATATTATTTAGATTCCATATCTCTGTGAACTTTCATGGTATACCCATTTACACTTTTCTAATATATACAGTTATACCCAACATTACGTTGTATAGTTTTTTACAAAGTCTTGGTATTCTTTTAGCAACTTTTTTTTTTTAATAATACAATTACAAATTCATATATTTATTCTACGGAACCCTCTGTGCGCGAGTAATGCTCGCACTTGACCGTTTATTTTTCAATGTTATACTTGTTGATTTTTTATATTTTTTATAAATCGATAACATACCTCGAAAGTTGATTTAAAAAATCTAACAATCTTCATAACTATCCCTAAAATACGAAGTTCGAATGAATAAATTTCTATATCGTTTAATATCAGTGTAGTTTATAAGATTATTTTTCATAATCAGACTAAGTGCGTCGCTTTGTTAAACACTTAAAAATTTCTTGCAGACACAAAAAGTAACAGGAGTAACCCTTAAACACTTAAACAAGTCGAAAAGTAAAATTTCCGCGATTTTGCAAAACGAATAAATATTGCAATTTACAGTTTGAATTGGGATCCTATGTTTTGGAAAATCTGTGTTATTTTGCCATAAAAATTAACGCCATATAATATTATTAATAATCTAATTAAAAAAATAATTAAGTACATGATTAAAAGCTTGCTTTTCAATTGCACGCTTATTCTAGATTATGCGCGGGTTGTCTCATTATTATTTGATGAAGAAACATTTCAGACGTATGAATAATGTGTGGGGATATGAAAATTAAAGCTTGCCATGCTAACTGAACATTAATATCTTCAATATTTGACCTCTTTCAATTCCAAATGGACTGAATAAATTTAAAACAAAAACAAATATAAAATAAATATCCCGACTGATTTAATACGAAAAATCCAAATGACGGCTCAAATTAAGGGTTAGCATTTGAATAAAATTAATTAGTACTGTTTTTAATACGTTGACGAATGCCTTTTGCAAAGTATATGTTCGTATTTTGAAAGAAGGCATCGGGAATCTAATGGCAGCTTTACTGCAATTCCATCGGAAATTATCTAACATTTTTTGGAGAGAGAGAAGGAAGGTACGCTATACGCTTTTATTGGATATTATAATTTTATTTTTGAATATCAAAATTTAAATCTAGATAAAATTTGTAATTTTTATTTAGATTTAAAAGTACAGAAATACTGTAGGTTTTAAACTACAAAAAGTTAAAAATCAAAGTATTTAGGTGGTGTCCAGATTCGTCCTACACATTCGTTCTACAGGGCTCCGAAAACTAAGGCGAAAGACACCAAGAAAAACTAAAGTTTCTTCAGACACAATCGTCAGTAATAACGCAGTAAAAATTCTCTCCCATGATTCTATGATAGTTCAAGTTGTCTCTAGTTCAAATATAGCAGCCACTCGCTATATCGCGAATGTCAAGATGACAAGAAAAATACCGTGTTTACTCGCGTAATAGTCGCACTTTTTTAGCCAATTTTTTATTCTGAAAGTCTAGGTGCGACTATTATGCGGGAAAATCTACTACACAATATTGTACACTCTAATGTTGAAACATTACTGGTACATAAAATAACCCCCACATTATAATAAAATTAATAACTTACTAAATGTTTCCAGATTATGTGCTATTTATTAAATACTATTTTTCTTTTTATGGTAATATTTTTATAGACGTAAAATTTACAAATAACCTTTGTGAAAATCTTGACGAAAAATTCTCATAATAAATCTCTATCACTTTGTAATGCGAATCGGTGTCTGAAGAATCTCCGTCATCGTCATTCCATAAAATCTCATCTTCACTTCCGTCCAAAGCGTCGGACATACCCGTCTTCTGAAAACTTTTAAAAATTATATAGTTTGTTATTAAAGTCGAGCTTTGTAATACCCAACTACACATTAGTTCCAGGGATGGACGCCTTACTTTTCTAATTGGAGTTTTTTCTTTGTTTCTATTGTCCATCCACTATCCATATACTCGTGTTACATTGTCTTTTAAACGGTTGTTAATCGATACGACCAACGGTTGCAGAATCGATGCGAGTCCTCCAGGAATTATTGCAAGATCTGTTTTCCCTTCTGAAAGTTCCTTCTTTACATCATCAACAAGATGTCCTCGGAAGCTATCGAGTATCAGCATGGTTGGTTTTGTGAGCAATGCTACAGATCTCTTCTTCCAAACATTGCGAACCCAATCTTTCATCCATCCAATTTATGTGAAGAAAATACTAATTTGACGATTTTTTCTGCTTCAAATCGGGGGTGCGACTATTACGCGAGTAAACACGGTAGCATAATCGAGCAACATTCATAAATCAAGAAAGATTATTACTCAAGAAAATGTTTTGTATTTATTTACAAAGTGTTAAATGTTAAGCATATTGCAATTTTCTGCGTAAAATTAAACTCATTGTACTTGCATATAAAGTAACTCAAGTAGACGTCAAATTAAGAATTTTCTCTTTTTCATTTTAAAGCTTTGTTAAATATAATTCGCATGAAACAAGTATTTTCTACGTGATTATAACATGTTCCGAAATAAAATGCATAATTTTTCCGTACGAAAAAAAGGGCTTCTATAAAGAAAATAATAAATTCATATTTTAAAAAATATTCCGCTCTATTTCTAAATTGAAAACTAATGATTACTTTAAGTTCAACTCTTAAAAGAAGCTATATGCATTGTGTATTCGTTTTCACATACTTCAGTTATTGCTAAAATAAAAATATTTTCTGCATACTGGTTAAGCTTTCTCGTGTTTTTTTCTTAACAATTCATTTGTTCATTATAATGCTATTAATTATTCTTCGTTTTACAAACGGATACCCATTCATAAAAAAAAATAATACCATTGTAGCATTCTCCACATTCTCCATGGTACTTAATCACTAATAGAGTAGTGGTATGCAAAAAATAAAACTAAATCTCCCTCCTCCCAAAGAAATGCCTAGACCAACAGCATCATTAAATTCCTAACAAGAATTATTTCGAGTGGTCATCTATTCAACTCACAAACCCTAAAAATGACCGTCACAGAACTATAAAAATTCTTAACTTTGACACTATAGGGACAGTAATGCGTTCATAAACTTACTGGTGCTTGAGAACCACTCCAAATCACTATAACTACCAACCTTTAAATAGAGAAGGCGGAGGATCACAGAACATAAGCAATATTGATTTCAGAAGAGACTAAACTCTATCCAAGACCTGTGCGACGCAATTTTTGATAGCGGGCAAACTGCCTTGGCTAACGATGAAAAAAAAAGCTTACCTCTCCGAATCACCGAGATCTCGAAATGAGATAAGGATCAGATTGGATTGCAAGCGTCCAGTGTTCGAACCCACCTGACATTTTTGTAGTAGCAGCGAATGCTATGAACCTTGCACCTATATTTTTATCTATACAGTACTCCCCACTTAATCGGGTCACGGATAATCGAACGCCCGCTTATTCAAATAGAATCCTCCGGAACCGAATTTATTCCTATTGGTTCTATGTTATTTTTCCCCACTTATACCGAATATTTTTTACGAACGTCCTCGCTTAATTCAATAACAACTGTGTGACCTATGTTTGAAAATAGGCACGGAAAGCACGTTTCAGCTGGAATTTCCTTCCACCTTTTGTCATTTTCGGTTCCTCTACGCAGAAAACAAATTTTCAGTTCTTCCTGCAATGATTTCGACCAGCAAGTGTATCATGGACCGGTCAAATGATTTCCCCATCATCACTTCTTGTTGTTAACCAGGCTTGAATGGCAATGCGCCGTCACTTCGAGACTCGAGATGGTAATTGTGATATTTTGCACTCATTCGAAAAATAACTCTATATTTACTCCTTTAAAATACCACTTAAATAAACCACTTTATGCGATTTTTTTAAGGCAGTATAAGTAACATAAATTAGAAATAGCAAAGTTTTGACCAAATTCAAACGAGCTGCATTAAGTATAATGTAAATCATATAAATATATGTAACGACATTAAATTAATACCCATTACTTTATATTAGCATTTGTATTTATTTTAGTTTATGTTATTCTATTAACGATTTATTATGCTGTTAATTAAATATATCGTAGATAGTTATTTTGGCTTTTTATTAAGCAATAAATATTACAGTTATGATTCCCCGTTTAATCAAATACCCCGCTTAGTCGAATATTTTTTTCTGGAACCGTCGCTATTCGTTTAAACAGGGAGGACTATACTTGATTGTGATTGTACTCCGTATTTTGTGCTGCATGTGTAATAAAATTATGTTGCAGTAGAATAGCCATTCTGATTTCTAACTACGGCATACCATTAATGTACTTGAGAGGAAAAATATTTGCACTGGAGACTTTAATCAAATTGTTTACAAATGAGATTTTAAACGTGCATAAAACTAAAAACTTGACCTAATGTAAAACATCCAGACAACTCAAAGAAACAATTCAATCAAAACATTATTTTTTTTTTATTATTATTAAAATGAAATGCTTATCGTCAAAGTCCATCACTTTAAAAAGTCCAATTAAGATAGAATAATAGGGGGGAAAATTGGTATAATAAAGCGTGATATAACAGATAAAAGGGAGGTATACACTGTACTATATATATCTCCATTGTTATTATAATATTTCTGATCATCTTCATAACTGAACGGCCAAAATTTACACACGAATCGTAAAATTGTTTTTTAGAGATTAAGTTACCTTCCGTAAATAAAGATTAATTCAACGGAAATGCTCACACTTCTCTCTATTATGACCATTTACGGATCGACCCGCAATAAACAATGAACGCACGAAGCCGCAGGCGGTCACAATAAATCCCTGGAAAAGTTATGTGGCACATTGAGCAGCCATTAGTGGGTAAGATATATCTCTTAAGCGAGCCATTGCTCAAACAGAAAGTCGGGAAAGGCTTAATTTCATGTTATGGTGGCAGAATCTATTTTCAGAATTCGAAGAAAGTTAATAACGTGGTTTATAAGTTAGTGACGACAAAATTTGAAAGGTATGGGAAAGGGGGAAAAAAAACATGAAAAGAGACTATTTTATATTGGGATGAAATTTCATCATTTCAAGAAACATTATACATAGGAAATAAAGGTAGAATTCATGTTTAAAAAGTTCTATTGATATACACAGAATTAAAAAGATTACTTTCCTTGCGCTTCCTGAAACAAGTAAACATCACGCAAAATTTCATGTTTATTTTATTTTACTTTTTATTTATTTATATATTTATTTATTTATTTATTTATTTTATTTTATTTTATTTTTTTTTTTTTTGGGGGGGGGGGGGTACAGCTGACTCTCTCAAGGCAAACTGAAAATTTATATACACAGCTCACATATGATACGGTGACAAACTCAGATAGGGTTCATAGTATGCATCAAGTCGAAACAAAAAAAAATTGCAATGAATGATAAGATCCAAACATATGCGGGTTTTCGTCCATAACTTAAATTATAAGGAAGACACCTATCTTGGCATTTTTTACAAAACAAGGTAAATCTGTTGAAAGTTCCGCTGAAACATTTTTATTACTGTTAAAGTTATGAATGAAAACCTGAGCTTGGTTCACAATGAGATAACCTCATTTTTGATTGAATAAGTCGTTTATGATCCTAGTTTTCAATACAAATACAGTATATGCGTAAAATGAACACATTGAGTTTGTCGCCGCATTAATTGAATATTTCGTATAAATAACGATCATTTCAAAGCAGACAAATACAATTCTACACATTAACATCTTTACAGCCATCTGGAAGAATTTTTTTCCCGGCCGCTTACGTCGAAACATGTTTACCTAAATCTAGCTAATTTGTGTGATAGTTGTAGCGTTTATATAGATGTAAAGTATGCCAGTTTATCCGCTCCAAACTTTTTAAGTTACTATAGTAATTTTGCTTTCATTTATGTCTAAGGTATATCCACTTTTTTCACTCTTCTCACATCAGAGTGCGTTGAGTAAAGTTTACATTACTCAAATGTGACTGGTACAAAAAGCTTTAAGTTTCTGAAATTTACAGTCAATGATATTGAAATGAATTCGTTGCCTTGGGTATTGATGCCAATCTAGCCTTTAAAAACAGGCTATCTACCAGAAAATTATAATAGTAAAAACAGCCTTTTTAATGATGGATAAAATAAGGGAAATTTTACTATCAGCAAATTCTGGTAGATATCTGAATTAAAACCCCCTAAATTGCTAACACTGGTTCTATGATTTCATTACTCTGATGGTTAAATGTAAAAAAATAATTTCAATTTCGCTACATATAGTGGGATTTTAATCTGAAATCCCCTTTTTTTGTAAGCTAATGGTTTTTTCATACATGGCTAAAATAATTCGAAATAACTTTCCTGGTACCAAGCCAATGTCTGTCTTTCTTAATATTGCATTCATTGGTATGAAATATTGCCCAATATTACGGTGTTGACATTTTATCAATATTCGCGAGAAATGTTTAATCAATATAAAACCAATATTGTGCAAATGTAATGACAATATTGGATTTTAAATTGCAAATATTTAGAATTAAACGACAATATTGCCCACAACGTTAATTTTACATTTGAAATATTTCCAATGAAAAGCCAATATTTCCTCAATATCGGTTTTAAAGGCTACATTAACTAAAAATTTCTTGCCAATGTTAACAAAATGTCAACATCGCAATATTTGGGCAAATATTTCATGCCAATGAATTCAATATTGTGCCAAAATATAGCAATACTGGCTTGCTACTAAGGGTTAATTCTTATCTAAATAAGAGAGAGTATCGCACATTTGCTTGAACATACACTTGATATAAATTGATTTTATGCCTCGCGAATATATCACGAAAATAATTTAGGAAAAGAAATGAAAATTTATAAAACAATGGAATTAAAGAGGAATATTCTGAGCTTCTAACATATGGCAAAAAAAAAAATCAGAGCTGAAATCAACTAAAATACCAGAAATAGGAAACACGCACACAAGATAGGAGAAATTCAGAAAAACAAGGAATAAAATGCCAAAAAACACGGAAAAATCAAGGATTGGAGTACTAAAGAGCAAAAAATCTCAGATCCACGGATTTCTTTTTTTTTAATCACCGGATAAATGACATTACAAAAGCATCAACATTTTATTCATATTAAAAAAAAAGAGTTTTATGTAACAGAACAATATTAACATAAACACATTTTTACTCATAGATATTCTACTAAGGATCTACACATCAACAATGAAAAATAGTCTCTAATGCGATTTATGATACACAAATTTCTTTTAGTATATTTTATATGACAGTAACTAGTTTTTTACATCGTCATACACCTATAAAATGCAAAATATAAGGCATTTGTATGATTTCTTTATTCGAATCCATCACATTTATGAATTAAACATGCACTCCTGAAGACTTTTTCTAAAGTATTTTTTTTATTATTATTTCCGTGTGTCAAGTAGGAGTTATCGAAAAATGATGTATCAAGTGCTCCCCCTTCTCACAGCCCATTGTGAAAGCTGGAATTTTAAAAAGTCAAATACGAAATGTCATTCCAATGCACATTCCAGCATTATCAAAATATGATAAGCAATATTTTGAAGGGAGAAGAAATATTTTATTTATTTGCGCGAGATAACTTTATTTGAACAAGGCTATTTGGAAAAATCTGAAAGACAACGTTGTTGTGATCGAGAGGAGAGAAAATGTTACGATACTAAAACTGACAGATTGTCTGCGTGGGCGAAATCATAAACACACTTTTACAACCCCTATTTTATTACAAACGAAATTTCTCTGAAGCTAAAAGTGTGTCATCTTTGGAAAAGTCTCCAAAATAAACACATGATTTTATTGTAAATGGAAACACAAAGTTTAAAGCAATCATGGTGTTGCACATTTCGCAGGGGAAGATTTGTGTAAACAAAATGATCAGATCAGCCGTCCCGGTGACATCTATGTGCGGCCCGAGACACATAACTATTAATCAACATTTACAAAATTAATTTAGATGTTTATACAAGTTTTTTCCCCTTTCGGTGGTAGAAAAATTCTGTTCATAAAATGATGAAATAACTGACTGACAAATCTTTTATAAATCTTTTATTTTTTTATTTTTATTTTTTAAACTTTCATTATAAAATCAAAAATTTTATTAAAATATTGTTGATGCCGTTTGCTTTAAAAAATTTATAAAAAGGTGACATACTCGCACTGGCACCGCCGCTGAAAGGGTTAAGACCTTCGTTGTTCCTTCGTATATTTTCATGGGAATACAAAATATGTCCTGTTATTTAGAATTATTAATTTAAAATTATGTTAAAACATCTTAAATGTCATTTCCTTAGACAAAATTCTTTTTTACATGCACTTTTATTTGTGCTATAGTAGTGTGTAGCATATATATTTAATTCTTCAACATTAATGAAATATTATTTCAAATTAATTGAATTTGCGATTCTACACTAAAAAAGTTTTTGCACTGATAAAAAAATTGGTTTATCAAAGAAAATCTCCTGATTTGTCTTTCCTTAGAACTTGGAAATGCTGCACTGTTATGTTAATACGTTATCGTATCGCTAATAATCCTTATTCTAATTGCCACGGACAAAGGGCAGCAAAAAGTTTCAAAATAACAAACTTCGCAGCATATTTCTACATCATTTTCAACAGAAATCTACCCTGAAGTGTATTGTTTGGAAATGGTGGTTTTAAAAAAATTTAGTAATAATTCTTCCGCGACATACGTTTAGTTCAACTAATTATATTTACTTTATTATTATGCTTTGTTATATTACTTTTGTTACCTACTATTTTAATTAACCTTTTTTAGATTATTATATTGGTGTGTTGCGGCCCGGCTAACGTTACAAACATATGTTTGCGGACCGCGAGTAAAAAAGGTTGAGTATGGATGGATTAGAGTGTATGGCTATAGCAAATCAAATATATTTGGAAGACTAATTTCCAAGCAAGCTACTGTTGCATTGTTTACCAGAGTGTTGAAATTAAGGATCGACCGAAACAGATTTTTAAGACCAAAACCGAATTTCGGTAATCTTGCTATTTTCGGCCGAAAACGACCAAAATTTTTTTAAAGTAAATAATACATAAATATGCATAATTATTAATTAATTATAAGTGTGGCCCAAGTTGGCTCTTTGTGTCTCTGGCCAAAGCTTTTTATTTTCGTATAAAATAAAATGTTTTTAGTTTATCCAGGACACATAATGATTTTCTAATTATATGAATTTCATCGAATTAAAAATGTTTTAGGTATACATACATACCTCGATTTATCTTTTATAATGATTTTTGAAAATGATCACATGTTATACTACAACTTTCTCAAAGAGTATTCGAAACACTTTTGCGGTTTCAAATTAAGCATTTTCTATTACTGTTAACTCATGCAGCTTTTAATGAGCACGTGAAAAGTGTCTTCAAAATTTAGTCTCATATGCATTTTTTGCTTTAGAATTGACACTCATGTCTTGAGTCAGTCATACAATGATATAAACAGTGAAGTTCATATCAATAAATAAAAAAAGTGTTTCATTTGAGCGGATACAGCTGAAATCAATGAGTAATTTTGAAAATTTCCGAAACCAGAAATGCGATTGTTCGAATACTGATAGTTTCGATTCGTCCAAATTTTCGGTAGCATTTTTGCCGAAACTCAGATTTTGGGTCGAAAACGAAACCGAATCGTCGGTCGATCTCTAAGTTGAAACTATTCCATGCTAGTGACAAAGTATTTCTTTCACTACGATTCAGAAATGTGTAAACCACTTTTCGGTGGCTGTCAAAAAATATGGTTGCTATTTTTATCGGTCTTACATCACGTCTAAAGATCGAATTAACTTCAATTTTTACACGATCCATTAGAGAAACAAAATGTATTTCGAACGAAATTTATTGGAATGTTGTAGCTGAATTTAGGGTCTGCTTAACTAACTTTCAAGAATGACTTTTCTTTTTAAATCCGTTTCAAAAATTCGAATTGGTTCGCTACAATAATGAAAAACAATTTCTGGCAGAGTTATCTCAATTGACAATTGATCGCCTAAAGCACATTAAAAAGAAAAAAAAATTAAAAGAGATTAGTCATAAGATCAGATTAACCAACCATAAGATATTTTTTTTGATGCTATAGTAAAATCTGCCATCGAAAAAAACAATTTCATTTTATGTCGGACATAAAATTGATATCAAGTTAAATTGATTAAAACACGTTGCATCAAAATATGCTCGGAACTGTATTACTGGGGCAGAAAGGATCTTTTCTTTTTACGTATCTGATGATGATTTTAGCGTTTCTACGGTTACATTTTTCATGTCTATCTTAAAGTGATTTGCGATTTTTTTTATTTGAATATAACATGTTACAAAAAATTTTGCGATATTAATAAAGAATAAAACTTTGTTGGTATGGCAACAGATATACAATGAAAGGTCAAAAGTCTAGGCATGATAGCAGTATGCAAAATTAGAACTGTCATTTGTAGTTCGCATATCATTAAAAGTGTAATAAAAATCCGGATGATCAAAATTACTATATGTTGGACTTTTGAATGGTTATAAAACATTGAATATTGTGCTACTGACTACCCTGCGATAATCAACAGAGTTTGATTGTGTTCAAGCTCTGTGTATGGATCACAGCATTTCAGAAGTTGCTGCAATTTTTAAGATTCTTCACTCCAGACGTCCAGACTTTCAAGAGTGCACCGAGAACGGGGGTGTACTCCAGTGAAAAGGGATAAAATATATAGTTGAACCGAGTTCTAAGTTAAAAAGGGCCAGTGAGGAACCTATTCTGTATTAAATATATGAATATAAAGGGCATACAGGGGTCCTAAAACGTAATCTGCACCGGGCCTCACAACTTATGTGTACACTTCTGATCGAAAGAATCCCATGGAAGACATTAACCGCAGCCAACGAAAGAGATAGGCTGCTATACCCTCCCTTTTTGGCTGTTACGTGAACAACGTAGTCTGGTTTTCATCAATTGCCAAACTGCCATGTGATCAAGGTTTGCTGAAAAGTAGCAGAGATCGGTGAAACACCGCTGTCTAACTCTTTCGGTAGCTGCAGGACAGCGCAGTGGCCATTTCTATTTAGGAGCTAGTAATAAAGTTCGGGTGTGGCGCAAGCCCTATGAGTTATGTACACAACATGTCAACAAACCATTGTGGCAGCTAGTGATGATTCCACAATGGTTTGTTCAGCTTCTTTGTGATAATTTGCAGCCCTTTTTAGACTTCATCTGCCGAAAATAACGATGGGGTTTTTCGGCATGTAAAGTTTCGATTGCATATTCAGTTTCGTCGGGACCATATTAATTGTAATTTGTTTCAGGAGCATTCTGGAAAACTCCAACTTATGATTTGGATATTTAGATCGCCAGACAAACTTCATGGAGCATATCAATTTATTAACAGCCATTTGTGTACGAGATTCAACACTCATCATAATCATAGAATTATTGGCGATTATCGAGACAGCATGGACGACTTTATTCTCACGACTTTAGTCAACTAGTTGCGATCATTCTAGGTCAATATTGCTGATCTTCACCAAACTCGAGGAGGTTCTTCACGATATTAAAGAAATATCTCATGGCTTTTGCCACTCCAGCGTTTGATAAAGAAGGATGCCGCCGAATCTCATACGGCCGAAATCGCCTTGGAGCATCAGGGTGAAATATTTATTATACATGTATTTTTAAGATTGCTACTTTTTAAAGCCGCATCACACGGGTCCTGTTCACTCAACATTTAACCCATCACCATAATATGATTAACAGAGTTTCCTTGATTTTTCTCAAGGTGTGAGTGTTTTCTGCTAATCAACATTTCTAATTTAATTTCGAAAATGTTGATCGCGTTGCTCATGCTGAATGAAATCGACCAATAGGAAGGAAGGAACTCAAAATACATGTAAGTATTATGTTAACCCAATCCACTGAATACACAACAAACATACAAACCACTTCTTGGCGTTCTCGTTCGCTTCAACTTTTGATGAAGCTGTTCTGTTTTTCTATCTACGTTGATGTGTTTAAAATTTATTGTAAACGGGAGTTCAGGGCGGCGGAGTTTTCCTGACAAAATAATAATAATATATTGTTTCAATTTGTCAATTTGAAAAATGCTGGTAAGCATTTTTAAATATTCAATATTTCTTGTTAAATTTCTATATTGATTTTTATTCAATAAAATCAAAATACTATATTAACTAGTACCGGGAAGGAATTTTCACCTTGTTATTAATATAAAAAGTTAAAACCAGCATAAAATTACTTAAAAGATGCCAAGATTTACAAAGATGTTATTATATCCCGAGATCTTTCGAACCCTCGTTCGAAAGATCTCGGGATATAACATCATCTTTGTAAATCTTGGCATCTTTTAAGTAATTTTATGCTGGTTTTAACTTTTTATATTGATTTTTATGTTGATATATTTTTAAAATCGCCTGGAATAAGAGGTTCAACAATTTTTTTTTTCTTTTTACTATATCATGTTTATATTCTCCATTAAAAAAAAAATGCGTTTAAGACTGTGGATCACAAATACATCAATTCCAAAATATTGTCTTTCTTTGGATTTTGTTTTGGCAGCGTCCATGGACTGAAATTTAGTATTAATTCTTTAGTGAATGAAAATGAATTAAACTGAGCTAGTGTTGGTTCTTTTCAGCAGATTAGTAATGGCAGGAATGTGCAGCAGTAAAAAACAAATGACTCAGACTAAAAGGTATTGCAAATATTTTCTGCCGTTCGCAGAAAGGTAAAAACAGACGGGATCTGCTATCCTCCTGCTGCATTTGCATACTTTGTAACACCTGCTGTCTCGGAGAGGCTTGCAGAACGAAACAAAAAACAATATATATATATATATATATATATTAATTACTGTCAGCAACTCTTTTTATTGTTAAGATGTGGCCTTTTTCAGAAGTAAAATGATTCATTAAATATCCATTCAATGATTTTTCGTGTTTTCTAGGAATGGTTAGTAAAATAATTTTTCACTGGAAATTGTTTTTATTCTATTAAATGAGATTATTTAAAAAACTTCCGTGCATTGATAAGCAATATAATGTCATTCCTTTAAAAGAACGGCCGCGGAACAAAACAAGAAAATTTAATTTAATATTGTGTTTAAAAGTACTAAGGTCACAAGGGGTAATTCCTGCTCAAAAATCAACAACATCCAATTATTATAACAAGTGTGTAAGTGTGATCACAGATCGCACAGAGGGTTTCGTTTAATATTCCTTTAAAACACTTTATCCTTTTGCGAAATCTGTTAGTTCCACATTTCGCAACTAGGGGGCGCACTCTATTCTACACCAACCTCTATCCGAAGGAAACTCCGTTTTACAACCTATCCGTGCTGGGCAACATATAACTATGATATGTTCCCGCACCATGTTGGTTAAATCAAAGTAAAATTGCGTAATTTGTTATTTCTGTTTGTATAAATATTTTTTATAAAATATAATTATGAGTGTAAAATTATAATGTTTATATATTTAAGTAAAATAAGAGTGTAAGTTCATACAAAAATTATTAAGTTGATTTTAAATAGTAAATATATATTTTTTTAAAAATTGTTGTATTGTAAAATGAATGTATAACGTTGAATGGAGTTCGGATCTCAGACAACAACAATAGCCAGACGCCATGGTGTCGTTTTATGACAAGCCAATGGAAAGTGGTGTATAATTAGAAATCGTAAAATCATAAAAACGTTGGAATCAATTTATGGCCTCAATAAAAGTGTTGGGATAAATTTATGACTTTTCAGACCACCCAAACTTTAAGGCAGATAATAATATTAAAGTATATGTAAGGGGCCATTTGCAGACTGCTAGCTAATAGGCCTATCGAAGTATAATAAAAAATCTTCTCACATCCAATAACAGTGGACTAGACAAAAATAGTTCCACCCACTGCAGGAGCTGGTGTGCAAGAAGAATAAGGTTTAAAAAATATAGTCTGAAAAAAGATGTAGAGGACGCAGGAGCTCTCCTGAAAGCCCGTGCAATGAGTCCCGTAAGCCCTAGTAAAGCCCAGGCGAGATGGACATATCGGAGCGAGCCTAATCGAGCCTAATCAAGCCTAATTGAGGATGTCTTCCTGAGGTACCTATCGGAGTGAGCCTAATCAAGCCAAATTGAGGATGTCTTCCTGATGTACATATCGGAGTGATCCTAATCAAGCCAAATTGAGGATGCGTTCCTGATGACACATTGCCATGATCCTAAGCAACGCAACAACTCGGAATTTGATGAATAAAGGCCACCATCCCGTATATTAAAAGAAGGTACTATTTTAAACATTTTCTTTTACCACTTAAGATCATATGAAAAATCTTAAAAAATACTTCTCTGATATTTTACGGTAGAGAGTAATCTGAGATCCGACAAAACCAATAATTAAATAAGATTAAGGTAATTTTAAAAATGAAAGAGAGTTATTCTTTTAGCAAAAAGAAACAATTATAATAATTAGAGTACGTGAAAATATTGTCTTTTTTTTTTTAAGATTAAACATACTTAAAATAATGAGAAGCAAACAAAAGTGTTGCTTTCTATTTTTTGAATTAATATTATGTTTTTCTGTATATAGTTATGTTCAATGTAAATAAAATATTTAATCAAGTTTTAAAAAGTTTCTGTAATTATTTAATTAATAATATTTAAGGTGTGTCAATTTATTTTTTACAGCTTAAATTTTAGTTTAATTCATAAGTGGAAGAGTTCGTCTAAATAATTCACAACGCAAACTCTTAATTTTCTTCGTAATTATTCAAATATAATAATTACCTTTTGACGCGAATTATAATTTAATTTTATTAATGCTTCGCGTTGCTCTTCTACTAGAATTTAGGTAAATACGATCACTTATATTATTTGAATTTATCTAAGGTATATAAAATTATATACCAATTTGCTATGAGGTTGCTTGGATGATTTGGACCGATTAACAATTTTGAATAAATTTGATAGAAAATAAACAGGTGTAATTATCTGTCCAGCAATCCGTAGGTATATTAGTCGAGGGGATCGGGTCTATAGCACCCGTGGATGTGTTACTCGAGTTGGTGGCGGTCTTAAGCGAGAAATTAAGAAATTTGCTGAAAGTACTATTCGGAAATAGTGGTAACTAAAATTTTGACATTTTTATCTTTCATAAGTAGGACATGTCTGAGTATATCATAGTCCTCAAAAAACGACATCTAAAAAGGTCATAAACGCTAATTTTTAAAAAAGAAATCCAGCGCCCCTCCCCCGCCCTCCCCTCACAGGAAATTACATGCACCATTATTTTATAAGCTTTTTATTATGTGTCATGAAGTATCTTAAAGTTGCAAGCAGATCGCCTTGTTATATTTCCTAATTTTAACAAAATCGCGTTACGTTAGTTCCGCATTCCACCACCAGGGAGTGCACTCTATTCTTAACAAAAGCATATCTGAACGAAACTTCTTTGCGCAACCTCTCCGTAGATACATCGTCGAGAGGGTGGCGGTGCGGTCTTAACCAAGAATTTAAAACATTTTCTGCGGTAACAAACGCTAAGATTTAATAAATAAATCTAGTTCCTCCCCCCCCCTCCCCTCCGTTTCAAACACATCGAGTGGCGGTCTTAACCAATAATTTAAGATATTTCCTGAAATTGCTATTCGAAAATAGAGGTATGAACACTTATAAACCTTTTCATATTGAATACTTATCTCATAGCCCGCCTTCGAAAAACCCACGCAAATTGTTAGATTTCCTAATTTAAATGAAATCTCCGTTAAAAAAGCACGTGCCTTCATCTTAATCTCGCATTTGAGGGAAATAAAAGGAATTAAATAATAATTAATATCTCAGCTTGTAATTAAGCTATCTCTTTGAACCGGGTATGTATGAAATCTGCGAGAGATTTCCCGGCAGGATGTCGAAAAATTTTATCGAAAAATTAAATATTTAAAAAGTTTAAATTTCGTATTACAATGTTTTCTGCTTAAATTTCTCCTGCGCCGATATGTCTGAAACATGACGGCAGCTGCGTACCGCTGAAAGGAAATCTCATTTCATTGTCTTTTCAAAAACAGAAATTAAATTTTTATCGATCAATTTTTAATGGTTTTTTTGCGTTCTACCCTACGCAGAAAATTGAAGTTCATACCAAAATAAAGTAGAATTTTTTCCGCGTATTTCTACACCTGTTACGAATTCGTACGACCGACACTTCCGCAGATGAGATTCCGCTTTTTAACCCCTTCGGGACGGGAGCCTTTTACGAAATTTTTAATCTTTTGTCACCGTTTTTTAAAAACAGAAATTTGTCTCTTCTTGAATCGATAAAATGCGCTGATTAAATAAGGCAAATTTTATAGTAAAATTTTACTGGTGAGGAAAAACAGGGATTCTGAGTGCTTCATGCGGCACGTATACGTGTCGCTCGTCCCCAAGGGGTTAAATGCCCACTTCATTTATTGCTTAAATTACTCAGTGGTAACCCTGCATCGGCTGATTTTATGGCGCATCCGCCAAATTTACTGGCAACCCTTAGGAGAAACTCCGGCGGATTTGGAAAAAGTGCGTTCGAAGAGCTGCGTTCAAAAGGTTGATTGGTTAATTTTATAATTTAATTAGCCTGTAATTAGGTTAATTACCAACTTTTTCAAAATTTTATGATTTGTTGTTTGATGTGAGGTGTTCAGCTATAAGTACCCAAAATTTCAAGTCTCTAACATGTATAGTTTCTGAGAACGGGCTTTGTGACGGACAGACAGATGGACGGACAGACAGAGGAGCGAGACGAATAGGGTTTCGTCAGATGAACAAAATCCTAAAAACTATTAAAGATATTGTTCCCAATTTTGATATAATAAAATGTTTACTTAAATTTATAAGCATTTACCGGGTGTCCCAAAAAGGACTGACTGATTTTAAAATTCAATAACTTCCAAACGGTGAAAGATATTAAAAAAATTCTTGCAGGAGGGTTACGCATAAAGTCAAAAGTTTTATTACAGTGATTTTCGATTTTAGTTCGAATTACAAACAATAGATGGCGCTGCGATCAATAGAGGCTCAATTCAGGCTCGATTTTTGGTACTTCGTGGCCCGGATAATACATTTTCATCTCCTTTTTCTTCATGGAACAACAGAAAGGAGCAAAAATCGAGCCTATATTTAGCGACTATTGCTTACAGCGTCATCTATTGTTTGTAATTCGAACTAAAATCGAAAATCACTGTAATAAAACTTTTGACTTTATGCATGACCCTCCTGCAAGAATTATTTTAATATCTGTCACCGTTTGGAAGTTATTGAATTTTAAAATCAGTCAGTCCTTTTTGGGACACCCGGTATAATTGAAATAATTATAATTTTTAAGTGACCAGGAATTACCCCCCCCGAAATCGGAGTAATTCCTGGTCACTTCTGGTATAGTTATTGGTCAGCATCCTTTTTAATGTAAATAAAGTAGTAAAGTTAATTTTTTTAAGACTGAGCATTAAAATATGTAGAATTAATTTTGTAAAAGTTTTGTTCAGATCATAACAGTGGAAAAATAACAGAGTTTGTTTTGGGTATAAATACAAATGCATTTGATGTGCAAAAGATCACTTTTAAAAACTGTGATATGGCATAGTTGAAATAAAATAAAAATAAAACAGTTAAAACTTTAAGAATGACACGGATCATTGTAAAATGTGTAAAAATCAAGGTCAATGTCGTTTTGCAGAAATTTGAGTAGCAGTTTTGAATATATATATATATTTTCAATATTAAATTTTAACTCAAGGAATAATTAAGGCATAAATTGCAAGCAATGGGTTCAAAGTATCTTTCAAAAATGTTTACAGTTTGATAAATTGTTACTTTGATAACGAAAATTACCAAGAATTACCCCCAGAAACTCAGTGACCAGGAAAGGAATTACCCCGGCTGACCCTATACTGTGAAACAATTTCACATTTTTCATATATATTTAAACTAATGAGCTATTACTCGATGACAGCTGCAAGAAATAAAGCTATAAATCATCCACAAACTTCGAAAAAAAGACCTCTCTCAATGAATGCTAGTGTACGGTAATTCAACTTATCGTTCGCAACATGTTTTTCACAGACTTAGAAACTATATAAAAACGAACCACCCAACTCTCACCCGACATTCCAATTTCAGCAAAAGAAAAATAAATAAGCACTACAATACAATCAAGCAAATATTTAGATTTATAACCCACTTAAACGAGACTAGTAAATTAAATATGAAGTCTCTCCTTTCACATATATTACCAGTAACATGTTGTGAAATTCGCTTATCCCTAACTATAACTCAAACTATTTTAAATTTACATTGCTTTCACTCAAAAGCTATATAAGCACAGCAGCTAATAAAATATCTCTAAATAGTTTATTCCAGATGAAAAAAGAGAACCTAACCTAAATAAAATAAAAGAAGGATTTTTTTCTCAAATTCTCCACAGAACAACTTAACAAGCACGTATTTTCAAGATGAACTGCATATCAAACGCACCTCCAGAAATATGGGTTTGCTTCAGTGCCTTCTAAGTTATGGGCAACCTCCGTGGCCATAAAACGTAGCTATTATGGAAATGCCTCTGATATATACGGCGCATATAAAGTAATAAGCTAACAGGCAGGGAAAACTGAATGTACCCGACATCTCGAGCGGCAGCTAACACTTTATTCGCAAGAAATATACTGTTTCAAAAATATTAAGAGATGGCCAACATCGGATATTTATTTCCCAGTAGATCTGACACACTTTATCCTCCTTACACATAGTGCATTACCAGTCTTTATCGCCTTCAAATCCCCTGAAAATTATTTATCGAAGTTCTTTATCTAGAATATTTTATAATTTAATAAGTCTACTTTCTAAAGTCGGTATTTGTATTATGCATAAACTCTCGAAGTCTTTTCCTCGCTTTTTTATGGAAATATAAAAAACAATAATGCATGAATATAAGAAAAATATAACCATGATTTCGAATATGTTCAGATTTTTGTTTTAACCCAAAAGTAATTTTCATAAATGTATAAAAACTGTTAAAAAATAATAAATTAGAGTGTATAAAAATAGTTTAGCATTTAAAGAACGCTTTCACTTTCATATTCATAAGCCTGCGAGGGAATGCGGGGCTACCCCCCCCCCCCCCCCGGACTCCCCACGGGCGTACGCAGGATTTTCGTTAAAGAAAAGCTAAATGTTGAAAATTGGCTAAAAGTGACCAAAATTCTTACTTTTTCAAAGATTTAGGGTGAGGAGTCGTGGGTGGTGACCCTTCTCAGATGTTTCGTAACAAGGCAAATTAAAACCAATTATGATGACCAATTGGGGTCATTTTTCTTTTAGAAATCTTGGCATACGTATGATATTATGAAAAATAGGAAATAATTACCGAAAGACCTGTATTTACATTTCAATGGCTCACATGCGCTCTTATATTCCTATACAAAAAAAAAAAAAAAAAAAGTAGTTTCATTTTTTGAAGATGTGGTCATCTTTCTTATGATATCTTGTATACATATGTGACAATACCTACCTAGTACGAAATTTATGTAAAAAGTTTTGTCACTTCAGCATAGTTCAAGAAAATTTTCTATGGATAGATAGAAGAGCCCCCCCCCCCCATCCCCCCTACCACACAAAAGAAAAAGCTGAATACAACGGGAGTACAAAATTATCCCAATATTAACATGTGCGCATATGTGTAAGTTGTTAAGTTGTCTAATCGGTTCTCAAAAGGTTTTACATCCATCACAAAAACAACCGTAAAAATACTTTTTCTTTTCAGATTTAAGAGTTTTGGGATGTCTTGAATACAATTGGGCTTTGTTTTAAACCGATATATCGCTCACCCGCAAGAAACGTGACACATCTCGACAAAAGTAAATTTCACAGCAGAGGCAAAAGAAAGTTTGCATGATTTTACTGTAACATGAAATTATAGCCCTTAGTTCTGCATTCAGGAATAAAAACGTGTATAAAAGCATAAAACTCTTAAAAATGAAGACGTAGGATAAGGTTTGGAGGATTGGACAATTTTATCTCCCCACACAATTCACCCCTCTTCTATGGTCACAAATGGACATATAGCGTAAAAAATTTATCTTCCGCATAGATACACTTATGAAACTGTTTGTGTAGCAAGACGCACCCCTATGACAGACCTATAAGTGGAATAAAACGCAAAATGAATTTTTGCGAGATGTGTCACTTTTCTTGCGGATGAGCGGTATGTGTAGGTACATGATACTAATTTTTTGGGCGCTGTAACTAAAGAACTCCATGAAACTTCACATTAAATTAGACCTTGAAATATAGCGGAGATAGCCCAACAAATACTATCCGCTGCTATCCTATGCTTTTTCACCGTGTGCTTGAAAGAGCTGCACTTATGGAATGGAATTATACAGGGCCTGATTACCGCACAGGCCAACTAGGTCGTGGCCTTGGACCCACTAGCGATAGGGGCCCAAATTAAATAAAATGATTTAGAAAAATAATTCTTAAAATTACAGTTTTCCTCAATTACTTTCTTAAAAAACAAAAAAAATATTTTGACTAACTTTGCAATCGTATCATATCTAATGACAACCTCCTTACCTATACTCCCGAAGAAAGAAAAAGAAATCTAGCAACTATTTTGGTGCGAGGGACAGTGAAAAGGTACTGGGCCTTGGGCCCCATACAACCTTAATCGGGCTCTGGAATTATACCAAACTTATACGCAAGATGTATACTATAGTATACAAGATGAAATACTATAGTATAACGTTTACACTTTTTGCTAACTCAAGACATATATAAATAGTTGAGAGACAGAGACCTAACTTGAATGAAGGTGGGTCTGGTAATTAAGCATAAACTAGAAGTCTTTTCCTCGCTTTGTCACACAAATGTGAGGAAATACAGTACAAATAGAATATAAATATCTCTCTATTCTAAAAAAAAGTAACTACCGCTGTCACCGCCGCCGCCGGTTTTGAATTTTTTGTGACCGGAGGTCTTTCTTCTTTAATATTAAGAAAAATAATGCATACAAAAATATGAAAATCGGTAGTATTATACAGAAATGTTTGATAAACACGCTGATGCAGACAGTTTTCAGATCGAAGAATTATTTTAAGAGATATTTAATGCTAAAGTTGGACAAAATCGTTCCACTAAAAAAGTTTTATAGGAGCAAAAACTGTTCATAGGAATTTAATCATTTTTAGATCATTTTATGCGTTAGAATTTGCCGGAGTGCAGATTGCATTAATTTTTTTATTTTGACTCATTTTTTGAGGTTTTATTTCTATTTTAAATTCAGATTTTCAGCATTTCTAGAGATATTTTTAACAGATTTTAGAAAGTGATATTAATATAAACTGTTGCCAACTGTATGAACATAGCGGAAACAATAATGTTTGCTTCAAAAAAAAAAAAAAAAAAATTATACGTGTGAATAAATTAAAAATTTATTTACACGTGACTATTATAAACAGAAAAACGCATTTGGAATTAGAATTAAATAATTATGTACAAAAAGCAGGAACTTATTAAAAATTACGTCATAAAAACTATAATTACACGTGAATTTTAAGAGAGAAAGGAATTTGTAAAACAATAAATTTATTAACATGCGTTAGAAGTCTTAAATAGGAGAAATTACGTCATATTTACGTCACATTACAGTTATTCGAGGCTAACGAGAAAGATAGGCTTCCGCGGTGGGCCCGATTCTGCTTTTTTTACAGACCGCTGGAGTCACGTGATGCTAGAATGCACCAATGAAGGTGTGCGAAAAGAGCATCACGTGACTCTAGCGGTCTGTAAAACAGGAAGAATCGGGCCCACCGCGGAAGCCTGTCTTTCTCGTTAGCCTCGACAGTTATTACATAAAATGAACACAAAATAATATTGCAAAACGGTTTAAAATTAGAAATTGCGTTAGACATTTATTTGATATTTTAAGAGGATATTTTTCAACTATTTTTGTTAGGAAAGCGCAAATAATATTTCATTTCTAACACAAGAATTTTCACGTGAATATTAAAAAGAGAAAGAATAGTTTGGTCAAAATTACGTCAGATTAAAAACGATTAATTTAAAATGTCTCATTTAAAAGAACTTTCTTTTCACTTTGTTAAAAAATACCAAGAGACAAAGACTCTGTTTACTTAATTCCTTTTATATTAGCTTATTTTGAAATGTTGTTACACGTGTCTACGTCATCAAGTTATTTTTATTTCGACGTTTTATTTGTATTTTTATTAATGTTGTACTAATTTATTTGTTTTTTCGTTATTTAAAATAAAAATTATGTCAATTTGTATAATTTGGCGAGTGGTTTGGCGATTTATATAATTTGGCGAAATTGGTCGACGGGATAATCAAGTAGTACCGCAACGGATTTGGCGTTAAAATTCCCCAATCAAAGAGAAATGAATAGAAATCCGTTTATAGAGAGATCGCCACTGTTTTTTAAATTATAATTCATCTTCCGAAATCTTTTTTAAAGCCGATCAAATTAGCATGCATTTAGAGTCTAATGTGTCTGGACGGGGGTTGGCGAGCGTAGCTCGTAGGGGGCCGAGCCCCCTAGTATAATAAAAGAATAAAATAAGCATAATTTCAAATAAGTTGTTTTTTTTTCCTTACCCTAAGTAATTTTCACACATTTATTTAAAAAAAAAGGTTTAAAACAATGGATCTGAGTAGATACAAATAGTTTAGCAATTAAAGGAGCAAACTTGTAGTTTCTTCTATATTCATAAGAAAAAGTATTCGTTTCGCAGGAAAAAAAAAATCATCCTATTATATACACTTTTTGGATATTCTGAATCTAATTAGACTACGTTTTGGACCGATGTCTGTAGGCCACGCTAATTTTGGGGGTGCTGTAATTCTAGAACTAATACACAGAATTTCGTGAAACTTTATATTAAGTTCGATATCGACATAAATTGGAGCTTATTAGATTTCGATGTATATAGCTCAACAGGTGGCGCTGGTATCTTGTGATTTTCCCGATGTGCTCGCAAACTATATCGAGGCACTTATAGAATGAAAGCTTTTGAGACACACTATAATATAACTTTTATCTTATTGCCTTACATACATTACCAGAAAATACTTTAGTTGAGAAATACGCTTATCTCTAACTATGAATCAAATATTTCAAATTTTCGATGCTCAAGAGATAGCACAGATGCTAATAAAATATCTCTAAATAGTTCATTCTACAGGAAATGGGGAACCAAACCCCAATAAACAAAATAAGGACAAGGGAGGAATTTTTTCCCTGGAATTCTCTTCAGACAACAAGCACATAGTTTTTAAAATGAACCGCGTAAAACGTACCTCCAGAAATGCGTTTGCTTCAGCGTGTTTTAAGCAGAGTTGGGCAAATTTGTAATTGCAATTGTCTGCCACGTAATTACAATTTATTTGTAATGTAATTAATTACAGTTACGATTAGAAGCCGTAAAAAATTCTTACAGCACTGTAGTCGAACCAACCTCATTACTTGACGGAATCTTTGTGCTTGAATGAGTGAAACTATAACCAACACCATAGAATTAAATTTTAATTACCGTCAACCGGGGATACTTTGAGCCCCTTTTTCCTGGTTCCACTCACATTTCCATTACTAAAAAAAATATTATATATGATTTTTCGACGTCGAAATGGAGTTGTAAACAATTAACATGAAACAATGAAGCAAACTGTGTGGTTTTAAAGAGGAATTTTTTTAACATTTTATTTTTTAACTATTTTTAAAGTTTTGGAACAAAGTAGCCCCTGCTGGGGGCTCCCTTGGTCCATTCACTTAGTTTCATATAAAATGAACACATTACATATGTAAATGAATGCAATTTTATTGAAACCCCCTTGCAATAGCATTTGCTAATAAATTAACACTGCAAATTTGATAAATAAATGTTTTTTTCTTAACATTTAAACGCAATAAACCAATTGTTAATATTAAAGAAACGAGAAACAATTTTCGTCATGTTATCCTCAGCAACTTGGTACAAAAGCAAGTAATGTAACATTTTTAAAAAATGTCACTTATAACATGTTTTAAGAGATTTGGTTGTATAAAAGGCATTTCTAAGTAATTGGGCCTATTTTCGGACCAAAAAAGGCCTGGCACAAAGTAGCCCCGAAATACTAGTTTTCATGTTAGCTTTATGAAAACGTTAACATTTCCTGTCAAAATAAAAAGATAAAGGAAAAACTATGATTACACATGGGTTACAGGTTACTAAAGGTGATATTTTGACACTTACCTTATTTGTAGCTCTTATCCAGATTGTTTCACTAGAGAAAGTTTGGAGAGTTAAAATTTATACACGAAAACAGTTGTCTACAAACACATCCAATGTTGTCAGTAAAAAAATTTAAATTGCCCCCAAAGTATTCAAATACCCTATAGTAGGGTATAAAGTATTTTTCAAGGGCAAAAACTCCAAATTATCTTGTATTGTTTGTGCAATACAAAGAATAAAAACTTTTTTTATGGGATGGACCAAAGCCCGAAGTAGCCCCGGCTGACGGTACATTGCAGGTAATTGCAAATACAAATTTGCCCAACTCTGATTCTATGTTATGGAAACCTCCGCGACTATAAAATATAGTAGCTATTATTGAAATGCAATTGATACATATAGAGCAATAAGTTACCAGGCAGGGAAAACTGAAGGCGCCCGTCATCTCGAGTGGCAGCTGCCACTTTATTCACAAGAAATACACTGTTTCAAGACTATTAAGAGATGGTCAACATCCGATGTAGATTTCACGGTAAATCTGACCCTCATAGACACCACGCTTTATCCTACCAGTCTTTACCGCCAATAAATTTTCAGAAATATATTTATTGAAGCACTTTATCTAGAAGTATTACAATTTAACAAGTCGATTTTCTAAAGGTGGTCTGTATATTATGCAAAACATTGTAAAGTCTCTCTCTCGTATAGCAATGAAAATGTGCGAAAACAAAGAACGAACTGGATAGATAAAAAACTGAAAGAAAAGAATGAAAAAAGAAAGAAAAAATGAAATATAAGCATAATTTCAAAAATGTTCGTATTTTCATTTTAACCTTAGTAATTTCCATAAAATTAAAAAGAAATGTTCAAAACAATGATTTGAACTATTCAAATTGCATTCATACACATAGACTGGCAATTTAAGGAATATTTTATAAATGAAACCTATATTATAAAGCAAATACATGAGAAGAGAAAAGGTACGCTACGCTTCAGTTTTGTTTATATCTTTCTTTATTGTGTGTTTTTTCAGACATTATTCTAATTAATTTTTTCTCGTGTGTGTAACATTGCATAACTTTGGTACTTAAAGCAATATAAATAGTTCAGCATTTGTTCCCGTCTAATATTTCATCATAACGAAATTAAAACTTCGTCAATAAAATTTAAAAAATACATATTTAACATACATGTAATTGAACAATGCCCTTAACCTCTTCACGCCCTTCGCCACAAATGTGAACGTGTTAGTTTTTTTATAATTATAATTACTGTAAGTAAAAAAAAAAAAAAGAAAATTTTGATAATAATTTATTCATTACAGAATCCCTCAACAAGAGAAGTAAAAATTTTATGGTTTGGCTGCACTGATAACGTTATTTCCGATGTACAATTAGAGATAAAACGTGAAGTAATTTTTTCGGCAATCAGTGTTGTTGGATTACTTGAACAAAACGTTAAGGGTGTATGTATGTCTGTATAATATTTATGTATGCCTTTAAGTGTTGAATGCAGGAGTTATTTATGTGCGTATAAGTGTTAATATATATTGTAGTATGCGTATTTTATTATATATATCGTAGATCGATGTAATAGTAAAATCTATTCGTCGTTTTCCGGTCATCCAAGGCTGTCATGTAGATGGCTGGTGACTTCCCCAACTTTGTTTATTAGTGAGAAATTGCAGACCCAGCTATCGGCCGGAGTAGCTCAGTGGCTAGAGCAGCAGTCTTGTATACTGAGGTCCCAGGTTCGATTCCTGGCTCTGGCTAATTTTTCATTCCAGTTGTGTTTATTGTATTTATTATATATAAATATTATACAGACATGCATACACCTTGAACTGTTGAATGCATGCGTTATTTATGTTTGTATGTGTGTTTTAATATATATTGCAGTATGTGTGTTTTATTATAAACATGAAACTTGCTCAGGTGATTTTTGGAGAGATGTATAAAGAGGCCGTGTGATTTCATTTTTCGCTCACTTAATTAGAATTTGAGTTTTAAACAATTATTTTCTCAGTATAACCATTTTTTTTCATTCAAAGATCTCCCGTTTCGGAAAATTCGGTTCAAAACGACAACTTTGACAGCATTTTTGACAATATTTTCTGCATTTGTCAAAAACTCGAGAAGCACGGCACATTATGTAGTTTCTAAATAAGAGAATTTCCCAGTTTGATGCGTTTGAGAGCAAAAATGAATTTAAAAAATAAATCAGAAAATAAGCTGTTTGAATTGGAATACACCCTTAATATTTGATAAAAATACAGTGAAACTTCCCTTTAACAAAGCACATATTTAACGAAGTTTTCTACTTAACGAAATTTTCTGATGAACCTTGACTTTGAATATCATTAACATGTGAATTAATCTCCATATTACGAAAAATATATTCTATATAACGAAGTATTTTCCACTTATCACAACTTAACCGCTTAAAACAACTGAATATCGTACTGACGATGACATATAGCGAAGTGTAATAAAATGTAGTTTCAAATATTTTCCTTTTATGTGTATTTTTTATTTTATGAATGCGTATTTTATTATACCAATTTCATGAATTTGGGTTGATTTCTATTTAACGAATTTTCTTCATAACGAAGTGTTGAAGTGTAACGATGAGACTTCGTTAAATGGAAGTTTCACTGTAATATCAGATGTATAGTAACTATAATAAGTTTTAATCATTTGTAGAAATGCAAGAAAAAAAGTTACTGTTAGTTCTTTATTTTATAAGAAATCATTTCACTCATAAATTACTATTAACGCTTAGCGGTAAAAAATGTGGACTTTTTTTCTTTTCTTTCCTTTTTTAATTCTCATTAATATAAAATGAATAAATAGTTTAAAAAAAAAAAGTCATTTTTTTCCCACCATAAAAAAAAAAAATCGTCCCTGAAGAGGTTAAATGACTGAAATTATCACAATCAAAAAGGCTGTTGTACATAGCGAAATATTTGGCGATTTCTTCGAAAAGTAGCTCCAGACATACGGCTAATAAAAAAGTATCGCTTAAAAAAAGGGGGTCAAAACTTTATTTGAATACATTGACATTTTTCACGTAAAAATGCATTTTGATGTTATTAGTGGCCAATGTAAAAAAAATATATTTAATGTAAAAAATCTTTTAGAGTTTAATTTAAAAAACCTTTTTCACATACGGGACTCGGGAAGTCCGGGTATCAATAAAAGAAAAAAAAAAAAAAAAGAGATTTGGTATGCAGTATTTTTCAAAATATAGAGTTTAAAAAAAAAAAAAAAAAACAACATTTTTTTTTTCTTTAAGAGATAAAAAAAATATATATATATAGTTACATTTCAAAATCTAGATAGGGAATATCCTTCCCTCGCCGGCGCCCATGATTCAGATGTATTACGTATTTAAAGATCACACAAAAAAAGATTTAGATAGGGGTTTCGAAATACATCCAACAGATGGATCTGTTTTTTCCCGTCTGGCTTTCTATTTTCATTTTCAATTTAAAGAGAAATCTCATAGCATTGGGAAAAATCAAACCAAGTGATGACAAACAGAATTCACTTGTTGGATTTCCATTACAAGAATAGAGAAACTTAAAGAACCCTGAAGGAATGTAAGAAAGTTTTTAAATTTCTTTTCCCACCCATTTACGTTTCAGGGAATTTTTGATTACGTGGCCGTTTTATATAAAATTGAATGGACGTAGCCATATCCTTTACCATTTTATATTTAGAAGATGAAAATGCCAGTTCTCTAGAAAGTTTTATAGTACATTGAAGTCATTTTCTTGAAATTTTAGACGAAAGAAATGTCATGAAAGTTGGAGTTATATTTTAACAAGAAAGAAAAATCATGCGTCAAGCATTGACTATGAAACACTTTCCAACACATTCAGAATACACTAACAAATTTCATCGTTTAATGTGAAAGATGATACCGAAGTAAACAATTTGGAAAAAGGATAACACATTTAAAAACCCAATTTCAGCAATTTAGTCGAAAAATATCCGAATTATTTTGTGCAGCCCTGTATATAGTCTATAGATTTGTACATATACTTACATAGTATACCAAAATTTAGTTCAGTTTGGAAACGTATAACAGACTGAAAATTCCCCTTCAGCAATTTCCGCGAATAAGCGGAAATGTACTACAATTTTTCTGCGGTAGAATTATATAGCGTAGTATTTATACAGATCAAGTAATATAGTGTGACTTCAAAAATCCGGTATCAAAACCATCTTTTCCCTTCCTTTTTCTTTTACACTTTCACGTTATGGGAGAAGAAAAATAGAAATTCTTTATGAATTAAAAACTTAAAGATCGAAAGAAAAAATGAAAAAAAAAATGACTTTTATCTATTTGTCGGGGGGCGATTATTTTCTGAACAAATTTTCTGAGATCTGCACTATTGCAAAGAAACGGGAATAACTTTGGCGAATGGCACAATGTATGGACGGAACGAATTTTCGGCAATGGCGACATCAAGGATGAGGAAGAATTTTCAGGCTTTCACATGAAAAGACCGCAATTTATAAGCTGATTGAGCACGCAAAATCTGGAAATTCATTAAGTGTCGAAAAAAGGGATATAGATGATTGGCTAAGCATTGAAGAAAATGCATCCACAACGAGCAATTTAACGGACAGCGAGATCGCTGACGCTGTGCTAAATAGAACCGCCGATAACGCTAGTAGCAGTTCAGAAGACAAGGGTGAACAATCGCCAGGAGAAAATGTGTCGCCAGAAAAATGCACAAATTTGACTGGAGAATTAGTACATGCTTTAAAGAAACAAGAGACTTATTTCCGAAATAGACATTCTTCATGTGTATAAAATACAAAAAGAACTTGTTAAAGAACGGCCAAAAAAATTGAATCAAACAAAATTGATATCGATGTTTCTGAAATTACAAGAGAAGAAATAATTTCACTCTTTATTAGATTTTTTTTTTAACATAGAAAATATCATTTAAAGTAGGGTTTTTTATATTTAATTTTCTCTTTTTCTAACCTAATTATCACTTAATAATGAATTAAATTATGGCTAAAGGCACCATTAAGAATATAGTATTACTTTTGATATTCCCAGTTACTATTTTTGATATTTCTTCAAAAATCCGACATAGTCTTGGTCCTTATGATGCCTTATTTTTGAAGTTAAACTGTAATTAAAAACGCACTTCCAGAAATTATCGCCCATAAACAGACTGTAACCGAATTCGTTCCTGTGTTCCTGTAAACAAACGATAAGTGCAATGCATACCCTATTCTACAGTAAGCATCTTGTAGCGCACCTCAGTGATACTATGTATCAATTTCAATATGTTTGAAATAGTCTCACATTAACGAACGCTCTTGTTTAAGAAAACGCGTATTTTCATACACGAAGTAGAAGAATTTTACTTGCGATTGGGCGAAAAAGAAAAGTTTTTCCTTAAATCTCATAATTATTTCTTTAATAACCAAAATGGTGCATATATATAGGTTTATGGAAAATGTAGAAACATTAACAAAAAGTCATTATTAAGGCTGCTAGTTATCAGCTTCCGAATCCCCCCCCCCCCCCCCCCACACACACTAATGCTAAGTCTATGGGTGTGGGATGCTATTTAAAATATCTCCGCGGGAAATTAATATTTTTAACTTCTTTCTTCTGTGTAGTCTTCTTATCCTCTTCAATTCCGAAGTTAAAACAATAATACAAATGCTTATTCATTGGTTTTTTCAAAACAAAATGATATCGTAAATCAGACCTGCTAACCTTTGAAAATGAGAAATCGTAGCACACAAAATTAAAATTGATCTGGCTGTTGGTTGGTTTTTCGTGTTCTGCAGCCATCTTTCGACATTCGTAGAAAGAATAAGGTTTCAGTCTTCCAACTGAATATAATACGTTTTTTCTCTGAATATTTTTATACGATTTTTAGAATTTCTTCTCGTTTCGCAGCGTTTTTTCTTTTTTTTTTTTTACATTTGTAAAAGAACCCTGGTTCCAATTTTTTAGCCCAGTGCAGTAAAGTTTGGCGTAATTCGCGATTTTTCTCCAGCGATCATTTCAGGATATTCACTATTTTTCCCACAATCGTAATTCACATTTTTCTATCACGATTCTTTGTTGAAATGCGCACTTTTTACCATGAACTTTTGACGAAATTCGCATTTTTTACCGCAATCCTTTGACGAATTTTGCATTTTTTGCCACGGTCCTTCAACGAAATTAGTGTTTTCTTTCTGCGATCTTTCGGTGAAATTTGCGTTTTCTTACTGATCTTTCGATGAAATTTGAGTTTTCTAACTGATCTTTTCACGAAATTCGCGTTTTCTTTCTGCGATATTTTGACAAAATTCACGTTTTTACCATGATCCTTTGACGAAATTTATTTTCTTCTGCGACCAATTGAGGAAATTGATTTTTTTTACACAGTCATTTGTCTAAATTCGCGATAGTTTATCGCAACCGATCGGCAAAATTTGATATCTTTTCGCGACCAATTAACAAAATTCACTACTCGTTTCCACGACCTTTTGACGAAATTTGCAATATATTTCCCTCGATAGTTTATCGAAATTCGTAATTTTTGGCGGAATTCGCAATCTCTTTCGGAACTCTTAAAGAAATTAGCGATTTTATTAAGCGATCTATTGAAGATAATCACTATTTGTTTCTGAGATCTTTGACGAAATACCCTATATTTTTACACGATCGTTTTAAGAAATTCTCAATTTTTTCCGCAATTGGTTCACGAATTAATTTGGGGAAAATCCATAAAAAAAAAAAAAAAGAGATTAGCAGACTCCCAATAAATTTCAAAATATATTCGCAGAAAAATCACAGATCTGTGGAAGAATTTGCAGGGCGAAATACTTTAATTTTCCGCGTGCAAATCGTGCGATTTTGTACACCATTTCAAACCCTGCCCTTCAGAGAACACCCCCCCCCACCCCCTCCAGAAATTCTTAAAGTGGCATCCCTGTTTCTAAGGAAGGAAATTCCTGTATAAATATTTACAGAAACACGATTCACTCGTGGTTAATACACATAAAGAGGGGTTTATGTTAAGAAATTTGTTTTACAGCCCAGATTTTTTTTCCCCCCATGAGCAATTTTTGATGTCCGACTTTTTGGACCAATGACCAATTTTTTAAAATTTGCGGAAATGACTACTTTGAAATTTTTGAAAATTCGGAACAGAATCACTTTTGAAAAATATGCTACGTGGGATAAAAATCTCAACTAGAAGCAAAAAATGCGTTCATGTTTTTTGCAAAAAATCGTAGTTTAAGACCGATTTTCGTAGCATCGTAGTTTATAGGTCCAAATCGTAGCAACTACGATTTTTTCGTAGCAGTTGGCAGGTCTGCGTAAATGACAGAAAAAATATCTTTTCTGAAATTGAGCCTTTAGGCGCTTAGTAATTTAAGTTCAAAAACATGGATCTAAAACTACAAACCCCTTAAAAACATCAATTTAATAACCATTAAACTATAACGCAATCACAAATTTAAGAGCTTTAAACAAGTAAATAATCTACAAATCCTCAAAAAGTTTTATTGAAAAAGATTAAAGTTAAATACTTATGAAAATCTCTCACTTTCTTGGTCATACTGTCTTTTGGGCATTTTTAGGCATTTTGCAAACTCAGATAAAAATAACATTTATTTTATGTGGGAATCAGCTTAGATGCTGCCATTTATTCGTTTGTTTTGAGCGCAAAAAACATTCAGCTATTAAGAAGTGATGCGAAAATGTAAAAAAATCGGACATTAGAGTTTTTATAAGAAAAAGAACACAGTTCCCTGTATGGGGACCGAAGAGGTTAAAGGATGTCTCTTTTTAGGTGCGCTCGTAATTATATAAATACGTAGGACCTATAGTCGTCGTTCGGTCCGTCCGTCTGTCAAAATACCGCATATATATATATGGTTTATTCCATTTTATTTTTCAAAAATGTAGAAACAATAATAAAATGTCATTATTAAGGCTGTTAGTCACTCAGCTTCCGAAATCCCCCCCCCTCCCCCCACTAATGCCAAGTCTATGGGCGTGGGATTCATTCGTCTATTTAAAATATTTCATCGGGAAATTAATATTTTAAACTTCTTTCTTCTGTGTATTCATCTTAAACAGGGTTCGTAAATGTCACGATATTTTCGAAAATATAAAAAATATCCGATATTTTGATATATATCCGATATTTTCGATATATATCCGATATTTTCAAAATAGTCAACTTACTGCTGATAATGAATATTTTCAAGCATAATATAAAATAGAAACTAAAACATATTGCAATTAACATACAAAACTTAAACAATAGCATTCTAAAATGCATTTCTCTCTTTTTTTTTTTTTTTTTTTTTTTTTTTTTACTTAGAACAAAATTGAAGATGTATTAATTGAAAACAGATACAATTTGCATATAATATTTGCATACATTTTGCATATGTACATAAACTATAGGATTTGTATCAAGTATTGAGAAAGTTTTATATTTTATAAAATAAAATTTTAAATACAAATTAGTTTTATTTTTTTAAATTCAAGAATTTTAACATAAATGTAAGCTTGTCTTATTGTTTATTCCCTAACCTGTAGTACAGTTTAGACTCAATTAAACCAAAATGAGAATATTCTTTTCTAATAATGCTGTATATAAATGATTATGTAAATTACAGTTTCTCTTTCAATGGCTGTTCTGAATTAATTGTCTCTCATAATTATTAGTTCTACATTTAAAAATAAAAATTTCAAACATAAAGCTTAGAAAAGATATTTGTAAAAAATTTTTGTTGTATTCTTTGCCTAAAAAAGTCACTGCCAGAGACAAGTTTTTTTATCTACAGAATAGCACAGTCAATAACAGTTAAAAATTTCATTTACACTTGTTTTGACTGAAGAAAATATCAAAATTATCTGACACATTGATATTTTAAAAATAAATATCAAATATACAAAATAACAAACATCTTGATATTTTGAAAATAAATATCAAGAATTTGAAAATATCGAAAATATCAAAAATCTTGATATTTTAAAAATAAATATCGGATATATATCAAGATATACATCATGATATATATCAACGAACCCTGATCTTAAAGGATGCGACTTTTTAGGTGTGCTCGTAATTATATAAATACGTAGCACCTATAGTCGTCATTCTGTCCTTCCGTCTGTCCGTCCGCATATAACAAAGAAAAAACTGCCCAACCGAATGGTCGGAAATTTTAAATCTATAATTGTTGAGTCATTTCAAATTTTATGAAAATCGGATGTATAGTTTAAGTACAGGGACAGTCAAAAGTTTTCCGTTACATGACGGCCAAAGAGAAAAAAATATTTAAAGGCATTTTAATGATGTTACAGCCTTTCGAACAGAATGAAATTGATATGAACTTATGAAGTGCACTAAAATACACATTCAGTACAATATGCGGTGCAAAAAATATTTATAAAACTAGTTATAGTGCGAACGCACCTCATTTGCAACGTTTGATATGCGATTTCCAACTTGTTTCCTTAGTTGCCAAAATATTTCTAAAATATATACTTAATTTTATATCAAGTGTTAAAATCTTACTCACAATTCGTGAGCTTTTAACATGTAAAATATTAAATGAAGCAAAGATTTCAGAAATATTTTCAGAACTATAAAGAAGGGCACAAAGAAAAAATCAATTCAAAAACATTAATTTTCCGAAGAGATATTTTAAATATACGAATGCATTCTATGCCCATAGAGTTAGTATTAGTGAGCGGAATACGGAAGCTGAGTGACTAATAGCTTTAATGTCGTAGTGCTGTGCCAACAAAATAATCGTTTGCATTTTGACATTTATAGAAATTATAGCGAAAAATTACATGTTTCAAATTTTGTTAAAAGCGTTTTTTAATTAATCATTAAAAATTTGTAAATTACAATGCAGTTTTGAGATCAACTTTTTCGGAAAGGCTTTTAGGCAATTTTTCTAACCTCCCTTCCTTCTCACACGGGGAAGGCCCTTTTTTAACTTTTGCTGACTCCCCTCAAGTGATATATCATTGCACAGCCGTTTGACCACTCTCTCCTATTATGCACCATAACCTTACACATTTTAGTTCCATTATTTTCCGCCAGTGCGCCTACATATCTAGGGTGCTATGGAACCGATCCTCTCGACTAAATTATCTGCGAATAGGTTGTAAAATGGAGTTTCGTTCGGATAGAGGTTTGTTTAGAATAGAGTGCTCCCCCTGGTTGCGAAAAGTGGAACTGACAGATTTTGTAAAAGGATAAAATGTTTTCAAAGGAACATTAAACGAAACCCTCTGTGCGATCTGGGATCACACTTACCCACTTCTTTTTTTTCTTCTATTCTGTGCTGTAAGGACTCAAATTATGCCATATTTAGAAACAAGATGCGAATGGCGAAAAGAAATGCCCAGTGCAAAAATGCAATAAAAAATACCTTAAAACTTAAAAAATCTAAATTGAATTTTGAAAAAAAAAAAAAAATCTCTTCAAGGCATTCTCGTATACACCTTGGGAGTATTTCCCTCCCCAAAGTCTTAGCGCCGGGTCTTATCTATCACAGTGTGAGAATATACACAGACTCAGAAACTCTTTCTTTTATTAATATATACGTAACACATAATGTTCACCTACAATCAATGCAGAAAAGAAGCCATTAAAATGAGGTGTTTTCGATCCTTGAAGATAAATTACTTTAGAAAGTTTGAATTAACTTTTAATTGCTTAAACGCTTAATGATTTTGTAAACGAAATTAATTGATTCGCAGAATATCCCAGTGTTGAATAATTAAAATTTAAAAATAGCACACATTTAACGCAGCTGTGAAATCGTCACTTTCGCTTTTCTAAACTATTTATCAGATTGGGTGAATTTTGCTACGTGTTTTGTTAATAGTACTTAAAGCAATTTACAATACCATGCAACCATGAAAAGTTTTAATGCTATGTTTATATTTCAAAATGCTCACAAATTTTCAAAGATAATGTAGTTTTTATGCTAGCTATCTTGGTGATAAAGATAATAAATACATACCATAATTAAAATAATCTCAGAAAAGGAATTTTTTTTTTCCCAATAGAGAATAACGAAAGCAGAGTAAGAAATATATTTTTAAAAGCTAGATTTTCTTATTGTTTGAAAATGATACATTTGTTGTTATTCAAACCGTGCCGTCTTTATAGATGGGCCAATAGCTCCAATTCAATCGAAGACCCCGGGTAAAGTAGAATCAGTGTTACACTAATTTTATAATAGCAAACTTACAGAATCTAGTATCTTAAATCTTACACTTAAAACAATTAAAATATTGATTTCGTGATAACTGCATTAATACAGTAAAACCTCGATAAATGACACTCCTAAATAGGAGGCACCTATTTGGCGAACACTTTGTAATCCCCAAATCCCTACTTTATTTGCATACTTTTACCTTGGAACAGCGGACACCTCCGGATACTGGACAAATTTCATGATACTGAGGAGTCCGATATTTAGAGGTTTTACTATAGTTTGAACGAATATTTTCTCTTATAAATTATTTATTAATTATGGATAATCCCAATTGTCCAATTTAATTTAAAAATACTGCTTAAACCTTCTCAATTTTTTTTGAGTTGCTGCGCTGCTGTACATAATCAGTAGTTCTCGGAGAAAATTATTCATTTATTAGGTTATCTGTAATGCCTTTAAAATGTAAATTTCGATCCAACTTTCAATTTCCTGTTTTTTAATTTAATACAAAATTTCAATTCAATTTTCGAGCTTTTTAAACATTTATATTTCTTACAAACTTTAAAAAAATAAGGTGAAAGTGCGACCAATAAAAGAAAAGGTTGCTAAAACCAACGTATATTTTATGCAGAGATTTTAAACACAAATGTAAAAATTAAAAACACGAAAATAAAAATTATACTCGACATTTCGAGTTTTCGTTAAAACCATCATCAGGAGTAAATTTTCTTAAATACAAAATGGCGAAAAAGTATTTACAAAGTTACATTATCGAAGCATAATTCAAACTGTTTTTCACAATTCAAGTAGTTTGAATTGTGCATCGATAATGTAACTTTGTAAATAATTTTTTTACCGTTTCGTATTTAAGAAAATTTACTCCTGATGATGGTTTATAAAAACGAAACGTCGAGTATAATTTTTATTTTTGTGATTTTAATTTTTACATTTGTGTTTAAAATCTCGGAATAAAATAAACGTTGGTTAGTAACTTTTTGTTTTATTATCACATTAGTATACAACGTAAAGTCTTTCTTTATTATAAGTTGTTTTATACTTTTTTCAAAAAAGTGACTTTTTTTGGGGGGGGGGGGGGGGTAAATTTGTGTTGGGACAGAACATATATACATATTCAACGGAAATAGACTATTTTTATATTGATTTATTGAAAAGGAGTTACACAGATTTAATTTATAAATTATTCATTTTGTTCAGGAATTTTCAGCCTGTAACTTTTAAAATGCATACAGTAAATTCTGTCTAAGGCGGACTCTGTATAAGCCGGAAATCTGTCTACTTCGGAAAATTTTTCAAGTCCCGGCGAACCCATAGAAAATTACATTAATTCATGCTGCATAAGGCGGAATCTGTCTAACGCGGAAACGGAAAGGATTTTAAGGTCGCACCGAAATCAAAATTTTGCATAAGGCGGAAAAGGGGTGAATTAAAAATGAAAGGCATTTTGTTTATTAAACTTTAAAACTAATAAGTCAAATACTCAGTGTCGAGCATGTTAGTTAAATTCCGTAACACTTTGAAAAAGTTAATTCGAAAGAACAGAAACTGTTTAAATTTTAAGGAATTTATGCTTATGCCATTTTTTCATATGCAAAACTAAATTTAAAAGTTAATAGTTCTAGTAGAATGAACATTTATCGAAATATAAATTTTCGAAAGTACAATGCATTATACTTTAAGGTTGTACTCAAATTAAAAAATATAGCAGTCAGTCTCATTCTCGATTTTTGTGTGTGTGTGTGTAAACTTTCAATTCGTATGTATTAGAGCAGTACTAAGAAATTGAATAGCGTTCCTCATTTATCTATAAAGACAAAAGATCTTTCCTAATTTCAATTTTCAACCAATTTTCAAGTCAGAAAAATCAATGAAAGATCATCATCTTCGATGTTTTTTTTTTGTTTTTTTTTTTTGGGGGGGGGGGGGTTGTGGGGGGGGGAATTTCGCATAAGACGGAATATTGTCTACCACGGAAAATCTTCTCAGTCCCGATCGATTCCGCCTTAGACAGAGTTTACTGTATTTTAAAAGTTATAGGTATAAAAATAGTCTAGTTCCTGCATAACGTTATTCTACTTATTATGAATTCATAAAATGTATTTATATTTAATAATTTTAAATTAAAACACTTTTAAGGAAATAGAAATTTTTCGATAAATTGTATACTATTGTTTTAAATTAAAAAAATAGTCATAATAATTACTTATTTGTTTATCTAACATTTTAATGATATTTTAAATAATAATTACCAATTTTAAACTTAAAATTTACAAATATTCAAAAAAATTGTTCCGAAGGCATAGAGATATCTTATAGTGTCATAGAGTATAGTGTCACTTATTTACAAAAATAAATAAACATTTGAAACATGACTTACAAAAACAACAAGTTCAATAAAAGCAGAGCTACTTTTTTTTCAAACGATAGTCATTTAAAATACGTATTTAAAGACAAAGTATCCAGCACAACACTACATAAGCCATTTTCGCTTTGCTTGCCGCTTCTTTTCTTTCAAAAGAAAAATAACATGAATGCTATCGCTTAAAAACTTCAAAGCGTTTAAAAGGCAATCAAATGCTTCGAGATGCATGCATTCCAAATATATAAGTTAACTGAAGGCGATAAAAAGTAGAAACATTTTCTTGGAAAGCCACCATAAATATAAAGACTGCCTTCATTTGCATGAAAAATGGCGCAAAATGATTGCAACTTATTTGTGGAGACGATGCTGGATTTTCAAAAGATGAAGAGCAGAAGATAGAAAGAAAAACCTTAGCACTTCTCATTATTAAAGCAATGAACGAGACTGCAAGCCAATTTTTGAAATATTGTTCATTCATATTATATATATATATACACACACACACACACACACACACACACACACACACACACACACACACACACACACACATAAACCATTATAAAAGAAGACAAATTATGATTTAAAATGTTAATATGCAAATCAGAAATGAAGTTTTATCCTTTATAAAAGATATTCAAAATATAACAAGCAAGATAAGGAATTGAAAATACAGAAAAACACCGAATATTAAAGAAATATTGGAAATATCGCAAAAAATGAAATATCTGTGAAACCAACGCAGAATCCTCAGATCCAAACTACCTTAAATTCCACAAAAACATGTACTATTTCGTCCTTGCATGAACCATAACAAGCTAAAAAATGCAATATCTGTGCTATCATACATTGTATAATAGACAAATGCTTCGAAATAACCAAAAATAACAAGATATCAAAATAAAATGTATTAAAGAAAACGTTCTATTCACTTCTTAAAGAAATATTCATAGCAAATTTCAAAGAGTGCTAGTGATGATTTGCAAATACATATATATAACGGGATTTTCACCATCAAACATAAGGTAAGAAAAGAACAACGATGAAGAGGCTTACATTTTTTTTTTTTTTTTTATAAAATATCGGACGAAATGATGTATGTATACACACAGAAATAAAAGCATGTAACCATCAACATCCATTTAAGATGTTTACGGAAATGCGAAAACTTGTGCTACAATGAATAGAGAACACAACAGTAATACCGCAGCAGTGTGACAGAATAGGGCTCTATTGGGAAACTGCAGTGAGTTTGAACATTGTTAGTGCGATTTTTTTTACTCTGTCAATTACATTTTGCGTTAAAGAAGAGCGATTACGCTCTCAAATTAATAAAACAGCTGTCGATTCAAAGGGACCTTTTTTTTTTTTTTTTTTACATGGATATTTACACGTGACCCTCTAATTTATATGATGATATTGTCAAAATTGTTTCAAATATTGATAACTAATAAACGCGTAACTTAAAATCATTCTATTAATCAAATCACGGGAAGCAGAAATTTCTTTGGTGATTTTCGTCAGATTTTAAATATTTAAAAAATGATCTGCAGTCACCGGAGAGGTATTAAAAGTTCTAGAGGGTTATTCTCTTTCAGATAATGTACATAACGTCTTTCAAATATCTGAAGTTATATCTTTTAATTCCTCACTTTAAAGTTTAACACTACATCATCCTCAGTCAAACTCTTTGGATTATTATCTCACCTATTTAAATACAAATATCTTCCACTGCAACGTAGGAACTTAGCGAATTATTGATAGTCCAATAAATACAAGGACACAATTACTTTTGCAAAGATAGCTATTCAAAATACATATTTAAAGAGAAAGTATCAGAACAACACTGCATAAACCATTGTTTTCTTTATTTCTCCTTTCTTTTCCTGCAAGATAAATATGCCATGAATGGTATCGCTTTAATAAAAGAACTTTCAAACTTCTTAAAAGGCAATCAAACGCTCTGTGATTCGAATAAATATCTGAAAATGAGAAAAAGTAGAAAATATTTCTTGGAAAACCATTATAAGCATCGGTACTGCCTTCATTTGCATGACAAATAACGCAAAATGATTGCAACTTATTTGTGGAAACGGTGCTGGCTTTACAAAAGATGAAGAGCACAAGATAGAAAGAAAAATCCTCGCACTTCCATCAAAGCAATGAACGAGACTGCAAGCCAAATTTTAAAATATTTTTCAAATTTATGTGATGGGATTTTCAACATCGAACATAAAGAAAAGAGAGAAAAACGATCAAGAATCTTAAGATATTCCTCATTGTAAAATTTTTGTTTAGTAAAAGTGTGACTGGAAAAAAAAGTTAACAAAATACGGGATGAAATGGCATGTAATTAAAAAGTTTAATGTTATACAAAGTTAAATTTATTGTTATTCTGGGCTTTGTTTAAATCGGATATGAAAAATCGAATTATTATAACTTTAAAGAAGAAAGAGTTAGTTAATATTAATAAAGTTGTTTTAAGGGGTAGACAACAGTTAGAAAATCTCATGTAAGAACTCGCAATTGAAGCAGCTCCCCCTCGACAGCTACAAAAACGATTTCAATATTCTTAATGGTTCTGGCAGTAGATAAACTGTAGGGCGATAGTTCGGTTTAAAGAAAAAAAAAAAAGCAACAGCTACGCTAAATAATAAAAAAAAAAATGGTAATTTTTTTCGTTTTCACAATTGTGCACTTTTGTTTTTATTTTTTGATGAATTATCAATTAATTGAAATCGCCCAGTTGTTCCAGAGAAAAAACTGTATCGCAATGCCAGCTGTTTTGCATGTGCTTTCGCAACTATTGTTGCTCAAAATAAATCAATTCGTATAGTCTTTAAACAAATAAAAATAAAATGTTCGATTCAATATACCATATATCTACATGCAACGTACACGCATTTCCCGAATCTTACTCTAAACTTATTAATCATTTCGGCCTTTTACAAAAAGGAATCAGTAAACCCCAAACATGTATGGAAATAATTCTTTTGCCGAAATGGTTCGGTAAAAGCATTAAAGAGCATATTTCGGGCTTTTACACCCCCACTTTAGTACACTGGGTTTCAAAATGATATGAACACCCAGTTTTTCAAGCATCAAAAAGAAGAAAATGTTACAAAACAAACTGAAGTCTAATCAATGTTAGAAATAGAACAAATCCTTTTATTTTATAACAAAATATAATTGAAACAGCGATTTATACATAAAATAAACTGTTTTTCTCCATTTTTATGTGTTTCATAATTATATGAACACTGCCCAAAAATATAGATTAATATCCAGTATGTGCATCAGATCTTTTAATTATTGTAAAAACGCTATCAAACATGGAGTGGACCAAGCTTTTTAATATACTATTTTAATCGATTTCATTCCACTGGAAGATGATAGCAGCGTTTAATTCTGAAATTGTGGTTTGTTTTCCATTTGCGTAAACAGCTCTAACCAGTAAGCTCCATATATTTTAAATTGGATTTAAATTAGGAGAAACAGATGGCTATGGAATTACATGTACACCATTATTAAGAAAACATTCCCAAGTGCTGTTTGCCGTGTGGATAGAGGCATTGTCTTGAAACCTCCAGAAAGGTCCGCCAATTTCCTCAGCAAATGGCTGCAAGTTTTCTTCATGTAGATCTTGGTAGGTTAATGCACTCACTCTTCCAGAGGTAAACGCAATGTAGATCTTACCATGAAATCCAGATGCATCCCAAACCATGAGTGAACCTCCATCCTACTGCCGTTTCGGAAAATTTTCTGGTTTCTTGTGCAAATCGTGCCAATAATCAGAATAACTGTCCGGACCATCCAAATGGAATTTTGTTTCATCGGAAAATATTACTCTTTCATATTCTAACTTCCAGGACATGCGATCTTTTGCCCAATCCATGCGATTCTGCTGATGCATTTTATTCATACGTTGTTGGGACTTTCTTTTCTTGTACCTCATCATTTTAGAGCTTTTCACTACTCTGGACAAGGTACTTTTTGACACTACTATCAGTGGATGTCTTATAAGTTTGCCTAAAGTTGCTTCATTCTTTTTATAATGGCTCTTTTTTCCCTTTTTGACAGCTTTGGCGGACGTCACGGAGACTTTGCTCCATAATCGTCCTTTAATCGAAACAAATTTAATATTACACCTGGAGATCTTTTCAATTTTTTTGCGATAGCTCTGGCCGAAAGTCCTTGATCCTTAAAAGACAAATATCCTTTAAAGGAAAATTTTACCTTTCTCAAAATCACTTAAAGCGCTTTTACGACCCATACTTCTAGAACTCACTTTGCGATCAGAATTGGAAATTTCCTAGTCTGCGAACTACCTTTACATGCTAAACTAATTTGCATATTTCGGTTTCTTCTTCTCGGAGTGGCATTCAATATTCCTGTACAGTTTCCATGCTCGTTTAGTGATAATTTCGATCAATGTTCATATCATTTTGCAACACGATTTTTTTACATAATTCATATTTTCAATGAAAGTTTAATATTTCTTTTACAGCTATGCATTATGTAAAATAACTGTATTTGTCTCGAGAATAGAATTTCCTGATAATTACTAATGAATTTTTGCCAGGATATCACAAAATTACTAGGTGTTCATATCATTATGAAACCCAGTGTAATTACTAGGATTTACCAGACTTCGGGCTTTTATAGTAGCAGATATTATACTAAGAGAAAAAGAAAAAAAAAATAATCGGAAATTGTACGCCAAAGGTGACAAATGAGGCGCGTTCGTAAACTAGTTTTATAAATATTCAGATCTCGGTACAATAGCTGTTGCATTCTTATGCAAAAATGTATGAATACAAAATTTATTACGATTATATATAAATTCTGTAATACGGAAACATGACTCCATCTTAAATAGGACGTAATCACCATGGTAACCTAGAATCATTACCTATCACGGGGTACCATTGAATTAATTACGTATGGTAGTATTTAATAGAATGAAGAAAACTTTTATTAATATATTTTTAAGTTTTGATTAGATTTTCATACAATTTGAAATAACTCGACAAAATTCTGCGACGATTATGTATATTAAATTTCAAACCATTCCGTTGGGTAGTTTTTGCGCTGTTATATGTGGACAGACGGACGAACCAGACGACGACAATATGTGCCACGTATTTATATAATTATGAACGCACCTAAAGGCATTCAACTGTCAACATTATTATTCGAACAATCAAGAAATAATTAAGAAAATATAAAAAAAATTGTAATACGACGAATAGAGACTACACAGACTATTGATTTGTTTTTGCAACGCATAATGTATAGGCTAGGGCTAAAACTGAAGTAGGCATGAACACTGTTACCGTCTTTTCCGTATCGCCACTGGAGACGAAAAAATTTTAAATGATATTTATAATACTTTACAAAATTAAGTGATTAACCTAGTTGGAGGGTTTAAAGTAACTCATATATAAAGTATTTTGGGGGTAAATATATTTTTTTACTTGTATATTACTTCTACAGAAATTTTTCTTGGCTACCAGATTTTTTTATATATTTGTAGAACCCTGACTATTTTAAAAGAAGCTACAGACAGCAACAAAAACATAACACTAACATGAAAAACGTTATAAGAACTACATTAAAAAATAACACTTAAAACAGGTAATTAAAAGGACAAAAAGATCTTTCTAAATAAGAAATTTTTTTAAAGGTTATTGCAATTAGCTTTCTTTGTACACTTTAGCATGATTTTCTTTGCTGAAAAAACATAAAAAGGGGTCAAATTAACAGATTTTTTTAAAAAGCTAGCGAAATGGTCTACCACAAAATAAAATGCGTTTAATGTGCAATTAAATGAAAAAATAACTATCTTCGTTTAATGCTATAAAAAACAGAAATAATGTAATACTTTAAACAAGTTTACTTAAACAAGAGCTCTAAACTAATGGGCTCTGCATATAAGATGAATTGTTTATTTATAAATTAACAAAACGATTTAATCTCTTTCTTCAAACCCCAAACCAAATGTGATTGCTAAAATGAGTGCAGCACGAACTGAGGAAAACTAACAAATACTTTTCAAAAGAAAAACTGCATAAAAGCAAAAGATAACAAATTAATAATAGCAATAATAAAACTTTATTCAAATAATCATAAAACTGGGGGAATTTCATGAGCAACGAATAGAAAAAAATATATTTGCGAAAATGGCAAACTTCCATAAGAGATTTGGAAAAAAGTACTTATTAAAGCTGAAATTTCTCTTTTTATCTATTAAAGATGTATTAAAATGAAAATCGCTCTAAAAAATATCTTCCATACCATAAAATGGGGGAAAAAAAAAAAAGTCTGAAATCGTCCACATTCGATGAGCAATACTTTTTGTATAGATTGCTAAAAGCGAAAAGGAACATATTTACACCTTCTCTCACTATTATATAAATCTTAAATATTCATTACATCGGAACAAGATTAGTTTCAGATGGCACAGTAGGCCAAAAACAACAACAAACTCCCCTCCCCCCAAAAAGGGGAAGGGGGCGCAACTCCTTAGATTTTAATCAAAAATCGTCCCAGAAGAAACTTAAATAGCTCTGAGTTCAAACATTGAAATTATAATCTTTAAAAACGAGCTTAAGGCCGAAAACTGTACCAAACTATGAAATTTTTTAATACGAACAAATAATTTTGGCATCACATTTGGCCTTTTTCGGTAAATTTTATCATAAAATCCAAGCGAGAAGTCATTCGGTTCAGTAATTTAGGAATCATGCACAAGCACGTCTAAGGTTTTGAACTCCTAACGTTAAAATCATTATTAACAGTTGCAGAACGAACTGTGATATAATGTAGTTTAGGTATTGTGAGAATTCGACGATATCTCACATTGAAACTCTCAATTTACAAGGCAAAAGCCAGCATAGGGAAGCTAATGTATTTTCACCTAGCCTCCAAATTTCTTCAGAGTCCTAGAAAATGTCGCTAGAGATGAAACAAATACCTCAATTTCTATCAATCTGCGCAGATGACACTAGGGTGAAAGGGACTCTTTTATATAGCGAGAGAAATATTCTTTTGATGTTCACGAGGGCCTCGTTCCCGTGGGAAAGTAGAAAGTGAAACCAGAGATGAAGCCGGACGCGAAAGTTCCTGACGGCAGCCTATAGAGAAAGGGCTGGCCTATGAGATCATGGCCCATGGATGGTGAGTGGCTAATGGGAGTGGCTTTGGTCCGAGACGGAAAAACGAAACTGATAAAAGAGGATGCGAGAGCATTCTCGGGAGCTTAATTTTCCCTTCTGTTGAAGTGGAGACTTCAAGGTGTTTCTGGTCGTGCAGAGTGGAAATCTCTCACGGGTCGACGGCTTCGGGGCATACTCCGAAGCACAGAAAAGCGAAAGCCAGGTGTGGCTGTTAAGATATCTCCATCACGGAGTTGAAGATCGGAGGTTCCTAAACCTCGGTTAAACACCTACAAAAGTGCGACATTCCTGTCGAGCATCGCGAGCTCTATCTTCGAAAATAGTGGACATTGGATAAGTAAGAGACTGACTACACTGAAAGCGATCTATTATTCGAGGACTGGACTTGATTCTATAAATATATTATTGTCAGCTGAACTCGAACCCTTATATGAAAAATGTTGTAATTATGAATTATTTAATCAAGAAATTCTTATTTAATTGTTTGTGAAACAATAAAATATTTTTTCGATATTGATAAGACTAGGCCGTTGAAGTTGCCCGCTACCACACCACCTTTACGACATCGGCTCCGTTACAACTTGGTGGCAGCTAGAAGATTTTCAGCAAGAATAATTGTTATTAGAGGAAAGCCCAGGAGGAAACAGACGGCGAACACCCGGAGTTTCTGACGACAACTCGAGAGGCAGCCGAAAGAATCGAAACTACAGTTCCGAGGAAGACAGAAGGACAGCCCTTCGGGAGCAAAAGACAGTTCACCCAGAACAAAAGACAGTTCGTCCAGAACGAAAGACAGTTCATCCAGAACAACGGCAATGAGACAGTTCATCTAGATCAACTAGACAGTGCTTCGAGACAGTGCAAGGTGGACCTTGGACGACAAACAGTGGGACGCAACACGCCCGATACGAGCCCTTGAGCTACAGTGGACGACACCCGCGGAGTGCCATAACGGACCGTTCCCCAGACAAGATACTTCAAGCAACAACTGCAACAGGTAAGCTCATTTCATTTTGAGTGGCTCTTAAACTATTATTTATCATACTGATAGGATGTTAAAATGTTGTTTAAATAAAAATATGAGGAACTTTTTTATTTTGAGGTAAATGAAAATACTAAGATTATGATAAATCAATAATGTGTAGTTAATTGAAAACTAACGTTTAATGCAAATTTATATGTTATGTTATCTTTATCAGTATTTGTAATATTTGGAATGCAGAAAGGATTAGATAGGCTAAATTCATAACTACTCAAAAAAAAAAAAAAATTCCCAGTAATTTTTTTTTCTTATATGACGAATATATAATGTAAGAGTAATGTGTAAGAAATATATTTTGATGAGTGATTGTATAAAGAGAATTTTTGATGCATGCTGGATTGCTAAATGACAAACAGAGTAAATTAAACTTTTACCCTAAATAGTATAGATGCATTTTGATAAAGGTTGCAGAGAGTGTTCAGTTCTTGAGAAATACTGGGAATGTAGTTTGCCTATAGTATTTGAAAAATTACTTATTGTTTTCATATTGTGTGTATAGGGACTCTAAAGCTTTAAAATTTTGAATTTTAGTTTTTGCTTTACGTTTGGCACGAGAATATAGAAATTCTGAAAATCCTTTGAAAAATCATAAAATAATTTTTACGTATTGGTTATGCATTTGAAATGTTTATTTATATTGTGTGATTAGGGGTAAAATATTTATTGTGAGGTGTAAGGTTCATATACTTCTAAATTGATAAACAAAACGAATAGTTTCCGTTTGTATTATTTCAACACACCGTAGTCATGTCGAAGTTAAATTCACTGAAGTACTGCAGGAAAGCGGATTTACAGAATCTCGCGGAAGTTTTAGGGGTGGAAATAGATGAACAAGACAATATGGCAATGATAATCGAAAAAATTGAAGCAGCAGAAAAATACGACGAGGAACTGACGTTAGTACAGGCAGGGTACATCGTAAAGGATAGGGAGAAACGCATCACGGCAGAAAAAGAGAAAGAGAGGGGAAAAAAGAGAGAGAGAGAGAGAAGAGAGAGTTATGGAAGAGAGAGAGAAAGATAAGGAAAGGGCGTTTACTTTAGAACAGCTAAAATTAACGCAGGGTTCAGAAAGGCGAAATTCTACGGTAAGCAGCGGTTCCGAAAGATCCGTTAGATTACCTCTTAAAACTATTATGCATCGTTTTGATCCTGAACGATCCGACATAACATTATTCCTGCATTTGTTCGAGCGACAGGCGAATAGGTCCGGAATAGAGCAAGATGAATACGTCACACACTTGTTAGCATTATTGCCGGTGGAAATTGCAGAATTAATCTTACGCGAACCAGCTCAAAAAATTGACAATTTCGAACATGTTAAATCACTTTTATTAGCCCGGTACAGGCTGAGTGCGGAAGCGTACCGTCAAAAATTGAATAAACATGCACGTAATCTAGGAAACCCGTGGAGAGATCTCATATTCGAATTGAATAGTTTTCTTGAAGGATGGATTAACGGTTTGGGGATCACGCAATTTTCTGAATTAAAAGACTTGTTGATCACTAATCAGATCAAACGACGCGCGTCGGTCGATTTGAAAGAGCATTTTATTGATTCGTGGGCGAATTATAAAGATCCCTTGGTGCTCGCTACGGCACTAGACGAATACGAGGCGATAAAAGGGGTGTCAAGAAAATCGTGGAATACGAAACCAAAATTTGAAGGAAATTCGCGGGATAGGAGAATGGAAAAAACGGAAAATGAAGACGAAATGAGAGATTGGCATTCGGAAACCAAAACTAATTGGAGAGAGAAAAACACGGAAAACGAAAGAGAAAGGATCTTCGAACGTAAAAATTGGAATAAGTGTTTTATTTGTTCCAAAATTGGGCATTTAAAAGCCAATTGTCCGGAAAACAAAAGGAACTTAGAACCTATTACTAGCGTTCATCACATTTGCGTAGGTACGAATTTTGAGGAAAGTTTCAAACCATATCTTAGCCGTGCTCTAATTAACGGAAAAGAATGCACGACGTTAAAAGATTCCGGAACTAGGTATGATGTGACCCCTAGTCAATTAATTAAGCCCAATCAGTTAGACGGTGGTGCTGTAAGAGTTAGGCAACCGTTGACGAACGATACGCTTCGTTTACCGACCGCCCACGTTGTCTTAGAAATTGAAGGAGTGGGGAATATAAAAACGAGGGCCATAGTAGCAGAGAACAAATCAGACTTGTCGTATTAGATATTAGGAAACGAAACTCAAACATTAATCGATAAAATTAAGAAGGGGAAGGCTGAGACTTTATACGCCGGAAAAACCGTAAGTGATGCCAATCCGAAACTGAAACAACAGCGGTCCGATCTGACGCAAGGGAACCAGTCGAAAAAGAGAAACCCCCGGTCAGAAATGATTGACGTGAATACGGGAGGAAATTCTAGCGAGAATGAACGTTGCTCAAGGAAGATGAATGGGAATTTTAAAGTAGACGGAGGGGACCTTTTGTTACCCGATCGAGAGGGGAATTTAAGCGTAGGATTAAGCAAGGTTGGGAGAGAAAGGCTTAAAAGAGAACAAGATGAGGACGAGTCGTTAAGCGAAGCGAGAAGGTCAAAAATAAAGAAGACGTATTGCAATTGTGGGGATTTTGAGAAGTCAAATGACTCCCGTATAGGTATAGCTTTAACGGGCGATCAAAGAGATAAGCCGGTAAGAATTGGGCAGACCAGGAACAACAGGAAATCTAGGCGCGATAAAGATACGTTAAAAAGAAATGCAGTGTCAGGAGATGCAGGATTAGGTTCCTCCAGACATATGTCGTATGAAAGGGGTACGAGAAGAATGAATCGGGGGAGAATCGATTATAAAAGTTCCGCGACTAATCTTTTTACAAACGTCCCAAGTAGACGCGAAAAGTCTCAAGTCTATAGAGTAAACATACCGAAACCTAATGAAAAAGGCGTGGAGAATAGAAACGTTTTGACACGTAAAGCTTCGCGGCCCAAACACTATGCTAAATTCAGAGATAAACTTTCAAGTGACATGTTTTAGCAGTTAAGGATTTAGTAGAGGATTGTGTGAGTCAAACTCAACTCAAATATATGTATATATTAATTTTCTTTTTTGTGTGTAAATGTAATCGTGTAAAATATAAATGTGTTTTGTCTGTTAAAGAGAAATTTCGTAACCAAATGCGTTCAGCATTTGCAAGCTAAGTATAAAATACAGGAAAAGGTTTTTTTTTTTTAGGAATTGATATAATTAATTATGGGCCACTTGAAATGTATGAGCTAACCATTTCCCTTACAGCATATTACGTCTGGTAGCCGAAATATGATTTGAGGGACGGGTGTTGTGAGAATTCGACGATATCTCACATTGAAACTCTCAATTTACAAGGCAAAAGCCAGCATAGGGAAGCTAATGTGTTTTCACCTAGCCTCCAAATTTCTTCAGAGTCCTAGAAAATGTCGCTAGAGATGAAACAAATACCTCAATTTCTATCAATCTGCGCAGATGACACTAGGGTGAAAGGGACTCTTTTATATAGCGAGAGAAATATTCTTTTGATGTTCACGAGGGCCTCGTTCCCGTGGGAAAGTAGAAAGTGAAACCAGAGATGAAGCCGGACGCGAAAGTTCCTGACGGCAGCCTATAGAGAAAGGGCTGGCCTATGAGATCATGGCCCACGGATGGTGAGTGGCTAATGGGAGTGGCTTTGGTCCGAGACGGAAAAACGAAACTGATAAAAGAGGATGCGAGAGCATTCTCGGGAGCTTAATTTTCCCTTCTGTTGAAGTGGAGACTTCAAGGTGTTTCTGGTCGTGCAGAGTGGAAATCTCTCACGGGTCGACGGCTTCGGGGCATACTCCGAAGCACAGAAAAGCGAAAGCCAGGTGTGGCTGTTAAGATATCTCCATCACGGAGTTGAAGATCGGAGGTTCCTAAACCTCGGTTAAACACCTACAAAAGTGCGACATTCCTGTCGAGCATCGCGAGCTCTATCTTCGAAAATAGTGGACATTGGATAAGTAAGAGACTGACTACACTGAAAGCGATCTATTATTCGAGGACTGGACTTGATTCTATAAATATATTATTGTCAGCTGAACTCGAACCCTTATATGAAAAATGTTGTAATTATGAATTATTTAATCAAGAAATTCTTATTTAATTGTTTGTGAAACAATAAAATATTTTTTCGATATTGATAAGACTAGGCCGTTGAAGTTGCCCGCTACCACACCACCTTTACGACATCGGCTCCGTTACAGTATCAATAAAAAACGACTAAGCTGTCTGGGGTAATATTTTAGATTAGCATGTTTGAAACTTCTAGAAATCGATTTCTGATTTAAATAATAATAGTAATTATTATTATTATTATCATCATCATCAATAATCATGGATTAAAATTTATACATTTTTCGAAAATTTATTTCAAAAATACATATTTTCAGAAAAGAAAAGAAACAAAATAAAGAGAGAATTGAAAACTATATATTTTTTTAAAAGCAGAACTCAATTTCCAAAAACTTTAAATGTGCGAATCGAAAATTACACTCTTTCTACCAAGTAATTTTTGAATTATGCTTAAAAATCTATCCTCACAGTAATCTGTCTTGCAACGCTTACAAATGAATTTAAATAGTTAGGACTTTCAAACTTTAAACTCTAGCAGGCTATGACGTACGTCATCGTATTTTGGTCATTTTCAACAATGACGTACGAAAGTTCATATTATTATAAAGCCTTGTGGTTAGTGACATGCATCCGGCAACAGCGCTAGAGCGCAGAATTCGGGGAGCGCGGCGTTTCCGAGCATCCCTACCTACGTCCCTCTTGCCGAGACGCTCTACTGGAAGCCAGGAAGAAAAGAAAAAAAATGAAAATTTGAAACCGTTCAAATTTAAAAGGGAAATTGATTACATCAAAGACATCGAAAAAAGAGAAGGGTTGGACTCGGGGCACTGAAGCTATCGGACGACCGCAGCGACTTCGAGCTTAATAACCTTCCTAAATCTTAACTTATTGGACCGAATGACTTACCGTACAGTATCCTACGGTTAAATTTATTGAAAATGTCAAATATATCAAAATTAAGCGTTCGTATTGAAATTGTCAGAGTTTTGCACAACTTCAGTGTGAAGACGACCCTCTAAACTTAATTCTAACATAAACTGAAGGAAGACGATTTCCAGTCAAATGGCTATTTCCGTTTAATTACTATTCTTTTTTTCCTGTGACAATTCGGATAATTTTTTTTTTTTTTTTTTGCCGACTGGTACATTTTACATAAATGTTCACCATTATTGACTCTGGAATGCTACAATTATTTTTATTTCGGATCTACTACCGCAAAAGTACAGTGAAACCTCCCTGTGCGACCACCTCCATTAAGCGACCACCTCCCTGAAAGAACATTTTTTCATGAAACGAAATTTATTCCCATATGCTCAATACAAATTTTACCTCTATTCAGAGACCATCTCACTTGAACTCCCTCCATGAGCTACCCATTTCTTGGAAGAAAATTAAATTCCGTTTTTTCCTAGTCGCTTGAAGAAGGTTTTATTAGAATAATTATTCCGGAGAGCACATTATTCATCAAACTTCTAAACTAAGTTTAGATTTTTTATTTATTCCGGTAACTTTTAAGTGTTTAAACCCCTTTGTTCCTTTTTAGGCAATGAAACTCTGATGACAAAGTAAGGATGATGGTCAATAAACTCCCCTGCCCTATTCTGTCAGGAAACTCTCAAAGAAATAGATAAATTAATGAAATCGTCATAATTTGTTCCCGTTCAAAAAAAATTGCATTTCTTTATTGAACTTCGAAAGGATTCGGAAATAAAAGTTATAGAAGATAAAACCGTAAAATAAAAGCAAACGTCAATGTATTCATTTTTGAAACTGTGCACTAATTAACTTATGTAATTAATTTTCGTTTTGATACTTAAAATTTTCATATTTTTACCTAATGTGAAAAATAAATTTTAGTAACATTAATTGTTAACTTTTTTCAACGATTAAAATCTCGATTTAAACATGACCTCCATTAAGAAACCACCTCTCGGAGCGACCAATCTTTATTGGAATGGAACGTGGTCGCTTTAGGAAGGTTTTACTGTATATGGGTTCTCCCCAAATACAAAAATGATTTTTTAAATGTTTTCAAAAGGAGAAACGTAAATTGTGTATCTAAAAGAAAAAAAAAAAAGAAAGAAAGAAAGAAAGAACCAAAGAGAAATGGTGGGTGTACGAGTTTATACCAAGCATCAGGGTTAAGGCTGCTATTAAACCCAAACTGACAAATGTCGGACGCCTTTTTTAATTCATTTTTGTTCTCAAACTATCAAACTGGCAGGTGCTCTTATTAAGAAACTACAGTAGAGTCTCTCGATAAAGAGCCTCCATATAATGAATTTCTCTATATAACGAGTTTTTTGTAGTAACTGTCACTTTTTCTCATGATTGCATTAAAAATAATCTTCATATAGCGAAATATCTTTTTTCATATAAGGAATTTTTTCTTCCTTTGTTCAGAAAAAAACTTAAAAACCACGTAAAATTAATTTTCTTTCATTAATTCCTGGCTTATCTTTCAAAGCTCAGTTCTTTACCTTAGTCCTCGTTTTGAAACTGTTTAAATAATTAGAAAATACAATATCAAGTCAATATTTAGAGAAAATATTTCAAGATCTTAAACACCCCCAGTTTTTTTTTAATTTATTTATTTAATTTACATATTAAATAGGAATTTTTAGGGCAGTCTCTAAATAGCGCATTTTTTCAATAGAACGTTGGATTTCGTTATGTAGAGACTCGACAGTACCTGGGCCTTAAATCGATTTAAAGCTTACATCGGAAAATCCGATTTAACCATTGGTCTTAAATCGATTTAAGCTCAAATCGCGATTTAGTCAATGTCTTAAATCGCGATTTAGCCATTGTCTTAAATCGCGATTTAGCCATTGTCTTAAATCGCGATTTAGCCATTGTCTTAAATCGCGATTTAGCCATTGTCTTAAATCGCGATTTAGCCATTGTCTTAAATCGCGATTTAGCCATTGTCTTAAATCGCGATTTTGCCATTGGCTTTAAATCGATTTAAAACAAAATACTGATTCAGAGCTAACATCGGAAAACCGATTTATCTACTTTGATGTATCTACCACTTACATGGCAAGCTGGTGTTAAATCGATTTAGGAGGATCCGATTTAAGTAAACATCGCAAGTCTCAATGCTTTCCGATTTAAGAAAAACAAGGCAAGCTGGTGTTAAATCGATTTAGGACGGTCCGATTTAAGCAAACATCGCAAGCCTCCACGCTTTCCGATTTAAGGAAAACAAGGCAACCTGGTGTTAAATCGATTTAGCAGGATCCGATTTAAAAAAACAGAGCCTCGATCCTCTCCGATTTAAGAAAAAGGGGATTTAAGAAAACGATGATTTAAGTAAGAATTGATATTTATTTATTTATTTATTTTGTAAACAAGATTCAGAGTTTACGAGATTGGAATGTGTATTTTTCAGAAATTAAGAACTTATATAGTGGAAAGTTGAAAGGAAAAAGTAATGTTTAAATCTTAAAATCCAAATTCATCGAATTTCAATTTATATGCTAATGCAATCTTTTGATGATAAATTAAGTTTTCACATATTTGAGTAATATTGCAATTTGTATTTTTTATTTTCCAATATTCTGTAATTAATTAAAATGTTTAAAGTAGAATCCTGCAATGTTTCAAAACATTGTTTTCCTGAAATTCATTCAGCATTTATATGATTAAAAATAACAAAGTTTTATATTTAAAATCCAAACTCATCGACTTGCAGTTTATACTTTTATGCGTTCTTATGATGAAAAATTTATTTTTTACATGTTTTAGTAATATTTTAACATTTATTTTTTATTTTCAATTATTTTGTAATAAATGAAATTATTTTAAAGTATAGTCATGCATTGTTTTGTGTATCACTATTTGGCCGTGATCCACATGAAATATTTTTCTTTTACTAATAATATTTTTTTCCTGAAATTGATTGAGTATTTATGGTTTGAAAAAAAAAAAGAATAAAGTTTCATATTTAAAATCCAAATTCATCGAATTTCAGTTTTTATTTTTATGCATTCTTTTAATGAAACATTCATTTTTCACATGTTTGGATAATATTTTAATACATATTCTTTATTTTCTATTATTCTGTAATTAATTAAAATATTTTAAAATAGTCATGCATCAGGTTTGACATCCAATTTCAATGCCAGTCACATGGATTGAGTATCTTGCTGAAATTGATTCACTATTTATATCCAAATTCATCCATTTTTAGTTTATATTTTTTTGCATTATTTTCATCAAAAAATAATTTTCACATGTTTGGGTATTACAAGAATATTTTAGTTTTAATTTATTATTATTTTGTAATTAATTAAAAATACTTTATTAAAGTTCTGTAATGAGTCAAGTAACTTTATTTTTACAGCAGAATGAGAGAGGGCTGGAGGAGGCATTCATTAGAGATTTTTCTGCAGATCTGCGATTTTCTGCTTTTTTGACATTTTGTTATCATTAAAAATAGATATATTTTAAGATTATATTTTATTACTAATCTTAAAGGATTGCAACGGCCGCAAAAAAATCAGCAATTTCAGTAATGTGCTAAAAGGCTCACACTTTCAATCCTTCTCCATCCGCTATATAAATGTCAGCATTTGTGTTAAACAAATCTTCTTATAATCTAAAAGTTAAAATGATATAAAATTGCACCTTATTTCTCATATCCCCCCCCCTTTTTTTTTACTACTTTTCTCATCATGTATAGTTAAATTCATCATTGAATTCTTTTAATATGTTCTGTTTTACCTCAATAACTTTTTTTATCTGTGTCTGTAAAAAAAAAAAAAGAAAAAAAAAAAGGGTATGTAGGCTGTTAGCAATGAAGTGCTATTTGGGTGGGCTAGGGGAAGTGTCCCCCCCCCCCTTAAGGAATTTAGATTGTAGCAGGCATAACAAGTCGGACAAAAAAAATAATTTTCTTTTATATTACTTCTTATAGAATGAGTTTATAAAATGTATTACAATAGGTCACTAATTTTTAAAATGGAAAAAAAAACTAGTGTTTTGGGACATTCAAAGTTTTTTAATGAGTAAAATATACCTCTTTTCAAAATTATTTGAAAAATTAAAAGCTAAGAATACTAAATAATACAGGAGGGGGGGGGGGGGCACATAAAGACCGTATTTTGTTACTAAAAATTAAAAAGTAGGCTTCCAGATTCTAAAATGTAAAATCGGTGTTAAATCGCGATTTAGCACTAAATCGCGATGTTAGATGGATGATAAATCGATTTAAGAAATTTCTACATCGCCCAGTCCTAACAGTAATACTCTTTTTTTTTCGGTAAAGGCAGAAGTATTTTCCGAAAATGCTGTCAAAATTTTCGTTTTGAACCGTATTCCAGAGGCAACAGCACAGAGAAAAAAAACAGTCGGCCTGAGACAACAATAGTTTATAACTCAAGATGTAATCCATTTATCGATAAAGTTAAAAAAACAGATTACAAATCACTTCAATAATCATGCCTTCGCAGTTATGTTTAAAAATAAGTTAGACAGTTTTGCGTTGTTTGTGAGTGAGTTATTTATTTATTTATTTATTTTGGTGGATGGAAAACTATTAACATACTTTTCAAGCGTTTGTTAAGTATTAATTTAAAGTACATTAAACAGATGATGCATAAAAATAAATCTTCATTAATTTCATATTTATCGTTACTTTTGAATAGTCTGATTGGCGATGAAGAATAAAAAGTGCTACTTAAAAAAAATTCAGCAAATCTAACAGCAGAAATTTCATTAACTCTCTTAATATAAATCAAACACTTGAGTTTTAAAAAGAATTATATTGAATAAACCTTAATATTTGATAAAAATATTCTTAGCCAAAAATAGTAACCAAAACCACAGTAAAACAACGAAAAAGACAAAGCATTAGACAGACTAGGGCAAGGGTTCCCAAACTTTTAGACCGAAGTACCACTAAATAGAAGTTCATACTTCCGCACACCGCCAGGTGACAAACTCAAAGCTAATACATAAAAACCTGGGTAAACGGAATATGTCTAAAACGAAATATTTTTCCAGTCTTTTGTGCTTCCGTCTGAGGAGATTTTACTGATTTACATGATTACATTATTAAATAGGTGCTTAGATTGACTTTAATATTTTTTAATGTATATAAAGGGTATCATTTTTCTGAGTGACAAAGATATATTTAAATATAAAACTACTGCATAGCCAGAGCCAGATAATATAGACGAACACGCGAACGCCGTTCGCAGAAAATTTTCAAAGTCTGCAGACAGTTTTGATGGTTTTTGTTTTTACAAGTGTCTTTATTTAAAAAAAGAAATTAACAAGACCCCAGGCGGAGAATCGGTGTAACGCACGTTGCAGACAAGGTCTGTAGACTAATTTTCAACTGGAGAAAAAAAAAAAAAAAGTTTGCTAGAAAGTATTTGCCATGTACCATAGTACAGTATTTTTTGGAAGAAGCGCCGCGGCTCATACGAGTTAGAAACTTAAAAATATTGTAAGTGCGGTACGGCGGGTACAATTCCTTTTTTTTCCCCCCTCCTGCCAGGGCCGGTAGCAGAAACAGTGCAGCACCGACGCGGGTGCTGCAGATTATGTTAGGTTTTGCAGATTAATTTAATAGATTAAAAATAAATTTTGTGCTAAAAAATAAATGTTAAATGTTGATCTCTTTTTAAATAAAGTTTATTTGGTTGGAAATTTTAGCGAATGTTTATGTGCTTGTTTATAGCTTTTCATTTTTGCTGTTGGCGGCAACATAGGACTCGGGAGGAGCGCGGCGTTTTTTTGCAGAAAATTTTAAAGAAATTACTTGAGTTCGCTGACAGTTTTACATTTTATCTACGTCTGTGCATAGCTTTGTTAAACATGGAAAAAAATACACATTCGAAGTCGCCTTGATCGCCAATTTTTTTTACATGAATACTATGTTTATATTAGTAGAAAATACACATAAGAAAATTTAATAGGTGAATAACCTACATAAGAAATTTACATAACTTCTGAAAGTAAACTGCTTATTAATAAGAGATCGAATTTCGTTGAAATAAGTAATATACACACATACACAATATAGTAATAGACGAAAACCTTTTTTTTTTTTCGGAGTGTATGAAAGGTCAACTCAACATCTACCGGATATTAGTTCCATTTATCTAAAAATTGTAATCCAAATTACATGCAAAACGCTGTCAAAGCAGTAACAGAGAGCAAACCCCACGGAGCCGGTGAACTGACACATCAAGAAAAAGGAAGGAGAGAAGTGGGATTGAGCTGCTTTTTGATTTCACATGCTGTAATCATTTCACGTACCAGTATCAGACTTTCGAGTACCAGTAATCAGAGATTCACGTACCAGTACTGGTACGCGTACCATAGTTTGAGAACCCCTGGACTAGGGGATCCAATGGGCGCTTTTCGTTTCTCGGCATAGGTGAAAAACAAATTTTTTTAAAAGTGAACTCTGCTCTAACATATACAGGGTATCTACAAATTAGTTGGGCAGTTTCGTAACTTAAGAACTTATGAAATAAAATTAACTAGTTGAAAGTCAGACTAGTAGTAATATTGCCGAAGTTTATTCATAGATGGCGCTATCGCTTTGCGAGCGGAGATGTTATTCAATGGCCACCACGATCACAAGATCTTTCACCGCTTGGTTTCGGTGTATGGGGTTTTGTAAAGGATCAAGTGTACAAGTCGCCACTTCCTACATCCATCATTCCTGAACTAAAATCAAGAATCTGCATTGCAATTAATTGGATCGACGGAAACATGCTGACAAATCTGTGGCAAGAAATGGTTTACCGATGGGACATTTGTAGAGCCACGAAAGGAAGTCACATCGATACATTTGTGATAATGGTAAACTTGAACTATTTTTCTATCTTACAACAATATGTACTTTAATTTTTTTTCCTGTCAATTCCATTCAATAAATCATTCTTTTTGCCCAACTAATTTGTAGACACCCTGTATTTTACATTTAGTATATATTTTTAGATTCCCCAATAACAGCACCAAAAAGCCTTTTTATATGAAATATATAAATAATATATTCCAAGAAAGTTCTGAAATTTATTAAAAGCGACATTTTCGTATTAGCCGCATGCCAGGAATTAGTAGCCGAAGAAATCGCCGAAGATTTTGCTACTTAGAAACCTTTTTGATTACGATAATTTTAGTAGCTTAAGCGATTACACGTCTGGAAAATTTATGTTTTATTTCTATTGATGAAGTTTTAATTTAGTTATAGAATATTAGCCGGAAACAAATGCTGGACTATTTTAAGTTCAAACGGGTTAATCTTCCGTTATCGTGCTGCACGCGATTAAAAAAAAAAAATCACGCTTAAAAATTTTTAAAAACCATAATCAGACATTTGAGATAGCTTTAAAACAAACTGCATTTGAAAGAATTTTTTCCCCCTATTAGATGGTGTAAAAATTTAAATTACGAGATGTTAAAAAATTGAAGTAGAAGCGAAATTTATTGGTCAGGTGTTGCCATCGTCAATATGACGTCAGCGTTACTCGCGGACATGTTTTTGCTTTATAATACAGATAGATTGATACATGAACGAGAGAGAGAAAGAGAGGTGGGGGCGAGGGAGATGGAAGGGAGCAATGCATATTAATTTTTAAAGTTATCCATGAAAAAATATATTCAAATAAAAACTAATGGCTTACTTGATATTAATTGTGAACTACAACATTACTTGAAATAGAAAACTATATCATTACGCTATTGAGGTTTAAGTGGTCAAGTGTACTACAGATTTCGAACTAGGGAAGAAACTGTAAAGAATATTAAAATTGGCTGTCCTAAATTCTTCGCGAATTAAGAGAGTACGAGAAAAATCTTTAAAAAAAACTACTTTCTAGTCATTCCTTTTGTGTAAGTATGGGGAAGAAATGAGTTCTTTCTTTTGCCGTTGCTAAGGAAATAAATTCAAATCTTAATATGAAAAATCGATATATTTTCCTTCTAAATAACGAAATTAATCCGAATAAAGACACTCATACTTTCATAATATAGACTTTCATACTCAGAACAGTGATCGGAAATAGCACATTACAAATAGCGAAACTACCATAGTCGCTACTTTTTCTGGTAGTTTACTTCTAGTACTTTCTAGTAGTTTGTAGTGTAACGGGCTACATTTTGAAAAATGTAACGCAGCGATTAGCGCGTTACAAAAAAGCAATAGTTTGTAGCGAGGACAGACGCTACTTTTAAAACTACTTCAGGAGGGGGGGGGGGGGGAGGGTTCATTTTTAAAATTACGTGAACATAACTTGCCCCCCTTTTTTTTACAAGATATGTTAGGCGTAGCGTAACAATTTGGGAATATCGACAAATTACTCTAAGAATAGTAAATAAAATTTATTCATTGTTTGGCATGCATAAAAACATGTTAATAGCCTCTTCTTATACACTACTTGTTCGAAAGATAGCTTTATTTTTGTGTGTCCCCAAAAAATAAAATGTAATTTAACAGCATTATTATGTAAGTATAGGTAAATGATTATTGATTACGGATCAGTCTTAATTTCGATAAGAAAATTCCAATATGTATGTAAACTAATATTTTGAAGTACCACAAAACATGTTCTTATATGTTATCTTTCTTAACTGATTTAATGCCATCGGGATGTTGAATCTCATTGTATACCGGCATACGCAGTATAACGAGGGGCATCTGTATTAACCCTTAACGGTCAAAAATCCCTGCCGGCCTGGCCTACAGGCGGAGGTAGATTTTGAAGTTAAGTATACTAATTTCACCAACAAAAACTAAATCATGATTAGAGATTTATCCACTTTAACAATTTTATATGGTCGCTTTTGACGAGTTTTTATTTCATTTTTATATAATAGTTGGTTTTATAATAATCATGATAAGGAGGTATTCAAAAAAGTACCTTTCCATGCTCAACAACTCTAAATTTTCTGGCACATTTTCAGATTCATTTTTAATAGAAAAAATATGAAACTTGCTGACGTGATTTTTGAAGAGATTTATAAGCGACGTGTGTTTTTATTTTTCGTTCAATTAATTAAAACTTGATTTATGAACAATTATTTTCTCAGTAGGACAATATTTTTCGTTTCTAACACAAACGCTTCGGGATATTCTGTTCAACATGCCCACTTTGACATCATTTTTTGAAATATATTCTGCCTCTATCGAAAAATCGATCATTACGGTACATTATATAGTTTCTGAATAAGAGAATCTAACAATTGGATACGTTTGAGAGCAAAAATGAATTTAAAAATGAGTAAGAAAATAACCAGTTTGGATTTGAATACACCCTTAATGAGATTATTTTTTTTCTTCAACAGCTATGTATTTTTAATTTGTTTTTGCTGTAAGAATTGGTCCTATCAAAAACTTGTCTATATAAATGTTGTAGACAATATTAAGAAGCTATATGATAAATTCACGGGGATTTTATATCTTGTGGAATTGACGGAGTTATGGATTTTTTTCTTCTTCAACCCCCCCCCCTTTTTTTTTCGTTTTTATTTTATTTTATTTTATTTTATTTTATTTTTTTTTGCGTTACGAATTGGTCCTATCAAAAACTTGTGAATATAAAAGTTGTAGATAATTTTTAGGAGATTTATAATAAAATTAATTGGATTTGATATCTTGAGAATTGACGAAGTTATGATTTTTTTTCCTCCAAAAAACCCCATTTTTTGAGCCCCTTGAGCCGATTTTTAAGTTGATCAAAAATCTGATACATAAATTTTTGGCCCTATTTTTAGAAGTAATAAAAACTTTAAACTGATTTGATATGCACAAAAATTAAGAAGTTATGGGATTTTTTCGGTTTTCACAAAACCTCTCCCTATTTCCATCCCCTTGGTCCAATTTTGCCCATTAACGAACTTGACCGGCACTTTATGCCCCTTGATTTTATGTGTCAGTTTGGAAGAGATTTGTGCAGAATTGTGTAAGTTATCGTGTACAGAAGAAAGTGATATATATATATATATATATATATATATATATATATATATAGATAGATAGATAGATAAAGTTTTTTACTGAGGCTGGTTTTGGGTTCTAGGGGTCATGATCGGTGTAGATCTGGAAAAATTTTTCAGAAATTCCAACATAGGGGAGAATATAATACGTAGCATTTCATACGAAATCTACCTAAAAGACACCGCTACGGAGACATCATACTTTCACGTTCACGACGAGCGTCAAATGCACTTTTTTTATTTATTTATTTATTTTGGCTTCACTTTTCCTAACAAACTTCATCATTTAATTGCAGAAATTTTGAGAAAGGCGAAATTTTCTATGCAAAAATACTGGTGTATACTTGCCGTATAGAGTGTGCAAAATCCTTGAATTTGGTCACCAGTACTTCTACACAACAAATTTAGGCTTATCTAATCTAACAAATTCAGCAATTAAATAACGCAAAAAAAGTGTCAGAAAAACGGGCGCCAAAAAATAAGTGTAATTGACACTCGTCGTAAAAGTGTGATGCCCGCAGGTAGAGTGGCCTTTCGACCTTTAAGGGTTAATTGATCCGTGTCCTCAATTTCGAGTGTAGATTGAATTCTTTGACGAAATGTGAAAATAGCGAAGTACCGACTGCTTTTGAAAAGTAGCTTGTATAGTGACTACTTTTTAAAACAAGTAGTTGTAGTAAACTATATTTTCGATAAATTAGTAGTAGTTGATTAAAAATAAAAGTATTTTCACAGGCAGACATAGTACTATGTAATAAAACTCACACATACTATTATGTACTACTACTAACACATAAGTAAAGAGAAATAATTCTTTTAAAAAAATGTATTACGTTAACTCTTTTGGATATGGCATCCTAATAACAGAATATGTCTTCGAATTTACTATTACTTTCTCCTTACAGTTATTTTTTGTTACTATCTGCATACATAGTAATGATAGTATATGATCTTTACATTTGTTATTATCACTTCTTTTATGTTTAAACAATTAATAATAATACATAGTAATGATAGTATATGATCTTTACATTTGCTATTATCACTTCTTTTATGTTTAAAGAATTAATAATAATAATAATAATAAAGTTAATTTAAAGATCCATTCAACGTTTCATTGAAAATTATTTCGAACATGTGTTTCTCACTTTAAATTAAAAAATTGGGCTAACTTGTCAGGGCCCGACTTAGACTGTGGAGGGCCCTGGGGCAAACAACACTCGGGGGGCCCCCTTCTATTTTTTGAAATTTTTCGTGAACTATGTTGAGGTGACTAAATCTGAACTTCATACCTATTGTATGTATACATAAATTTCGTACCAACGCATCTGTGCATTCGTATCTATATACAGAATATCACAAGAAAGACAACTTTAAGAAACTATAGAATGCACCTTTTTTCTGTTTATGGGAATATAAAGATAAATGTGATCCATTAAAATGTAAATAAGTTCTTTCAGGCATTATTGGCTATTTGCGTTAATATTTTCCTACTTAACTTAATCTTTGTGTTTAATCAACATGCATTTGGGCAATTCCATCACATGGAAAGGCAAGTGGTGCACTGTAAAAAAAACGGAAATACTACTGGCAATCTAGACGCCAGTACTATTTCCGTTTTTTTACGGGAATTTTTACCCATAAATTACAGAAAATTTTCCGTTTTTAATCAGAAAAACGGAAAATTTTCTGTAATTTATGGGTAAAAATCCCCGTAAAAGAAAGGAAATAGTACTGGCGTCTAGATTGCCAGTAGTATTTCCGTTTTTTAGTCCTTTTTACAGTGTGGCATGCATTTAATAATAATAGCAGCAAATTTCAATACTTCTTATGTTGTTACGTCTTATGCATTCTTCATGACGCCCTTAAGTACTTTGGTATAAAATTTCTTATTATGACAAATTCTTTTATACAGAAAGCAACAGATAGATAACAGATGCGTGAGATTACAGTAATTTTTTGATTAAATTTATAAATTAAAAAAAAACCTTTATGAAATCAGGGAAGAAGAAATTAAATATCAAAAAACGAAAAACACTTTAAATTAGAATGTGTGAAATTCCATTTTGTAAATAAGAAGATCAATTGAAAGGCTTGATAAACAACATAAAATTGGACAAGAGAGAGCTCCTTTAAATCTAAAAAAGAAGAATTTTGGTCAGTTTTTATCATTTAGCTAATCTTTAATGAAACATATCTGCCCTTGGAGGGCCCCTCAAATCGAGGGGCCTAGGGCAGCTGAACCGCATGTCCCTGCATCAGTCGGGCCCTGCTACTAGTCCGAAGCAATAAATTTATGATTAAAAAAAAAGTCTGAAATGACATCACTCTACTTTCATAATACTGGTGCATAACAAAAGTAAAAAAAGGAATTTATGTAGAATTCCGACACAATGAAATCGACTGCATTCGAACACTGAACATGCTGTTTCGAAACTAGAGACGCCCTAATCTGCGCAACTAATTCTGGATTGCATTGCCACAATATTTATCACTTACATTCTGTCATATTTCCTTGCTGATTTTCCTCTATATTTTATTAAAATCTATACAGTTCTTGCTACAGTATGTTTCATAATATATTTATCAAATAGGAGATCAATCGGAAATACAACTTGTGAATTATCGCACGCGCACACAAAAATCATGATTACAATATGCTTTCCTTACATTATGCGTTCGAAAAGTTATAAAAAAATCAAAATACTCGAAAGTGATGTCTATTCAATTCTGCTGAAACACGAGATTTTCCAAACATCTTCAAAACTTCTTCCATAGCCAATTGTCATATTAATAACGCTAGTCAACAAAAAGAAAATGTAACTTTTTATTTGCTTCTTTAATGAGAATACAGTCAGTCTTTACTAATCTCGAGATACGAGTTTACATAGTAAAAACAAAGATACTATACTCTGTAAAGATAGTTAGCTTCCGTAGGCGTAATGTAATCGCCGTCGAGTCAACTTGGGACCTCAATATGTAATGCGCAATAGACAACTTTACAGTGAGGTAGCGCAAACCAACCACGTGATTTTTACTTTCCTTTTCCCCGGGTCCTTTTGCTTTCAGTTTAGCGTCAGTTTTTATTCTGCAATTCTAAACCGCGGACATAGTTATTTTAAGTAGAAACTATTTTCAAAACATCAGATATTTATGTGTATACGCAATTTAAATATGAACGCTTAAATCGCTAAAATATTATTAAAAAAGACGGGTATTTATTATTTTTTATCAGCCAAATAATATGTATTATAAAACAATAAGAAACTGTGAAAGCTTGTTTTTTTTCTTTCTTTCTTTCTTTCGAAATGTGGGAAATTATCTTTCGTTTTTTAAAACAAGGCATTTGCGAATCTACATTTTATTATTAGTAGATATTCTGAATTATACTAATTTCACACATATTTAAAAGGAAGTTAAGTAATTTATATAGTGATGTTTTGAAATGATTTATAACAACATTATTAAAACTTTTATACGGCGGATTTTTTAAAAGATATATTTATAAAATACCATTAATAGTTAAAATTTTAGTCTTTTGTGTCAATTGCTATATTTTGCATGATAAAGAAACAATTCTTAAGTTGCATTAAACTGATTATTAACAATAACTGAAGAAATAATTACACCACTGTGAAATTTTTTTTCTCCCTTTTATTGCAAGTGGAAATATAATCTTTTGCAATGCTTATATCTTTAAAAGATCAATTTCAAATATTTTAACAATACCTTTTGCTATAAGTATAAGAATGATTTATGAAAAGTAAAGCATATTTCACTTTTGAATTTCTGAAATTAATAACTTCACCTTTGTCATTGATCCCATTATTCCATTTTTACACACCTTTAAATTTGTTTTCCTAATTTTAATTAAATGTAATTCAAGGATGACGCTGTAAAATATTGGAAAAGAATTTATCACCTTTTTACTTTTCTCCCATTCTTCCTGCCCCCCCCCCCCTTTTTTTAAATTCTCTGGGGGCCTGGCACGTGATATCGTAAGATATCGATATCATTTTTCACCCAACCAAAATTTTCTTTTTTTATTTGTAACTTGGTCTTTACATTAAAATTGTATGTTTTATTTTGTTAGTTTGTTATCTATTTTTATGAGAATACAAAGTTATTATTCGGTGCTATTATATTTGTAAATCAGTTTTCCCTGCTTGTAGTTTATAGTCAATCTTTACTATTTTGGGTCGATAAAATTGAATATGACCTTAGAATTTTCTTATTAGCTTTAATTTTGTAAGATATAGTACTATTGGTATACGAACTTATGGAATAGAAATCTATACGGCACGAATAATATAAGATAAAGTCAGAATTAGCATTACTTTTAATCCACTAAATGTACAGGTTAATTATAATTAAGTTATAATTATAATATTTATTATCTTACAAAAATTTGTAAAAATCCATAGTTTTTCATTGAAATGTCAACATATTTCATAATTTAGCTAATTGAGCATTTTACATGTCATATTCGTTTTTTTCCATGCCCGAATTATACTAGAAAAAACTATTTCCGTGTAAGAAGCATTTTCACTGTTGGCTAAATGTAATGCACAAAATAGCTACATTCGTTTGAGTCCAGTAAATGACGCATTCCTTAAATTTCAATAAATCCTAATTATTGTTCTTTAGATAACTCCTTTAAATCTTTTTAAACTAAAGGTAACTTTACCATAAATTTAAAAATCAGATCCGAAAGGGATGAAAGAAAAAGAAAATCACCTCAGAAATAAAATTCTTAGAATTCTCTTACTGATACTTGCTTTAAGTGACAAACGATTACTTAAAAAAAAAAAAAAAAAAAAAAAAAAAAAGAGTAGTTAAAGTCAAAAACATTCGAGCTCTTTCAATAAATAACTGCGATGAAGCTAAAAAGAATACCTTTTTCAAGCGAAAAGTAATCAGCAATCAAGGAACAAACGTACAGAAATAGGAAATAAATCTATAAAAAGAAAAAGAATCTGGAAAAGCAAATCCAATTTCAGTCAGAATATTTCTAAAATAGGATGGCAGCGATAAATTTATAACGGTGAAAATGTAGACAGAAAAAGAAAAAAAAGGAATATTAATGTTTCTCGTAAAGTAAGAGACGCTTTCCTTTTAATAGAAATTCCAAAAGGAGCTATTAAATTGCACCGCAATCGGATACATCGACGGCTAACCGCTTTCAATAGCCACAAAAGAGAGATCAAATTTTTCGTCAATTTTGTCATGAAATATAAACGTAGTGTGTTACTGAAACCAACAGCAGTACAGAAAAGATAGAATAAGCTATTTTCAGTCGTCCAGATAAAGCTAATGGATACACGTTACAAAAAATGGCTAGATATAGGAAATAAATTGAAATATTACTACTTGGAAATCTAGAGTGCTTAAATATAGGCTAGATTCGAAAGAAGTAATTATTTTGCCTTTGTCAAACCGTCAAACTAAGTTAATGTGCTATTACCGAAATGTGGAACATTGAGCTCAGTGCTGCTTGGATACGTATAAATTAAATAGTTACAAAAGGCGCTTATTGTGACGTTACCACATTCCTCTCAAGAAAACGCCCAATGAAATTTTTTTTTAAACAACACTTTTTTTAGATGCTAAAATTATGAATGAATATTCAGGTTGACTTGGAGTGAAACACCCTATCTTTTCGAATGATTACGTAATTGCGTGTAGTATTCATTTGTGAGTGATTTCAATTAATTGTGGTTCTCAAATTCCCTGCTCAACAACGCGAAATTTTGACACATTTTCTGACTAATTTTTGACGTGAAGGCATAAAATTGGCAGGCCTGACTTTTAAAGCTTTTTTTTTTTTTTTTTTTTTTTTTTTTAATAAATTACTTATTGAGTTATAAGCGATTCTTGTCACATGAAGACCATCCCAGAGCAGCCGAGTCGGAAACTCAGTTCAAAAACTATTTCTGAAAGTTCTTCTGTCTTTATCTAGTGTTGACTCTATGCCGCTTTAGCAGAGACCCTTCCGATGCGCCCGGCTGCCCTTTTTAACACTTTCTATGCACCCCGTGGCAATTCAGTTGATCCCGGGAAAATATCGTAAATTCTAGGGACTCTAAACAAACCAGTTCGAAATACTTTTTGTGAACATGGTACAAGTGTTCCTTTTTGAAAAAAAAGTGCTTTTTTTTTAGAATAGTGTTCCTTTTTGAAAAAATGTACCCTTTTTTTAGAATAGTGTTCCCTTTTTGAAAAATTCCCGCCCGGCGGCCCTTTTTTTCTAGAGTCAACACTATTATCAAAAGTTGGAAAACGCCATTCGATTAAATAGGTTCTGAATAAGAACACCTGCCAATTTCATGTGTTTCCGAACAAAAATAAATTCAGAAATGTGTCAGAAGTAGCTCATTTGGATTTGAGAACAGCCGCTTGAGTGCGTCTGATTTTCCCTTTCACTTTCGTGAGCCATTTTAGAATCACCCTGTACATATTAAAATTGCCTTAACAGGACACACTGTAAAAAAAAGGACTAAAATACGGAAATACTACTGGCAATCTAGACGCCAGTACTATTTCAGTATTTTAACGGAACTTTTTCCCTGTAAATTACAGAAAATGTTCCTTTTTTTTTTTTAATTTAACGGAAAATTTTTCTGTAATTTACCGGGATTTGGTTTGGTTTGTGTTTATGACGGCCAATTATCAACACCTATGGGCCCTGGGGGGGTGGGGGCGGGGAGTGCCCTTCGTGGGGGTCTTTCTAAGGAAACCTAACCCGTATTTACGCATGGGAATCCACGGTTTCGAAGAAAACCACGAAAACTCCGAAACATAATTTACCAGGAAAAAGTTCCGTTAAAATACGGAAACAGCACTGGCGTCTAGATTGCCAGTAGTATTTCCGTATTTTAGTCTTTTTTTTTTTTTTTCTTTTTTTTTTTACAGTGCACCTGCTTTCTATAATATTTTGGCAAACATCTAACAAAAATTATTGCGAGTTTGTTTCACTGCCCTATTTATAATCTCAGCTGTAAATTATATCAAAATTTAAAAGTACATATATAATAAAGCATAAACATTTAAGTCTGCACTCCCCCCCTTTTTTTTACTTGTCAACAAAAGCCGCAAATCTATTAAAAAGCAATCATGCTTTATGTGCTGCGGACAAATTTTGTTAAAATGAAAGAAAAATAAAAAGTCATTGAAGGGAGTTAAAATAAGCGCCAAATCGATGAAGGAACAGCAAAAGACTGTTTATTTGGATGTAAGACATCCATAATAATGTTCACAACCCAGTTTCTGGAAAGCACACCATTTGAGAGGGCTCCGATTGATGAACGATCCTGCAAAAGAGAAAATACCGAGGATAACATTGATATTTTCCTCTCCAAAAGGATATTCAGAGCATGAGGAAATAAAAGAAGAAAAGGGGAACTTGTTCTTACGAGAGAGAGATGTTTTCAAGAAAAAAGAGTTGACATTTATTTAAAACAATTTATTTTCGGAAAAAAGAGGTTTCTTAGTAAAGCATAGGTTTATGCCATTTAATAAGGTATTTTTAGCTGTTTCTTCTTTTAAATTACGAGTCTTTTTTAACACACCCCAGAACAGAAAAAAAAAGAGTTTTCATTTAAATTCTTATGGTTTTTAAGTATAACTAGGTAGATGTAGAGTTACGCATGAAATAGTCATCTATAAAGTGGAAAGGAGTCCAGTCATAGTAATCGCTGAATTTAATGTGCTTCATGTTTTTAAGATTCTAGTACAGCGAGTTACCGAGGATCATTTATATTTTAGGAGACAACCGAATACCTGCTAATTTCTTTTTTGGCGACACTTTTATAACGATAGGTTTCGTATACAACTCCTATGAAAACTGATGCTATCTTTAAAAAAACTGGGAGACCACATAAAGAACACAGGGTTGGAATTAATTTTATACAAAATTACTACATAACTATTTTAATTTTAGAGTATAACAGTGCTGCAACCAGGCAGTAAAGCCAGAGAAAGCTATTTTTTTTTTTTTTTGGGGGGGGGGGGGGTGGTATTAGTTCACGTGCTTTTTTCCCTTTCACTTTAATGAAGACTAAATTTAGATAGCAGTAAAGAGAAGATATTCCTGTCTATAGAGGGATTTGATGTAAAAATTATAAATTGAAAATGATTAAAATTTCCTGAAATTTAAAAACTAAAGCTATTACAGGAGCAGTGTCATTTACATGTTAAAAATATATGCCTATATCCATTCAAAATTTTGGGGTTCTAACAAATAAAGTGCAATTAAATTAATATAATTCATACATATTTCATCTCTTACTGGAAGATCTGATTAGTTTTTACCTTAGTACTAAATATTTTTTGACATTAGAGAATGCCAATAGATCCGGTTGCTTGACATTTAAAACAATCTCTATCATGAATACTAACAATAAAACACTACCAAAAATGTTTCTTTATCAGTTTTCGTCAATTATTTATGTATTTACATATTTTGACGATTCGTTAATTTTTTAAAGAGCAATAAAGACAACAAAGAGCTTTTATGGTTAAAGTAATAGGTGTACTATTGTATTAAAATATTATGAGAGCTAGAGGAGGCTCAAGGGAATGCTAGGGGATGAGCCGATCTTACCTCCTCCATCTGGTTACGGCCGCAGAGTCTAATTTAAAGTGAACCTGAATTTCCGTTCAGAACCAGGACTGTTTTTTTTACCGATAAAATCTAGTTTTTACGGAGACATGGGAACAATTCAAAGCATAAGGTAATAAAAAGAAGGAGGACTTGAACTTATAAAAGAGAGAGAGTTGTTTTCAAGAAAGAAGAATTGACTTTCCTTTTAAAGAATTTCTTTTCGGAAAAAGAGAATATTTCTTAGCAAAGCATAAGTTATTCCATTAATTAATGTTTTTTAGCTGTTTGTTTCAGATTCTTTAAAAAAAAAAAAAAATAGAATTTAAAAAGCATAGATGCTTCCACTTCAACTGTTAAATTTAGATACAACTATGTAAATGTATAAAATTTATGTGTCGATCACATACAGTATGCCCCAAAGGAAAAATTTTAAGAGGTAATAGATCACATAGCAACAAACATTTTTTTGTATAGTAAAACAGGGTCACGTTACAATGCAATAATTCAGTTATAAATACAGGGTTTCTCATTGTAAGCGGTGCATGGATTTTCATTCATAACTTTCAAATGATGAAGCTAATTTATCAAATTATTCACCAGAATAACTTTAATTTTGTACGAAATGTGATGATTTATGGGAAGTCAATCAATGCACGGGTTGAGTGGGAAAATGATATCATGCCAGGTGAAGCAACTGTTGAGGAAAAGAAACATTTGTGTAAAAACTGTCAATTTTAGAGAAATATTCACCATTATTCGATTGTAGGTCTAGTCAATGAGGATTCATCCTATAAATATCAAAGAAAAATATTCAGTAATTTATTAGTTATTGTTAATTAAAAGTAGCGGAATGTTATCCTTTTTCGATTCAAATTCTTAAGAACAAGTCAAATTGCAAATAAAACAGTTGTATGGCGCTACATGTTTACTAAAAATTAAAGATAGCAGTAAGTATAGAAATCACAATTGCGTCGTGGGTTATTGAAATAATCGGTTATAAAATGGTCTTTCTTCTGCAAGAATATAATGCATAATTTCGGAGATGTCCTGCATTTTTTTAAAATTGGAACTTCCCTACTATTATGCTGATTATATGCAACACTATTATTTTCCATATATGCCGGAGCTGTAAGAAGTTCCACATGTTCTTGTTTCTTCAATAATTTAGAAGTTCCACGGACCAGACTATCAACAAATTCCATAGACTTGACGCAAAACCCTACATCTCATCAGTGTAGATGATTTGCTAATCCTGAATGACATGTTTTTCGTCGTTTATGCCTTTGCAACTTTTCTTGAAGTACCGTGTGACCACCAGCTCTTGAAATTGAGTATTTCAAGAACGTTGCTCTGGAGGGTGTTCTCAAATCCAAAAGGGCAACTTTCTGACATGTTTTAATTTATTTTTGTTCGAAAATGCATGAAACCAGCTGGTGGTGTTGTTCAGAAACTATGTCATTGAGCTGTTTTTTTTTTTCATTTTTTTGAAAACGCAATAGATCTTTCAGAAAATAGTGTCAAAGTGGACGTTTTGAACCGAATTTTCGCTCGAAGGAAGAAAAAGCACTCAAGAGCGGGCGAAAAACGTGTTTGTCACGTGATCAAATTAGCTTATAACTCAATAGGTAATTAATTAATCAAAAAATGGAAAAAACAGTTCAATTCCAAATCGCTTCCATAGCCAAGCTTTCCAATTTCATACCTTTCCGTTAAAAAATGAATTTGTAAATGTGTCAAAAAGTTTTGCGCTTGTTGAGCAGAGCAGTTAAGGACAGCCTTGTGCTTCCACAGTAGTTCAAATGATGTTGCAGAGTAGCACCGTGATGAGTGGAAGAAGGGTAACAATCCGAGAATTTTATCCTTCTTCCACTCAACAAAATCTTCAAAGCCGAATTAACGGATGATGAGAGGCAGGAACAGTACCATTTTTTGACTCATTCGATAGCTTACAGTCAAAACCTTCAAAATGACTATATCAGTTCATTTTCTATATTTTTGGAATGTTATCTTTTTTCCACTCACCGGTTCATATGAACTGTGAACTACATTCTGGATTACGGAACATTTAGTTATAGAACAGTGTTGTTTGAACGCAGAACGTGGCCATTTCCAGCAATTCTTGGGAAGTTATCGCATTTCATAGAAAGCAATGCAAGTATGTTGAAAATATCGTCACAGTATCTTGTTAAAGTTATTGTACGATGATTTGACTTCGGCTTGGAATGAGAAACCTTTTACTTATTACTAAATAAATGGATTGTGACTCTGGTTTCCTACACAAAAATGCTTGTTGCAGTGTTTTATCACTTCTTAAAGTTTGTACACTACCGTTTTGGACACCGTGCATAAATTCAATAAAGATCTATCATTATATCTGCCTATTTGGCCCACTTAGGTCCTAAAAACATACGCCATCACATGTTAAATCATGGGTGGTAACAGAATGAAATCCAGGAAGCAGCAACATTCTGAAAAATGTGTGTGTGTGGGCCGCAGCCTAGGTCGCGTTTCTAAAAATGAGGAATATAAACACGAAATAAGCTAAAAGAAATAAGCATCTTTTCTCAGAACGTCCGTGCAAGACAATTTTTAAACATACGAAGCAATACAGAAATGTAACAAATAAGAAATGTTAAAAATTCAAAAGTATACTGTTTCTACCAGCCTCTTTCAAAATGGAAGATAGCTTTTCAGACATAACAGAATACGTACAAAGGATATGTACAAAGAAAAACAGAACTAAAAATTGTGTTTCACTGCGGGTTCAATAGGCATTAAAATGAAACAAAATGTACACGAAAACGCTAAAGCAGGAAATGTGTTAGAAATAGAATGCGGAACTGAACCTTAAAATTCTCGGGATTGTTTTTGACCATATTTAATTCTAAAATCAAACAAGTGCGGTGGAAAAAAAGATTTTGGTTAAAATTTGGCTAAATTAAATTATAATAATAGGCAAAATATGACTTTAAAAAGGCATAAAAACCTCGTGTAAAAACTTAATAAATAAATAATGAGAAATACATTCGAAAAAAAGTTCACACTTAACAATTACTTCAAAATACAGTTGAATTTTCATATATTATCACCCGCCAAAAATTCATTTTTCCATATAACAAAATAATTTTGCGTTTCCTATGGGTAAAAATACATTTACATTATTTTCTATAGCTAGAAGCACTTCACGTTTTTTCCGTAGAAATTCAATAAATCGAGGTTTATTTTTATTTTATTGTCGGTAAACGAGAAATATTTAAAATATAATCCAAAAATCTGCAGACACCCCAACAAAATAAACACTTAATTAAAAAAAAAAAAAAAAAAGCAAATGGGCGATTCCATGCGGAGAGTCCCACACGTAACACAGGCTTTAATTTGCATTTATTCAATTATTTATTATATTTTAATGTTAATTCTGATTTTAGGTGGCATGGTAAATAAGTTATTAACATATTTTTTAGTTTAAATGTGTGTAAGTAAAACTCACAGAAATATATCATTTAATTTCATACTCAAAATGTGCTTTTTTTCTGAAGTAGAAAAAAAGCACATTTTGAGTAATGAAATTAAATGATATACTTCTGTGAGTTTTATTGCCACACATTTAAATTTAAAAATATGCTAATAGCTTATTTACCATACCACTTAAAATCAGAATTAACATTAAAATTTAATAAATAATTGAATAAATGCAAATTAAAGCCTGCGTTACGTGTGTGACACTCTCCACGGAATCGCCCAAATTAAAAAATTACATTAAATGAACCAAAACTCGAAACATCGAATCGTTTAAGAGACATTACACACACAAACTATAAAGAAACAACGTGAAGAGACTATAACAATATGATGAATTACTAAGTGAAGCAGAGAAACATCGTAAAATCTAAAATGCAGTTTTATACAGTGAATGATGTGGGAAAAAAAGGATAAAGGGAAACCTGCAGGGGAAAAAATGAATTAGCTTTGCTCCGAGAGCTCAAATAATAAAAAAGAAAAATTTAAAAAAAAAGGAAACTGCTGGAGGAACATGACGAAAATTCATTAATTTTTCGGAGTCATTTTCTCTCGATGTTTAAAAAAATATAAATAAAAAAGCCATTTTAACAAGATAAAACAGAAGTCAGATAAGTGAGAACTTTTTCTTTTTTGGAAGAAAAGTAAAATTTATAAAAGAGTTAATTCTTCCTACAAGAAGGAATTTAAAATGATTAATGTGCATTTTTCAACATATGTATTATTATCAAGTGAGTTTTTGGAGGTGTAATTCATCAGCGAGATTAGTTCTACTTAGAAAACAAGCTGCTGAAATGGATGATACTTTTTTTAGGGGGGGGGGGGGTGGTTATTGTTTCGTTTCGTAAAAATATAACCTTTCTGTTCGCTAAATTCTTAAAGAGTGAAGCCGTAATAAAATTAAATGCTCATATAAAATGTGAAATCGAGATTGTTTACGAGATTTAAATGGCAGAAGTTTCATACATTATTATTTTTTTTCTTAAGTGTCTCGCCTTCATATTTATAAAGACACAAGAATACAGGGTGCCCCCAAAAGGCTGAAGCGAGATATTTTGTTTTCTTTTTTAATCTTTTGGCGATAAATAGGCGGTGACTAATAATAAATTATTTTTATAGCTATAGGAGAGAGGGGGGCACATGTGAACAGTAGGGAAGGAAGGGAGGTATTATACACTTTTTTTTACTAACTTTTTACAACCCTTAGAATGCTATTTTTAAACAAATTTTTCGTAAAGTGACCTTTTATTCATTTATTAAAAATATTGTGAATTTAAAAAATAGTCATTCAAAAAATATATCCCAATTATTTTGAATGGTTACTACTGTATCAAATCTCCCCGTTACTGGGGAGGATTGATACACTAGCAAGGGAGGTTTGATACATTGTTATGTAAATTGAAAAAAAAAAATGCAGACAATTCAATTTATGCGTCATACAATTTATGATAAATCTTGAAATATTTAAGTAAAATTTAAAACGAAATGACATTTACATATTTTTGTTTCAGAAGTGTTTTTAACAAAAATATTTAAACTATTGCTATTATTTAAACAATCCTATTAACATACTTTTTAGAAAATAAATAATAATAATAATAATAATAATAAACAGATCTAGCTGCAAGGAAAAATGAAGTGAACATTGCTGATTTGCAAAAAAATTAACATAAATTTAGCACATTTAAGATTCCTTTAACAGGGCAAAAGCATTTCAGGGACAAAGCATTTTCAATGCTAAAGTGTTGAATAAATGAATGGTACCAGAATTTACCAACAAATTTAATTAGAAATAAGAAAAGTTATATATTTCACTTTCATAGTAAATGGAAATATTTTACCAAAATGCCAATGTGGCATTTGGGAATTAAAATTAAGTGGTTTCTTAAACATACCACCACCCCTGAAATGGTTAAAAGAAAAACTAATAACTCTATCATTTTGATAAGTAAAATCGGGTAGATAATGTTTTTTCAATTTACCCTTCGTCAATTATAGAAACATTTTCCCTTTCAGGCCATTTAAACTTTTTTCCTTCTACATAACGAGCAAAGTGAACTAACTATCTATCATCGCACTGCTTTTCTATGTAACCTACACGTCTATGAATAGTCTCTTTGTTCTTCCTTACCAATTTCAGTAGCTCTTGCTGTAAAACAATAGTGAATATTATAGTCCTATATTAGTTTAAAAGTTAAAAAAAAAACTATTTAATTTCAAATATACAAGTGTATCATTTCTCCCTATCATGCCTTATTGGATTTTCAATCACTTTGTTCAATTACATTTGCAAAAAACCAATCTGCTTTCTAGTAAAACTCACCCTAAGAATGTGCTTTACAAATAAAAAATAATTACAAGATATTATCTTCAATGTAATAAAAGTTATGAAAGAAAATCAGTATTTAAAAAAAAATACATTGACATTTAAAAAATCTTCAAAATTAAAAGAAAAAAAACGTTATCTGTTCTTCACTGCTAAGTCAGCTAATGATGGCCTCTGCTAATAAAAGAAGCCTTGACATCTGTTACAATGGCTGCTAATGCCATTTGTTGAGAAAAATTGTCAATGTATCAACCCTCCCTATATATCAAACCTCCCCAACCTCCCCTACATATTTCATTCAGTTAATTTGAAAAAAAAAATTACCAATAGATGGTAGTACTGGTACCATCTTTTGGCTGAATTTTCAGAAGAATAAGCCGTTTTAATTTCTGGTAGTTGTAATTTGTTTGTTTTAGACGGTGTGGAGTAAAAAAGTCTTCTAAGTTACTGAAGTAAAAATTCATTCAAGATATTTTTTATAGTAGAATATCAGCATTGCATTCTATAGTGGAATTAAATAGGTAAGTTTACAAAAATTTTGTTTCCTTATTTCAATTAAAAATATACATATATTTTTTTATAAGTTAGGCTGAAGTTGGTAGATGGGACACTTGTGAACAGAACATATCGGGGCAGATGTGAACAGTTCACAAGTGTATTTAAGTCAGTGAATGCATTTTTTTTTAGTTTAAAATTTAATTACCCTTGTCAAACATTGAGCTATAAATTCAATGTTTTTAGGATTGCTTCACAGTTTTAATTTATTGGAAGTTAGATAACAGTTAAAAGTGACTCAAAAGGAAGAGGTATATTAGTGTACAATTTTACGAATAATTTCTTGCATTTATGTTGAAACATTTATTGATTTATTCACACAACTAGAAAGAGGGCACCTAATTAGTTTTTATTCACAAAAAGTTATTTTTGCCTTATTTATGCACGAGTTCGCATGTGCCCCAGATATGTTCACAACTACCCCTCCACCGGGGCACATGTGAACAAATTTAGACAATTTTTAGAATGATGATATAAGTTAGAAATTCTTGATAAATGTATCCAAAAGTTTCACCAAAAGAACAAACTAATTGTAAATATTCATATAAATCAATTTTTGGTTCAATAGCTTATAACAATTTTGAGAAATAGTCAAAAATGTAAAAATTGTTCACATGTGCCCCCCTCTCCCTTATATGATAACAGATTAATGTGTGCAGTTCGGCATTTCTTTTTTTAGTTCCAAATACCCCATACTGCGCAGTATCCACTGTCGGAACATCAAATTAACGTATAAAAATCAATCATTCAGCTTTTAACTTTAGTTCTGTTTATTTATTGAAACATGAAGAAAATAGTTTGGATTTTAAAATTTTATGGTTATTTTGAGTAATATTAGAGTTTGGGATAGTGTAGCACCATCTATCGGTGGTATTTGGAATTGAAATAAGGAAGAGTTTTAGATTTTATGTTCTAATTTTACTAACAGTAAAATAATTGCAATATTATTTCGTGTCGTGCACTATGTTCTTTTTTTTTTTTTTTTTTCGTAAAACGTTATTGCTAATATCTGTCTGATATTCCGAAAAAACACTGTTTGTTAAATCCATTAACACTTTGAAGTCTGAATACTTTCAACCGCATATCTTCCTCTGAACTTTCTCTGGGCATTTGGTACTTTTTATGATTTTTTAAAAAAATACTTGGAAGATATGTATTTTAATAATTTTTTTTATTAACTTCAAACTGTTCTTATTCATAATTAAAGAACTATCCAAATGTACTAAAAATTAATATTTAATGAAAAATTATTTTTAAAAAAGCAAGTTTTATATTTTTAAAAAAAGTTCCGCATAAGAAATCATCATTTTTTAACATAAAAGTTTATATAGACTTGCATAAAATCTTACCCACATGTTATACAAGTATCTGAAAATAGGTTTTATTGGTATATAAACATTTATTAAATTTACTTTTGTGTGGTATATTTCAAAGCACAGATTTGCACAAAAAGCAACGCCACAACAAGTTCGAGTTAAGCTCTTGATTCTAGATATTTCATATACTTACTTATGTTTAATGGCCTTTTTTTTTTTTCAAAATAAAATGTTCGTAGATAATATCTGAAAAGACCACGAACGGATATAGTCGGTACTTTTATATCTCAGAGTATTAAAAGTTGACTCCGAGATACTCTCGGGCTTAGTTCGCTACACCGAAAACGGCAATCCGAGTGACTCTCAGGCTTAGACTTCAAACTGTTAATAAATAAATAAATATTGAGCACTAAACGAGATTATACGAAACTTCTGAAAAAACAGGCGTATTTCTTGCATTCAGCAGCACCATCTCTCATAATTATATGTTATCTTTTAAATGATGAGAAATTTCGCTATGTTTAATACATGTCAATATGACCTTTTATTAGTCATATTTAGTAATTGGACTTTTTATGACTAATACAGATAACCAGAGTCAGTGGGAGCTTTAAAATTTTCTAGTGGGGCCTATTGGCATCTTTTTTTTCCCCACTGTAACTATAAATAAATATAGACAGAAGTAGAAATCAAGCCTCCTTTTTATAAAACTTTACATTGCAAAGATTTAAAAAAATTAAATGCAATGTAGATGCCATAATCAATTATAGATTGTCAAGTGTAGAAGAGGCTCAAAAAGTTGCTAGAGGAGAGGATCAGCTCAGCCCAACTTGCCACCATCTGATTTACGGCCTTGTTATAATATTAATGTAATTCAAATCTCACTTCCCAAAGGATACCGGTTTTCCCCCCTGCCCCTATATAAATATTACACATTTTTGTTTAACATTGCATTTTTTTTTTTCATTTCTATAAATCTATCTTAAGAAATCCGCAACTTCAGTCCAAATTATGGTGGAAATTCATCACAAAAATACATGTAATAAAAATGTACACAAGCACAGAAATTAAAGATTTTTTTCCCACATCAATTTCAAACAAAACATTTTGCGTCCGGTGGCCATATAAGGAACTGGACAAATTCCTCTGAAATAGTACTGCCTGACAAAGAAACAGGAAAGTGGCAACTCTATTAGCTTTCCGGGAAAGAAATGCTGATATAAAGATATAAATAAGACCAGAAGTAATAGTCAAACTTAATAAGTTCGAGGCATCAGCTAAATTGAAAAAGTAAATATAAGAAATACAAGGAGAAGCACAAGGAAGAATTTGAGTGCGAGAGAGAGATAGTGTGTGTGGAAGAAGAAGGAGATATCGTAATTGAATCCCTTGATTGGTTTGTTTCTAAAGGTCCTCTGTATTTTTCTTTCTCCAATCAAGATTGAAAAGGAACGAAACTTATTACGCCAGTCACTTGATGTCAATTGTTTTGATAGCTCAATGTTCAGTATACAATGACAAAAATATATATATATATTAAGGAATGTATGTTATTTGTTTCAAGTATTAAAGAGGTAGCACACTTTTAACGTATCAAAAATTCGAATTTTCTGAAAATAACCTTAGTTCTGAATATTTTAAGTTTTCTAAAGTAGAATGCGTCTTACTTTTGAAACCGTGATCCAACGAAAAGTGTTGATCATGAAAAATGTAACAACACAAACAATTAATGATATAGGTACATGAACTACGCTGCATTTGAAAGATCATTAAACAAAGCATGTTTAGGTATTGATTGACATGGCGCTAACGTGAGCGGATGAGATAAGTGCAGCGCAGAGTTTAATCACAAAAAGGGATGCGGCAGCGCGCATTAATTTAGTCTAGCTGCGGCTTCCGTTAGCACGACGTTTGAGGTATAATTTGTTTTGTCCTTTTGCGCATTATAAAACAGTTTTTAAATAAAAGTAAAACTTTTCTAAAGACAAACACTCTTTTATAAGCACTCAATGTTTAGCTTAAAAATCACGTCTCATTTCGTGACTGCAATTTATGTTGTTCGGAAACATTACACTACGCTAATTCGGTATGGGCCACGATTGTGGAAATTCACCGCTTTGATTTACATTTGGTAGAAAGCGCGAACTTGTGACTTTATTGTTCGAAAAATTATAAATTTTGCTCCGATTTTATTTTAAGATACAGCAAACAGGAAATGAAAAAAAAAATAATAAACTATCTATACAGGATTTACAAATGGTTTTCTCAAGTTATAATCTTAATTTAATCAATATTAGTCTATTAATTGATAGAAGCATATTTTTAAAATTATATTACACTCCTTATTTTTAAATTATATTTTATTTCATACTTTTTAGCGTTTAAAATATTTCATTGTTGCAGTTTATGAGTCAATTGACATAATTTGGCAGGGGCGGTTTGAAGTATAATGAACTCCATCATTGTTGCAACTCGTATACAGATGTAACCATAAAAATTTTCTGCAAATTTACCATCTGCGGCCGGCTAACAGAAAAATGATTTAAAATTAATATATTAATGTATAATAAGTTAATTCGAAACATGAAAGAAACTCAGTTAAATAAAAGAGCGTAATATAACCTCAATATTTATATTTGTTTTAAATGTTGATTAAGCATTAAATTTGTTTGTTAAGTATTAAACTTCGATACGTGGAAAATTTAAAAATGCTTAATATGAGAAATTAAATCCTTAAACTCTATTGTACAAATTAATTTTTAGTCATCATCTGGACTGAAGTATTCTACAACTTAAAACAAACGATCGGGTTTTGAACACAGCCCCCCCCCACCCCCCCCCACCCAAAAATTAAAATTAAATTAAATTAAACAAAATTAAAAATAATAATAATAATAAAATAAAAGAATGGACGCCTTTACAAAAGTATTCTATTAACTCAAAAGTTTTATACGCTTATATCTTGGAATACAAATAATGGCACTGCGCGCAGTATAATTTCGCTATCGATGAACGAAAGGATCCGAGATTCTCCTAATGCTACAATTATTCCTAAAATGTACCGAAATCTTGGAGATATTTTAGAAAATAAAGCCATGTTTGAAAATGCTGAAAAAAAATCTAGTTACATACAATTTCTCCATATTAATCTCAAATTTTAATAATAAATATTTAAAAACTAAACTCACACAGAACTTGAAGAAGAAATTCATGTACTCAAAAAATACTTCACTTACCTAGAAAATAAAAATAATCACTATACAGTTTCAAACAATACAATAAACATAACACAAAATTTAACAATAAAATATATATTAAACGAAAAATTTATAACTATATATTGCATATGTGTTGTGTGTGTGACTTTTCTCAATCTTCCTCCACCCCCTCTCTTTTCCATAATGGAACGGACACTTTTTTAATTATCATTCAGGAAATTAATTGCTTAATATAGATGAGTTATGAGTCTTGATCATTCTGGTATACATACATATGCATGTATAAAAGCAGACGGGAAAAGTTTGTTTTAATGAAAAAAGCTGTACAAAATCGGAAGAAATAAAATTTAATCAACAAATAATTTTACAATAGATTTTACATATAGTAATTAGTAATAGAAAAGAAACATATTTCTAAATGCTGTGTCAAATTTCTCAGTATCTCAAAAAATACTGATTGTACACAAGAGCCTACTCTAGTCACGGGAAGAAACGAGTACGCTAATGTTAAGTCTATGGGAACATTATTTTCTAATATTTCGTTTGCATTTTTATATTTTTTTGCAGAGGATATCTGAGGTCCATCTCTAAGTTCTAAGAGCTTACTTTTTACTTCTTTAATTTTGCTTAGTTTAATATATAAGGATAGTTTCAATTTCAGATCCGGTTTCCAACTGGTTCCGAAAGTGAAAGTTTCTTTAAAAAAAAAACTAAAACCAAAATTGAAAAAGTCAAAACTAACTCCGTTAGAGATCGTCCTCAGCTATCCTATGCAAAATAATCATTCAAAAATATTTTAAATCCAGGCGATAAATTTGAAAAAAAGTTCCCCATAGGATTAACATTAGCTTCCCAGTCTTTTCGCGTGACGAGTATAGTTAGGACCTTAACATGATTAAATCAATATATATTTTCCATAATATTTCAAAGTATTTTCATTAAAATCTTGCTATCTCGAATTTTACTCTTCCATATCAACGAATGATAAGTTTCTTTCCAATTCCACAGAAAAGCCTCAAAAATCTACAACAGAAGGTTGTTAACATTTAACTTAAACAGTAAAAAATATATAAAATAAAATAGTGATGATAATTTAGTTTATTCATCACTCCGTGAAAATTGTCTTAAATTCATTGTATTCATATAACTTAGTATGCATATTCTTTCAAAGTCTCTCATAAATTGATATCCCCAAAACAGGGACGTAATTTAATAAAAAATAAATTATTCATAATCTAAAGATTTTTGACGGTTATTAAAAATTACTCGGATTTCATTAGCTAATTAATTTACTGTGACACATTTCATAAAATCGTTCAAAACATCCATTACATTAATTACAAAGACATGGCGTAAAATGCCAAAATTTTAGCACATTTAAGAAATCGTTTAAAGTGTCTCCGACATTTTACTTCTTCATTGGCGGGGGAAATGACACCTCATTAACTGAGGGCAATATTGTCATTAGTTTGGACCAATTAACGTTCGTTTAATTCTCCCTCTGTCATCCAGAAAGCTGTCGTGGATGATCATGGCCTACATAAAAGCCATCGATGCAAAGTGAATTCCCATTTCGCTCTCGGAAACTCGGGGAAATTTTAAACCAGCACTATTAAAAGGAGAGCGTAATTCGTCAGAGTGTATTAATATCTGTTCAAATTTTAAATATTATATAACTGTTAAAAGCAACTGTATTTCTTTAATAAATGTTTCATAATACAATATAATTTTATGGGAGAAATCTCTTGATAAATAAAATGAGATTTTATATTAATTTTCCCCAGTTATTAAAATAAGATATTAAAGAAAACAACGCAGCCAGATACAGTAGCTCATCGTTAAATGGCGCTTGCCGAGACACACACACAACCACAAAAAATAAATAAATAAATAAATAAAATAACTTACGATTTAAAACGCTAGTTTATAAATATATTAAAAACAGCTTATATTTTTCGTGGGGGCACGAAAAAAAGAAGATAGATCCGGATGAGCGATATAAAGAGAAGAGTCGCGAAATAATGGCGTTGCTGTATAATGGAGGTATTTTGTTACTCCCAAACAGAAAATGTGTTCATGTTGTTACCCATAGTTATTACCATTTAAATTATTCAGATGCCTCAACATCCAAAATTGAATGCTATTAAATCATTTATTGTGACATTTTATAAAATCCTTCAAAACACTTATTTGAGTAATTACAAAGCACGACATAGTAAATGTCAAAATTTTAACACATTCAAGAAATCGTTTAAAGTGGCTCCAACATTTTGAGGGGGGCGGGGGGTTACATCTCATTAACTGAGGACAACACTGTCATTAGTTTTGAACAATTAACGTTCGTTTAACTTTCCTTCTGTCATCTTGAAAGCGATTTCCATCATGAAAGTCATCCATGTAAAGTGAATTCGCATTTCGCTCTCGGAAACGCTGGGAGATAGTAAAACAGCACTATTAAAAGGAGTAGGGGTATTACTACTCAAATTTCAAATATTATTACTGTTAAGACAACAGTATTTCTCTAATAAACATTTCCTAATACAGTAGTATTCTATGGAAGAGATCTCAGACTAAATAATTTACGTGGAAGCTTAGCATACATGTAAATAAAGCATTTTAATATGTTACGCCTTTATGGCTCAACGTACTTTAAAGTACCATTAAAAAAAAGTGTTATAAAATTAATTTAGTACATCGATTAGAAGTAATACAATTTACAATGAGTAGTAGATACACTATCTTGTTCCAAAAGCTTTATTTGTTACCAGGGACCCGGAGCTGGAGCTGGAGCCCGGAACCGGAGCGCTCTGGAGCTGTGTTTTCCCTGGAGCTGGAGCCGGAGCTAGAGCTCTAAATTTTCCCCAGCTCCAGGGCTCCTTTAGTTTTTAATGTTCTTTTAAATCTTTTTTTTTTTCAGTCTTTTAAATTTCTAGGCTTAAGATATTTTAATTACAGTAGAAGATCTTTATAACGCTATTCTATATAACGCAATTCTCCATATAACGCACAACTTCTCAGATGTAAACAATGAATTTTGCAGGTAAGAAGCACCTGAAATCCCACATCGTAAAAATTGCTACTCTCTAGAAAACTACATTTGATACATTAATTCAACTTTATCTCCTTAATTCAAAACTTTTTAATGAAAAAAAATTGCTATTATTACAATAAATATTATATTTTTGGAAATGACTAATATAATGAATGACTGGGTCCAGGTATAGTTGGACCATGTTTATAAAATAAACAATATAAAATGATCATATAATGCAAAAATTTATAATTTGGATAATTCCTGGTGACAAGAAGTGCAGTATAAAGATACTCTAATGTATTTTGGTATGTTTCAGATTTATATGGTCGTGTTTATAAGGTAAATTTAATGATGTGTAAAATGTGATCCATATAATGCAAAATTCTATATAACGCACAACCTTGCATTTTTAGGTTTGCGTTATAAAGATCTTCTACTGTACATCATTATTCAGTATTTTAATTATATCATTTTTTAGGTTTTTATTATCATTATTAGAGAAGGAAACCTTCTCGAAACATGGTAACACTACTTTACTTCTACTTTCTACTTGAACTAATTGACAACACTATTCGAAAACAAATATGGCCGCCTGTTGTTTGCATGTGTAGTTGTACAATTTTGGTTGTTTGAAAAGTGTAGAAGAAATTTAAGATTTTTCTGTTTAAAATTCCACCAAACTTTCTATTTTAAAAGCAAAAGCTAAAAGATGTCATACTTTCTGAACAAGCATTTGAAGTTTGATGAGAAGAAAAAGGCATTTTGTCAGATCTTTAATGAAGGTAGAAAGTATTTGTGAGCAAAAAATTAAACGTGTAAATTAAAATCTGCAACTCAAAAGCGCGAAGTCGGAGCCGAGTTGGAGCCGGAGCTGGAGCCACAGTATTTTCTCTAGGAGCGGAGCTGGAGCTGGAGCATCAAAAATTGTTCGGCTCCGGGTCACTGTTTGTTACACAAAATAAAAATGTTTTTAAAAGGATGTTTTCTCTTTCGTTTGCCTCTGTTCCGCTTCCTTGATGTTGGAAGATTGTGGGTGGAAGGTCTCAGTTCTTAACCCTTAAATGCCGGGTGTTGCCTATCGGCAACATACCCAATTTAGGCTTATAAATACCATTAGAATAATATTGAAGCTATAATGCCTAATGTTGCCAATAAAATACAGTCTGGAAATCTTACTAAATCGATTTTCAACATTTAGATGGCAACACTTGGGCTGGTTAAGAATAAAGATAGATTTATTTTTTTCAATTGTTGATAAATGTTCTTTTTGTTTTGTTTGGAAGCTTGCGAAATACCCAATTTTGTTCTGCAGTGAGCAAGTAAAATTTATTTCTTATCATAGTTCATAAAATTCTTGTGTGTTTAATATTATAGAATTTTATCAAGGAAAATTATTTTTTCAATTAAACACCAGTATTGCCGATTAATAACAAACAGTTTTTTAGCCGTAAACCATACTTAAAACAAAATATGATTTTTTAAAGTATTTTTTCCATGATTAAAAAACAGAAAGCTGAAAAACATTTTTAATATGATTTTTGAAAACTCCGGCATTTAAGGGTTAAATGTTTCTATATTTCTATTGTAAGGACATTATATTTGGGCATTTTCTAATTCTATAGACTACTTTAGAAAATATTTTTATAAAAAAGATTTGAGTGGATTTGTAAATATTCCCAAAAATCCCTGTAAATAAATATTTCGTTGATCCATTTTAATTGGCAATTACCTTCTAAAATTTATTAATTGATTGTGTATATCTTATAATGAATTTTCAAAAATTCTGGAAAAATACTTTAGAAGACTATATTTTCCTTATTTCATAATTTTGGACATAAAGGGTTAATTAGCACCCAGTTTTTAAAATAAGATATCTAAGAAAATCACCCAAATAGATGCAGCAGCCCCTCGTTATATCGCGCTTGTCGGAAGCCAAGGAAAAATGCGCGATATAACTGAAAATGCCAAAAAATTAATAAAGATGATAGATAGCCTATAAATAAATGTTGTATATTTGTCTCCAAAACATTACTATAAAATTTGCGGGATAAAAATATCCTCAACAATGCCAGGGCTTGAAATTCAATTTTTCATAGGAGGGGAGTCTCCCTACCAACATTTATAAATGGAGGGGAGTTGACCTATTAGGACGGGAGAAAAAAAAATCTAAAACCCACTGTTATTTTACGTGCTTTTTAAAGATTTACATTAATTATTTTGTCATGTCTACATTAATACAGGCATGACAAAATACCATTGAAGCAATTTAAATCAACAACTCATAATAATGATGCAAGATTTTTTTTTTTTTATTTAAAAAAGTAAGAAAGCAGGGGTGATTCTGAGTTTTAAAAAAAAATTCTGAAACTGACAGAAAATTTTCTGGAAGGTTACAACAGAGGGGATGAAGGGGGGGGGGGGGGGGGGGGGGGGAATTACTCCCAGCACTAGCTTTGTGTTTTTTCGTGCCCCTTTGACGAATTTTGTCGTTTTTTCGCGATCCTTTGACGAAATTTGCCGTTTTCCGCGATCCCTGAACGAAATTCGCGTTTTTTCGCGATCCTTTGACGAAATGCGTTTTTTTCGCGATCCTTTGATGAGATTCGCGTTTTTTTCGCGATTCTTTGATGAAATTCGCGTTTTTTTTCAGCGACTGTTTGACTAAACACTAAATTCGTGTTTTTTCCGCGATCCTTTGCCGAAACTCGCATTTTCCCGCGTTACTTTGCCTAAATTTATGGTTTTTTTTGCTATCCTTTGATTAATTTGCGTTTTTTTTTTTGTGATCCTTTGATGAATTTAGAGTTTTTTTTTCCCCCGCGATCTGACGAAATTCACGTTTTTCCGCGATCCTTTGACAAAATTTGTGTTTTATTTGCAATCCTTTGCGACGAAATTAGCGATTTTTTCCTCGATCGATTGACGAAATTGATTTTTTCGGCGATCATTTGTCGAAATTCGCGATATTTTTCTGTTGAACTGATGACCGATTTTTCATAATTTTCGGGAAATTCGTAACAGAATCACCCCTGAATTCGCCAATTGGTCGCGGACATTTGTCAACCGATCTCGAGAAAAAAATAATGAAATTTGCCTATCGGTCGCATGGAAAATTCGCGAATTTCATCGATCTTTCGCGGGTAAAAAAAAAAAAACCCTCAAAATGTGTCAATCAGTCGCGCGAAAATATCAAGAAATTTGCAAGGCGTTCGCGGGAGTTGATCGTAATTTCAAAATGCAAAATTTTCAGGAAAATGGTGAGATTTTTTGGACGGGAGTCTCCCGCCCACGATATTACTTTGGACGAGACTTCAAAATTTTGGGCGCGAATCCCGCCATCCCGCCCTGAAATTCAAGCCCTGAATGCAATATAAACTCAAGGATTGATTTCATAGATACACGACATTATATGAAAAGAAAAAACACAATACGAGGAGCGTGGAGAGATCACAAAATTACTATAGAGCGATCTTTTCGTGAAGGGTGACTTCCCGACTTATCTCGGGACAAATGTTGAAGTGGTTAAAAAAGAAAGGGAGAGAAATACTCTGTTCCATAGTTTTTATCTCAACATGAAGGTTGAAGATCCGTTAAATGTCATCTACTAAATATATAATTAGTACATAATTTGTTTGAGTGAATAATAAATGTTGTACAGGATGGTCATAAGAAAACTTCCCCGATATGGGGCATTCTCACAGTCTTTTGACTTTCATGTCCCTGAATAATATTTTTTTATTTAATACACTTTGTGGGTTTTTTATTTAATATACTGGGGAACATCCCATTGCATGATTGCACAACAATATTAACGAGATAAATAAGTTCTGGACGATGTTGGGGGTCCAAATACCTGGCAAACTCCTATACCGCCCTGTGTCCCTGATGCTGATTTTTAAGTTTGGAGCTGTCTGGATAAAATTGTTTCAATAAAAATAATTCAATGTAATTTTTTTCCGAAACTGGAACTATTGTTTTATATAAATATGTAGCTAAAAATTAACCTGCACACATTTTTTGGGTTGTTATTATTTTTTAAACTCTGTCCCTGGGTTTTAGATTCTTTACCATCCCTCTTCTAAAATTATACAGAAAATCATTTCAGATACAGCCACAGAATTTTTTTTAAGTTTTTTCTCATGCAGAAGTATGCTAGAGAAAGAATGTCTAAAATTCTTTTTCAGGAAATTTACTGTAGAATTTAAATCAGCATTTAAATATCAATTTCAAGCATCGTGGCTTTATTGGTAGTCTCACCGCCCCCAAGGTTTATTCCTGCACTTTTCGAGGTAAATTAAAAAAAAAAAAAAATTAATATAATCCAATGTTAACAACTGTAACTAAAAATCAATGAACATCGTGGCTATCACTTAGTCTTAACATGATTTCCCTAAAAATAGGTGGTAATTTTCCTACCGTTCCATCCTTACCGTACCTTTTTTTTACCATTTCGTCCCTTTTTTCCAATACCATCCCCCCCCCCTTTTTTTTTACCTTATCGTCCCTTCTTTAACACACCTTTAAGACAATGTTATACAAAAATTCTGTATTAAAAGTACTACATTTTTATTATTTCTTATTTGAATCCCTGTGGGTACTATGCAAATTCATTATAAGTAAAAATTTAGAAGAAAATAAAAAGTTATAGGGATAAAATGGTAAGGAAAAATAAACTCGCAAGTTTAACTTAAACCTCAGTTAAATGAAAATTTTTTCGCTGCTGACCATTTTTTCTTTATTTTGAATCATTAAGGCACGTCTATCATATTAAAATGTTATTTTAGCAAGTTTAATTTTGTCAGATTTTTTTTCTCCAAAAGTCAAAAGATTGTGAGAATGCCCCATATATGAAGCTCTAGCGGCAAAACCGCTCAACCAATCGAAAAGAAATTTCAGATTTAGTTATTTGAAGGTATGCGCTTGAGAACGTAATGATTTAAAACAATAGAGCTCTCACGGTTGCGGTTACAGTGAAAAAATTTCAAATTTTTCGAATAGCAACACCCATTTTTTTTCATGCGCAAATTCATCAGCGCATTGAAAAACCACAAATGGCGTTGAAATGATAAACATACGATGAAAATTGCCGGCGTAAAACACTTGCAAAAAAGATCATGCGAGGAACGAAGGAGTGACTACAAGATGTGCTTTTCAGTAGCCGATTTTTTTTTTTACTTGTGAACTGAGTAATGTTGTAAGATTTGTTTTAAAATGTGTTTTTGAGTTGTGTTTGTGTACACATAGTGAAAATAAAAATGTAATCATTTGTTTTAGAATGCTGAATATTACGTTACATAGGAACGGATTAGGATTGAGTGCCACGATATTACACCGACAATTTTAGCAATACGTGTATCGTTCCAACGCCATTTATGGTTTTTCATTGCGCTGATGAATTTGCGCAAGAAAAAAAAAAAAGGTGTTGCCATTCGAAAATTTTGAATTTTTTTTTCCACTGTTTGAGCGGTTAGGTCACTAGGGGTACATATATCGGGGAAGTTTTTAATGACCATCCTGTATGAAACTGATAATCTGATCTTTATATGTCCCAAATTATGAATTCATGAAAATTTCATCTTCTAAAGCATTTTTTGTGAATTTTTGAAACTACGTTAGAAGACTTACACAATTGTTTAATAAATTTTAGGATTTTGTCGATTTAAAATTCATTAATTAAATTTGAATTTATAGGGATGTTGTGCAATATTTATAACTCCACAGTAATATTTTATTTAAATTATTATTATTATTATTTTATAGAATTAGGAAATATGCAAATATAATGCTCTTACAATAAAAAATATAGAAATACATACTGAAACTCTCCCCCCCCCCACCCCCCTCCACCACCAATCTTCCACCGTCAAGAAAGCTGAAAAGATGCAAAGGAAAAATAAATCATCCTTTTAAAAATATTTTTGTTTTGTGCAACCAATAATGCTTTTGGTACAAAAACAATATCTATAACTCATCCTAAACTGTATTACAACTAATCGATGTATTAAATGAATATTATAACAAGTTATTTTAATGGTATTTTAAAGTACCATCGGTGCATACAGGGTTAAACAGACAATCCCGCGCCTCACCAACACCTCTCATCCACCTCCTCCCTCGGTATGTTTAGTGATTTCAGTTTGACGTTCAACATGCAACTAAAATTTCATATTATTGGATTAAAAAAGTATAAAATTGAGATTCTGATCCCTTTTGAGAACTTTCTGATGTCAATAAATCTTCTGAACAAAAAACTTTAATTTTCTGATTAAGGTATCCTTACATGCGTGCCGTCAACCGGGGTGACTTTCTCTAAATTTTTTCTTCTTTTTGTTGCCTTCAAAAAACCAAAAATTATTAAAATTTTCATTTAAACAATTCTTTTTTTTTTCTTCTAATTACAAGATATCAATTACAAATTTTAAAATTCCCATTTAGTATTTTAAAAGCATAATTTTTCTTAAATTATTTTTTTAAAGAGGGACACAGTCACCTTGGATTGGGGTGACTTTGCTTCATAACTACAAAATGACTGAAAAAGCCTAGTAAAAAAAAGTCTTTAAAAACCTTGTAAGACAATGCAACCCTTCTATTATGATAGAATAATAAAATACAATTAAAAAGGCCATTTCGTCGTTAAAAAAAACACAAATTTTGTATGAAAATGAACAGAAAAACGAACTTTTATTTTAAAAATGACCATTTCGCAAGACATGTAAAAAAAAAAAAAAAAAAAAAAAAAAAAAAAAAAGAAAACCCATTAAGACATAAGATTAATGTTTTCAAGAAAACAAAATTTTAGATATATCCACTTATTTCAGGTATAGAAAAAAACATTTCTTTTAGAAGAAATACGTCTTGGAGAGGTAATTTTTTAGGACCTTTTAGCTAATTCTTTAAAGTAGTGATTGGAATTTAATATTTTTCGGAGGTTTTTCTTCGGCTTAATACATACTATAGAACAACATCTTTCGCTTTTTGCAACTTTTTATAAGTATAATTTTTATAGTTATAACTACCTATAGGAGTACGAGGTATTAGGTACGAGGAATTATTACACCTCAAATGTACAAAATAAATAAATACTAGTACAACGTTTATATTTGCAGTAAATGTTTGCATTTATGTTTATAATTTCAGAAAAATTAAATAAAATAAATAAAATTTGTGGTGACTTTGTCCTTGGACAATCTCAGCCCAAATTAGCATTCAAAATGTCGGTAGTGAACAAAGTCAATGTAAAATCTAAAATATCAAATTGATATATCTAAATGTCACTGATTTGTAAAGAAAACATATTAAGTAGAAAAACATACTTACCATTTACAGCATGAAGTATATAAATAACTTTTCCAATCAACCCCCCCACCCCCAGTAAAATCATGCCCGAAAAAGTAAACAATGCAACAACGGAAGTGATGCCAAACTCAATTTGTATGCTGAATTAAATAATTTATATTTAACCCTTTAGTGCGCAGCTTTTCATATATGCAAACAACAGTGCTTTTAATAGATTTTTTTTATTCGTATATACCTAATTCACACTAGAAAATGAATTTAGCAATATTTGCTTTAAATAATAACCCACTTTCCGTACTTAAATAAAATGAAATTAACCATTGAAACTTTCTGGTGTAAGTCAGATTCTCTGGACCGCGTAATTTCTAGAACGTATTCTATCATGGGACTTAAAGGGTAAAGGTTAAGCTTTATAAAATAAATAATAACATAAAATGATGTTTTTGGAGACATACTTATTAAAATATTTACTAATTTGCCATATTTTAGAGTAAAACAGCCACACGACAGCAGTTTTTACTTGTATTGCAGATGTGTAACAGAAGAAAAGATTGACGTATTATATGAAAAATGTATCTGTGATTTTTTTTTTTCCCTGTGTAATAAACTTTTCAGAGAATCATATATAATTTTTTCGAAACAAAATAAAAAATCGCACATTTAAGGGTTAAGCTTCTGCTGCAATCTATCAGGAATTGGTAACACTATAATTAGTTTTATTGGAATGAATTTTATTTATTACATGTTTTGTCTTCATCCGCGGAGTGGGACAGAATCACTCCGGTTGATGTCACTAAAAAATTTCACTTTGAACTTTTTTTTCTTTCTTAAAAGATAATATGTGATGGAACACCGGGCAAAAAAATTCTTATAGAAAAAAAAAAAAAAAAAAAAAAAGACATTTTAGAATTAAAAAATAAATAAAATCCTACTGTTACTACAATTTATGACATTCATTATATCCTTAAGTATGTTATAAATTACAAATAACATAGTACTAATTTTAATTGCTAGAAGGTGTAAATTAAAACTTTTATTTATTACATGTTTTGTCTTCATCCGCGGAGTGGGACAGAATCACTCCGGTTGATGTTACTAAAAAATTTCACTTTGAACTTTTTTTTCTTTCTTAAAAGATAATATGTGATGGAACACCAGGCAACAAAATTTTTATGAAAAAAAAAGAGAGAGAGAGACATTTTAGAATTAAAAAATAAATAAAATCCTTACTGTTACTACAATTTATGACATTCATTATATCCTTAAATATGTTATAAATTACAAACAACATAGTACTAATTTTAATTGCTAGAAGGTGTAAATTAAAACTTTAAAAAACAGTAAAAATAGGTTTATTCAATTGTTTACATGTTTCGGCTTTACCCGAGTCATTTTCAAAACAAATAAATAAAAATATTCTAAAATTTCGTTTTTACCGTTTTTAAAGTTTTAATTTAAACCTTCTGCCAATTAAAATTAGTATATTATTACAAGGTTTATATAATTACAAACAACTTTTAAATATTTAAATTCCGCTAACTATTTGCGAAATGAAGGCAGTTCTAATCATTCATAGTAACATCATGTATATTAATATTTAATAAAGTCGTTAGAACAATCATTTTAGAGAGCAATACTGTCACCACTTTGGAAAAATTAATGTTCGTTTAATTGTCTTTCTATCATCAAGAAAATAACAATAATAGAAACGAGCATAAAAGCCATGGATGCAAAGTGAATTCCCATTTCCCTTTCAGAGCTATGGAAATTTGAAACCAGCCTCTTTTAGAATGAGTTCATAATAAACTAAAGTGAAATTATATTTGCTTCGACTTCAAATGTTATAACTGTAAAGCCGTTGTAAGTATAATCTAATAAATATTTCATAACAGACAGTAAAATTTCACGGTAGAATCTCTGAATAAGTAATTTACACAGATGAAAACAGAATGTTAGATGATAATTTTCCCCAATTATTAACCTAAGCTAATATAAATGAGAAAATACCACAATCAAATACAGATCTTTGGAAAAATTTTTATTACCCACCTTGTGTAAAAAAGGCAGAGTTTCAGTGAAAATCCTGAAACTCTGTTGGGAATTTTCAGAGCTAAATCAAATCTAGCTAACAACAAATTCTAAAAATTTCAATTTAGAATATTCTAACTGCATTCTAATAAAATATTTTTCCCATCTACTTTCTTTTTTAAAACCCCTTAATCGTCGAGCCCGATATACCCTAAGGCAATTTGCCCGTGAATGTATCGGATACAATGATTAAGGGGTTAATTGATAATTACACAAAATTAGGTAATAAAAACATCAGTCCAAAAACATTCTTATGTTAGATGATAATTTCTTTTTATTTAATAAAATTTTTACACTTACTACATATCCGTAACAAAATATTTATTATGAATGTATTAAATTATCAACAAACCGTTTCAATTATTAAGAAATCTATTAATTATTTCCAAAAATGAAAGAATATTTTTCTTTTATCATTCATATTGATATGTTGAATAAAATCGAATTCTACGATAGCTAAATTGGAATTGTTGCCACAAACTATGGTCTGCGAACATAAGACTTCAAATTTAAATATCCGACCAATATATACATATACTTAGCTTATATCGTCTGGGCTGGACTGAAAAATTTCAATGTAATTTCAGTGCCATACACTACAAAAATTTCTTGCAATTTGGAACTTCCATTTTCCTTCCGAAAACAGATTTTTTTTTTAAACCTTTGTGCATTTGGGCATGGGATTTGGATAACAAAAATGGGCAGAGAAACTCTAGTTTAAATAATTCTTTCTTCAAAAACTGTTCAGGTGAACAAAACCACTAAAATGAAGAAATCGCCGTTTTACTTCACTCGACTATTTAAAATAAAGATTAAATAAAATAATCTGATGATTTCTTGGTCTTTGTTTCAAATAGAAGGTTAGTAGTAGAAAATTCGCGAAGGGAGACGTACATTGCATATGTTTTATTCAATATGCTAATTATTTTTAGCTTATTTACATATTAGCTTACATTAGCTTATTTACCTATTTAAATTTATTTATTTATTTGGCGCATTGTTTAAGTAAGAAATGCATAAAATCTTTCAGGCATCGTTTAGAAAGCAAATAACCCTTTCCAACAACAACGAAAAATATATGAAGAAATATTCAGTCATTCCAAATTTATGCGTTAACACAGAGATTTTTCTGAAATCAGTTAAAGTGAAGGTACAGCGTGGTTTATAAAATAAACAAAAGTGATATTTATAAAGTTGAATGAAATCAAATCAAGTTAAAGGGTTAATTTTAGAAAAATCCATGTTTTAATATCTAACATCTGGAAGGCATAGCCTCTTGTAAATCCCCCCCCCCCCACACACACTTCTCCATATATAAACTACGCTTGCATGTTATTTTTAAATGTTGAAATTTTCGCCGCAAATCGCAACAAAATTTTCTGCTTCAGGGCGAAAAAAGCGATAATGCTCAAATTTAAAGGAATAAAATGGGCTTTTGAAAATGCATAATTTTGAAGTTTAATAGAAATTAAATCATTCCAGATACAGTTTTGCGTTATATTTATATGAAACAATTTATATGATATAATTTGATATTTATATGAGCTACAAAGGGTGTTAACCCGATAACTCCACACTAGTGTGAATTCGCAACGACTAAAAATTCAAATGTCGGCGTTTTTTGAAAACATGCTTTCATTAATTTGCATTTTTAATGAACAAAAGGATTTTTTTTAATGAATAGTATCACAGTTCGATTCCTTATTAAATTTCCTTAGGAATGAATGCGTTATACGGTGTGTCCTAAAAGTTCCCGTAGTCCAATTTAAAGAACTCATTGTCTGGTGTTTTTTTTTTTTTTTTTTTTTTTTTAATATTAATTTTATCGCCTGCTTATCATTGCATCATTTATTGAGTTTTTATCGTTTGAGTCGCGCTCAACTGGTACGAGAATAAAGTTCTATCTTATTTTTTCTTCATAGTGAAATGAGTTTATCACGCATTCAGATAATTGCGCTGCTCAAAACTTGTTTCGAATGTAAATCGTATAAAAGGTGCAAAGATGTTTGACGAAATAAATATCCAAATAATGCAATATGCTATATCGGCTCGTTTGACTATTTAAAACGCATTTCTACAAACATACGCAAGCGAGTTTAGCTTTGCTTCCTAGAAAGGGGTGGACATTTATTATAAACGTAAGTTCAGTAAAGTGCTTTTTTATCATTAGCATAAAAGTGTTTTAAGGTTTGTTGTTTTGTGAATAATAAATACATATGTCGTCAGTACGGGAACTTTTAAGACACCCTGTATTTCTTTTACCACTATATTCAGGGCTCAATTTCTAAATAAAAAAGTAACGGAGCTCTAATTTTCTACAGTAATAAAAACCTTAGTGTAACAACCTCTCCCCACCCCCCCCTGTCCCCTCCATCCGCAAACTTAAATGACATCAAGGAATTTTTTTTTTTTTTTTTTTTTTGGATATCAACTAGAAAAACACTCAGGCCTTCGGTGAGCCGTTATTATAAACTCTGATGAGCTCCGATAATATTTAAATAATCACTAAAAATAAAGAAGCACTAGGGCTGCGTTCCTGTGAGCTTCAGTACAAATTCGGTTGTGGTTAATTCTGGCATCCCTCGTCTCCGTTTCAAAACCATTGACACAGAAAACGATTGAGTCTACATGTGTGATAGCGCTAGATAGAAATATGCTTCTATGTGTGTGATCGCGCTATATAGCTGCTATGTGTACTACATGTTACGTCACATGATATGTAAACGCTTTGGTAGCAATAAACGCAAAGGACTGGAGATGGTAAAATCAGGAAAAGATAATTTAATCTTCGGTATTTCGGAAGCGCTGTTCCGCATGGCTCCGGAGCGCTGTATTTATGAGCTCCGGGGAATTTCAAACAATATATAAATAATCACTAAAAGCAAAGAAGTACCGGAGCTAAGCTCCCGTGTGCTTTGGCGCACATTACGCACTAACTATATTGCCAACGAAGTTAGAAGCAGTTGAAGTTAGGGAATTTCAAATCGAACTAATGCGGAGTACACGGGTGCTTAACCGAAATGTGGAGTCCACGTGTTTTGTTTTGTTTTTTCCTTTATTCGGTGATGCTCGGAGATATTTATAACTTTAATGACCATATCACCAAAAATTAATTTACGGAAAATAAAAATGTCATGACCAACAGTGGGAAAAAAAAAGTGATTTTTAACATTAATTATTTTTAAATAAGCTACTCTTGCAAATATGATCGTTAATTTCATAAAATACACAAGGAATACCAATACTAATAATAAATAAATGCAGAAATATATGTTGAATTTTTAAAATTGTGTTTTTCAATATGTCAGTACTTTCAAAAAACTCTGAATCATTTAAAAGGAAATATGTGCAGAAAAAGACTTTTTCACATGTATGCAACTTCTCAGGGATATACAAGAGAAGTCTAATTACATTTTGCATAATAAAAGTTGGGAAATTTATATTTTCCTCATTTTTTTTTTTTTTTTTTTTTTTTTTTCCAAACGAAGAATAAAGTGTTCTCATAAAAAATTGACGATTTTTACAGTAATATGTTCTTTTTAACTTAAAAAAATATAGTTAATGAAAAAATTGAAAACGTTGTCTAGAAATATATTATAGATGTTAGATATATATATGTTAGATACAATTATTTATAACTATTTTTTAAATTTTTTAAATTTGTAATACTATTTAATTTGAGAATAAATTTTTCACGGCAATTGGGTTTTCCCAATATTATTCATAGCTTCGAATACTTATCTCAAGATTCCACTTAAATAATTCAGATGCTTTTCTCTATTTACCAAAACTGAAGGTTATAAAATCATTCATTGCGACATTTTATATAATCGCTCCATTTTGCTAATTACAAAGGCATGGCCGTAAAACGTCAAAATTTTAACACATTTAAGAAATCGTTTAAAGTGTCTCCGACATTTTGCTTCTACTTTCGCAGGGGGGGAAATGGCACCTCATTAACAGAGGGCGACATTCTCATTAGTTTGGAACAATTAACGTTCGTTTAACTTTCCCTCTGTCATCCCGAAAGCGATGGTCATGACCAACATAAAAGCCATCGATGCAAAGTGAATTCCCATTTCGCCCTCGGAAAATTTTAAGCCAGCGCTATTAAAAGGAGAACATAACTCGTTAGTTTGGATTAATAATTGTTCGAATTTTAAATATTATGAATATTAAAAGCAATTGTATTTCTTTAATAAATGTTTCATAATACTACTGCATTATTAACTGCATTATTACTGTAACTTTATGGGAGAAATCTCTATATAAATAATTTATATAGATGCAAATGAGATTTTATATTAATTTTCCCAGTTATTAAAATAAAATATTTAAGAAAACACAGCCAAATACAGTAGTTCCATCGTTAAATGGCGTTTGCCGAGAAACACACACAATAATAATAACAAAAATAAGTAAAAATAAATAAATGCTTTATATTTGCTTTCAGAATGTTAGTTTATAAGCATATTAAAATTTTCATAATAAATTTAGCGATGGGGAATTACACTTTTGTAATACACATAAATTTACTTAAAAAGTGAGATTAAGACACACAGCTTATGTTTTTCGTGGAGGCACGAAAAAAAGGACATATCCGGATGAGCGATATAAAGAGAAGTGTCGCGATATAATGCGATAAAATGAGGTTATTGTAGTGGAGGTATTTTGTTACTCCTGAACAGAAAAGGTTATTATAGGTTCATGTTGTTACCCCAAGTTATTACCATTTAAACAATTCAGATGCCTTTAGCATCCCAAAATCGAATGTTATTAAATCATTTCTTGTGACATTTCATAAAATCCCTCAAGACACTTATTGAAGTATTACAAAATTTTAACACATTTTAAAAATAGCTTAAAGTAGCTCCGACATTTCGCTTCTACTTTCGCGGGTGGGGTGGGGGAGATGGCTCCTCATTAACTGAGGGCAACATTCTGATTAGTTTGGAACAATTAACGTTCAATTCTTCCTCTATCATTCTGAAAGCGATGATCATGGCCATCATAAAAGTCATCGATGCAAAGTGAATTCCCATTTTGCCATCGGAAAATTTTAAGCCAGCGCTATTAAAAGGAGAACATAATTCGTTAGTGTGGATTAATATTTGCTCGAATTTCAAATATTATGACTATTAAAGCGATCGCATTTACCTAATAAATATTTCCTAATACGTAGTTGAACTGTATGGGAGAAATCTCTGAATAAATAATAAGGAACGTAAATAGTAACAATAATAAAATAAATAAATAAATACAGAATTATATGTTGAAGTTTTAACATTGTGTTTTTTTTTAATATATCAGTATTTTCAAAAACTCTGAATTATTCAAAAGAGAAATTCATGCAGAAAAATACTTTTCCACATATACATATAATTACCGGTTCCACTTCTCAAGCATATACTGCCCAGCAAAGAGGAAATTGCAGGGAAGGTGCTGGCAATGATGGAGAAGTGCTGGCTAATGGTCTACCACTGCATGACAGCTTCAGTCAACTTTACTGTGGAAAATCATCAGATAAAATTCTGGTGGGCTTTCGTTTTATCTCATGCACTGGCCCACCACTACATGGGCACGAACTTTTGCAGTATTATTGCTGGGAACCCTTACGCTAGGTGGCGTTGCGAATATCGAAGACATTGAATATTTGAACACAAATCTGAAATGAATATCTTAATACAATTTAAGCTGTGTAGCTTTTTTTTTTTTTTTTTTTTTTTGGAAGCTAAATAATATAGCACCACTGCCAACAACAAAATAAATAAATTCTTTATTTCAACGCACTTTTTTTTCTCCTTAAATCTGGTTTTACTAAGTTACAAAGGATTTCGGTTTTCGTAATTTACACAGTTCAGAATCAATAATAAAAAAAAGCGTATAAAATATATAGGATTTCTATACAATACAACAATTTCTATACGAGTTTAATGATTGGGAACGTAAATCACAAAGAAACAAACTTGAAATAGTGTCAAGAGAGCTTGGGAACTACGCGCGGTCGTAGCATACGCTCCAAACAGCATCGAGCGCAGTTAGTACTTGGGAGTGTGACCACATGGAAACCACCGCAAGTGCAAATATTCCTATAGGCATTTCTATTATAGACACTTCTACAGATATTTCTATAGCTCTTGGTGAAACTAGGTTATAGAAAAAAGAGCCATAATTCTATAATACTTTGTTTTTTCTATAAGAAATTGTATAAGAAATTTTTGTAAGGGAAAGTGCTGGGCCAGCAAAGGAATAGCAGTGGGATAGGTGCTAGCACTGCAGGAAAAGTGCCGGGTTGAAGTAATGTGATGGCATACCAATGCTGGCCTGCTGTTGGCCATCACTGGTGGGCCAGCTGCCTTCCGCACAGACACTTTTGTACTGGTTTAAGTAATGGCACCATTGTACTTTACCGCTGATGGCAGTGCTGGCTGCCATCTTTTTTCCAGCTGATGGCCCACTGTTTCTTTCTTTGCTGGGTGGGGAGGTCTAATTACATTTTACACAAACACAAAAAAGGAGAAAATTTACATTTTCGTATTTTTTTTTAATGAAGTGTTAGTCCTCATAACATTTTGACGATTTTTAGAGTAATATTCCTTTTAAATTAAAAAAAATATATATATATAATGAAAATGTTGAAAACGTTCTCGAAAGATATTCTTAGTTAGGTGCAATAATTTATAATAAAAAAAAATTCTAAATATGTAACCTAACTTATTTCGAGAATAAGTATTTCACTATAATTAAATTTTCAGAACATTATTCATAGCTTCGAATATTTATTATCTGAAGATTCCACTAAAATAAATTAGATGCTTTTAACTATTTTCCAAAAACTGAAGGTTATAAAATCCTTCATTGCGACATTTTATAGTATAATCTCTTAAAACATTCATTTCGTTAATAAAAAAAGGGATGGGCGTAAATTGTCAAAATTTTAACACATTTAAGAAATCGTTTAAAGTGGCTCCGATATTTTGCTTCTACTTTCACGGGGGTGAGGTATGGCACCTCATTAGCTGAGGGCAACATTCTCATTAGTTTGGAACAATTAACGTTCGTTTAATCTTCTCTGTCATTTTGAAAGCGAATATCATGGCTATCATATAAAAGTCATCGATGAAAAGTGAATTCCCATTTCGACCTCCGAAAATTTAAGCCAGCGCTATTAAAAGGAGAACATAATTCGTCGTTAGCGTGGATTAAAATTCCCTCGAATTTCAAATGGGTTGAATGTTGACCCCTTGAAGGGCAGCGATTCAGTTTTGGACCACTTAATTTTTATCCCGAAATGCCCTATCGGTACCAGAATTTCGGAATGACATTTTTCCGAGGATACGTGAAGAAAAGCTTTTACTTAATTTGAGATAGATTTTGTTTCGTAAATTATGGTGTGATTCAACCATTTCAGCATTTTTACGAATAGAAGTAATTTGCCCCTGAAAGTGTATATGTTTTTTTTTTTCAATTATTAAAATAATATATGTAGGGAAATAACATAACCAAATACTATAATCTTAAAATGCAATCTTTTATGCTAACATTTATTTAGTATTGTATAGAGGATACATAGTATAAATTTTAAAAGAATCTGATAAGTAGACATCTGCATGGAACGTGTCAAAAGTTAGAAATGTGCGAAAATTTCAATTTTGAGAAATCAGCATTTAAAATTAAAAAATTGTATAAATAATTTTTACAATTATGAAAGTTTATATCTGTGCGAAGACGCATCAGAATTGAAAAAATATTGCGCATCAGATAAATTTGTGTATCTTATTTTCATAATTCTCCAAAAAATCGACTTTTTAGTCGAATTTCGTGATTTTCAAAGTCCACTGCCCCCTTATTGAGGTTTGGCATGAATGGACATTTATTTATATAGTGCTTTTGAAATACTTTAAAAGCCCAACAAAAGCAATCGTCAACAAATTTTAATTTTTAAAGTGTATATTTAACGCATCAAAAGGAAAGTACAGAGAAACCTCCCTGTGCGACCACCTCCATTAAGCGACCACCTCCCTGAACGACCATTTTTTCATGGAACGAAATTTATTCCCATAGGCTCAATACTAATTTTACTTCCATTCAGAGACCATCAGAGTTGATCTCCCTCTATGAGCGACCAATATTTTGGAAGAAAATGAAACAAATTCCGTTTTTTGCTGGCTGCTTGAAGTAGGTTTTATTAGAAAAATAATTCCGGAGAGCACATTATTCATAAAACTTCTAAACTAAGTTTAGACTTTTTTCTTATTCCGGTAACTTTTAAGTGTTTAAAACCCTTTGTGCCTTTTTGGGCAATGAATTTAACTCTGATGAATCTCTAAGAATCACAGTCAATAGACTCCCCTGCCCTATTCTGCCAGAAAACTCTCAAAGAAATAGATAAATTAATGAAATTGTCATTATTTGTTTCCGTTTAAAAAAATTGCATTTATTTACTGAATTTTGAAAGGACTTGGAAATAAAAGTTATAAAAGAAAAAAACCGTAAAATCAAAGCAAATCGGCAATGTATTTATTTTTTAAACTCTGTAGTAATTAACTCGTGTAATTAACTTTTGTTTTGATACTTAAATTTTTATACTTTTTCTAATGTGAAAAATAAATTTTAGTAACATTAATTGTTGTTATCTTTTTTCAACAATTAAAATCTAGATTTAAACCTGACCTCCATTAAGAGACCACCTCTCGGAGCGACTAATTTTTATTGAAATGGAACGTGGTTGCTTTAGGAAGGTTTTACTGTATAAATACTAGAGTTTAGTAAATTCTAGGAAATTTAATAACCAAGTTTTTATGCAGTTTTATTTTATCTAGCGTGATCCCCGATTTAACGGTGATTTTTAAGGGATCCTTTGCAATCGTTAAATCGAAGCCTAATTGCGCTACTTTATTTTACTAAGTGTAAAGGGAAATAAAACAAAAATTTATAATACACCGTTTCATTTATACGAATAGAGATAGTTTTAGTAGAAATTTTGTAACCGATACAAATCTTAATAATTTCGGAAGCAACTTAATTCTATTGTACAAAAGTTCTGAATTTTTTTATTTAGGATCTTAGTACAATTTAGATGCCATAGTTACATATTACTCAAAACGGAATAAAAGGCAACATTTAAAATTTAGAATGAATATAAGGATAATAAATGACTTTTTAATTGTATTATATAGAAAATATGGTCAGTATTTGCAAGTTTCAAATTATACTTTTCATAATTATATTAATTCATATCAAAAGCCTTCACAAAATTAAAAAAAAGAAATCATACGCGAATTAACATGATCCTGTTAATATTTACCTAACAATCAAAAGTAAATGTACGATAGAGTATTTGTGACATAGAAACAAGAATTTTTTTTTTTTATTTAATAAGTTTTCTGATTTAAGGCATGTTTGGTTTGAAAGAAATTGGAAAGTTGGCATATATGACATGGTATGGAATCGACGATTTCGTGAATCTCAATTCCTCGGTCATTTCATACCCTCATATTTTATTCCGTAACACTTTCTGTCCACTTAATAATCTTGATTTTTGCACTTAATATATTTAAAATGTCGTACACAGCTCTCTCTAGAGGATTAATCTCTCATATTTCAGCATTACAAGTAAATAACATTTCATAAAGCATTAATAATGTCTCAAAAAGATTAAATTTCGGGGAAATGCTAATCATTCAAGTAACTTCTAACATTAAACTCAGTATCAACACATTTTTAATCTTTTCAAAAATGAAATGTTTACGTAAAATTTGAAGTTTTACCGAATTAAGACATTTAATGTTGGCACTTAAGTAACCACAGCATATTTTCTCATTTTTCTGCTTATTTACAAAGTGTTAGTTTCCGAGCCAAGTCAGCTCCGCAGGAAATGACTTATTACAGGAGGAGGTTTAATATAGTCATTAGCGTGAACAATTAACTATCACCTAATTGTGCTGACAACCTCCTGTCATCCGAAGCTATTATTTCAGAGACCTTCGGAACTTTATTGGGAATAAAAGTTATATTTATAAACGAGTCGAGCTGGTTTTAAAGCGTCATCCTAATAAAGGTTGGGTTAAAAGAAGCTGCAATGACATGTTTTAAGGTAATTTCAGGAACAGGAAAGGGTAACAAACTATTTACTGCTAATGAGACCTTTTTCTTCCTTCTTGGATATGAAGTGAAAAAAAAAAACAGTTTTTGGAGAGAACTAATACTTTTTTCTTTTTTAAAATATAAACAATAGAAAGAAAAGTTTGGTTAATTTCTTTTTCCTCTTTTAATGTTCTATTGTTATCGCAAATGTTTCTGTAGCTCCACCTTAAAGGGACTCGGGGCTCAAAAAATCGATTTTAAGTAAAGTATATATTTCGATTATTCAATTAATTCTGAACACAGTGCAAAAACCGCATAAAAATATTTGAATTTTTACCGGAGTTATAAGCATTTATGTAACAATCGCTTTCAAAGCCGCACCCATTTAATTGCAACTTTAAGTCGCGTTTTCTCAAAAATTGATTTTTACGACTATGCGTAAGATTAAAAAAAAAACTATTTGATGGAATGGCTTAGCTTTTTTTCTTTCTTTTCTTTTCTTTTTTTTTTTTTTTTTTTGCATGCATATAACATCATTATCTATGGAATGAATTAATATATTTTGGATAGTTTAATATTTTGTGTATTTTTAATGAAAAAAAAAATTGTATTTTTTAGGGTTTAAATTTTCGATTTTGAGAGTTTTTTTAAATAAGGTTTCCTTTGAGTGATAGTTATGTCCTTAATTCATTCTATAGCGTAAATTTTCTTGATCATTTTAAAGCAAAAATTAGGTTCATATGTCAATTCAACGTTAAGGTATCTTACGGATGGCGATATGACACCTAAATTGTTTTTCGAAAATTGTGTTATATAAATTTTGCTATATTTTTTATTTTATTACATTGAAGTACTTCATTTTATAATTTTATAATACTACAAACATACATTAAAAATATCAGAAAGTTTAAATAAGTTACATTGAATACTTCTGTTTTTATACGGACTGGAAGTGAGAGCTCTGTTTACATGTTTTTCGATATCGATAAAGCCCTGAGTCCCCTTAAATCTAATTTATGACACTTCAATGAAATGTAAAAATAATTTACGAGTGCATTTTGTACGAATTTTTAGGCAATTCGCATATTTCACATATTAAATGGAGAAAGGTACAAGAAAATGCACTTGATTTCAGTAGAAAATTAAGTTTTAATTAAAAACATAAGGGGAATAATTTTTAAGCGTCAGAATGGATTGTGAAAGTAAATATACCTGAAAATAAAAGGAATAATACATTCAAAATAAATAAAATTTGGAAGTAAAAATTAGGAGATAAAGAACATTTATTGTGCTTTCAGGAAAATACCTTCTTGATAAACAAGGATATTAAAAAAAAAATGGATACATTTTTTTCCACAGAGTCAAAGTTAACTTTTACTAATCTTAAATAATGGAGTGGGGAGGGCAGGGGAGGGGTGCCGCAAGAAAGTGAAACTTTGGCTTAAAAAACAGAGTAGGTGGGGGTAAAGATACGCACTTTTCATACATTTTTATTTTTAACGCACACATTAGTCTAAACTTGTGTAATGAGTTATTAAAATGCTAGATTAGAACCTTAGGCAAGTGCCACCATCAACCGACATTCTGTCAAATTATAATTCTGTGAGAAATTGCAATTTTTAAAAAACATTGCTCTGCGTATCTTTGCCCCATCGGTTGGGGTAAAAGTACGCAGTTGTGGGGCAAAGATACGCAGTGCGTATTTTTGCCCCATTTCTAATAAAACGAATGAATTATGCAAAAGCATTAGTAAATTGCACTAGTATTTATAGTTAAACTGAAAATTTTAAGTTAAACCATAAAAAACAGCGATCTCTGAGATTGCAAATAGCAGTTAACCTCTAACTATTGTGTCAAAAATTGTTTCATAAATACTGTGAGCGGTCTCAAAGACTCCTTGAGCGTAGAATAAATAAAAGGGTTGACTGACTCACAATATACTGTTTTTGCGCTAAACTTTACGTAAAGGCCTATTATCAGGGTTCGTAAATATCATGATATTTTCGAAAATATCCGATATTTTGATATATATCCGATATTTTCGATATATATCCGATATTTTCAAGATAGTCAACTTACTGCTGATAATAAATATTTTCAAGCATAATATAAATTAGAAGCTAAAAAATATTGCACTTGAACATGAAAACTTAAACAATGTTAAAATTTTATATTTTACAAAGCAAAATATTAAATACAAAATAGATTTTTAAATTGAAGAATTTTAGCATAAATGTAAGCTTGTCTTATTTTTTATTCCCTAACCTATTGCACAGTTTAGACTCAACTAAACCAAAATCAGAAAAGAATCTTTTCTAAATAAGCTGTATAAAAATTATTATCTAAATTACAGTTTATCTTCAAATGGCTGTTCTGAATTAATTGTCTGACATAATTAATAGTTATACATTTAAAAATAAAAGTTTCAAAAATGAAGCTTGGAAAAGATATTTTTCTTCTTTGCCTAAAAAAGTCACTGTCAGAGACAAAAGTTGTTTATCTACAAAATGACACAGTCTTTAACAGTTGAAAATTTCATTTACACTTGTTTTGCCTGAAGAAAATATCAAGATTATTTTGCACAGTGATACTTTGAAAATAAATATCAAGAATTTGAAAATATCAAAAACATCAAAAAGCTTGATATTTTGAAAATAAATATCAAGAATTTGAAAATATCGAAAATATCAAAAACCTTGATATTTTAAAAATAAATATCGGATATATATCAAGATATATATCATGATATATATCAACGAACCCTGCCTATTATAATAAAAATTCTCTTCATTTAGAAGTCTTTAGCGATACTACTAAGTTTCCAAACGAATCAAAATTAAACTAACATCAATAGTTAAATTTGAAATTATAAGTTAAGCTATGAAAACTGAATATAGCAGCGGTATGCGAGACCGTTAACAAGAGTTAAGGGTTAAAACTTAAAACAAAATCGTTTTATGAAACAAGAATATTTCTTTTTAAAAGTAGGTAGGCAGATACCTACGTTCTATATTGAAAAAAACTTAACTAGAAAAAGGAAAAGGTAGTTAACTAGCTTATATTAGTTAAGTATAGCTATTATATTTTATACAATACTAACTTATAAAAAATAAAACTTTCCACAACATAAATGTGGAAAACTTTGCATAGCTAAAACGATAGAGCAAAGCCCTGAATCTTAAACTTGTGCGTATCTTTGCCCCAAGATGAATGCGTACTTTTACCCCTTTTTGCAGTATTTTACTTAACCGGCTACCTACAAGCTTAAACAAATGCGATCGAGGTAAACTATACGGCATTTTGAAGCTATAGAGCTTCCGTTCTCTACGAAATTTTTAGATTTATAAAAATTCAAAGTATTGTCAGCTAAACAATAAAGTGAAATTTTAAAAATATTAGACCAAAATTCGAAAATTTAAACTTACTTCATTTTTGTGGCACGGAGTGCTACTTTTTTCACAAGGTTTGAACACACAACTATTACACTTGAGACCAAACTACCACCTAGCGGTCATGATTGTAGAAATATTTCTTCATATTAAATCAGCCAGTGTGTATCTTTACCCCCACCTACTCTACTCAGTATTCTTGCAATCGTAAACATTTTTCATGACTTTCTAAATGACATGACTGATGTACTAGGAAAGTGTTTCGCAACTTCTTTTAGATTAGCGGCATGTTTGAATTTAATAAGAATTTCATCAAAACATCGTGATTTTTAAAAGTTAAAAATTACCACTATTTATAGATGTATCATATTTTGCGTATTAGAGAAGAAATAATAGAACAGAAATTTAGTAAGGGGGTTGAACAGTAAAATGATAGCAGAAAAGAAACAAAAAAACAAGAGGCCAATTTTCGCTAAAATATTTTAGGCGTTAATTGAATGGGATTTTGTTATGCATCGGCTAGTTTTGGCTATATCTATGTAAGTGGGACGCCATTAGCGAGGATTTTCGAAGGGAAAGGAACTAGAGGTCTGCACGGGCCGACATCCAGGCCCGGGCCCGGCCGGAATCAGAAAAAAAATTCGACCCGGCCCGTACAAAAAAATATTGGCCCGGCCCGGTATAACAGCTAAAAGTTCGGCCCCGGCCCGGCCCGAAAATAAGTTAAAATCTCGGCCCGATCCCGGCCCGGCCCGAGTGAATTTCCACAAAACATTGGTTTTTACGTCGATTTGGTTCAAAATTTGTCTCGTACGAGGAGTTCAGGCCAAAAATATTTATCTTAACTTTTCTTTTCATGTTTTTAATCTTCATTTTTATAGAAGTGCCGCAGGCTGCGATATTTATTTTTTTAATGAATCTCTATTTCTTGTATGTAAATGTTTCAGTTATCATTAATATTGTTAATCCATATTCCATGTGGCGTTAAAAATCTGAAAAATGCTATACAGTAAAATCTAAGACTGAATTGCATAGAAAAGAAAAAAAAAATGCGTTATAGACAAGTTCCCTTCTTAGCAAGTTAAATGTATTATATATTATTTTCTTACGTAGTAGTATATTAATTTTGCATGGATCAACACGTTTTTCAGTTTAAAATAAGATTCCGTCATAGGCAGGTTCTTTTTCACACGTTTTACTATATTTTAATTTAACTATATTTTAATAAGCGTAGAAATCTACTATTCTTTAAAAAGCATGAATTTTAATGTTTAATTTTAGAATAATGGTGATTTAAAAATGTATGCATTTTTTGAAAAAAAAATTGTGCCAAGCCTAATTTTACTGACCTTTGAACGGACCAGGCCACGCTGAACAATGATTTTCATACGGGCTGGGTCAAAACTAGGAATGAAAATTTTGGGTCCTGAAGATTAGGAATGAAACCAGTATCGGCTCTGTGCAGAAAAAATAAGTTAGGCCTTGCCCGAACCTTCAGGAAAAAGTAAGGCCCGAGCCCTGCCCGGCCCGTAAAGGGTAGTGACAAGGCCCGGCCCTTCAGAAAAAAGTATGGCCCGGGCCCGGCCCGAGTGCCGTGAATCAAAATAGGCCCAAGCCCGGCCTGCGGGCCGTGCCGGGCTCGGCCCGTGCAGATCTCTAAAAGGAACTGTCTTTCTCGTACAAGGAAAACCCTGAAAACCTCGCTCAGGCCGCTCTGGTTTCGAAAACATGAACTTCGACTCAACTTTCTCATTTCATGACCAATATGCTAACCACTGGGCTGAGTGGGCCTTTTAGTAGACGTTTAGAAACGGAGGCAGCAAATGCTTAATAGGGATGGGCATTATTTAACGTATTAGGATAAAAAAAAAAAAAAAAAAAAACCTGTTACTATGCTGGAACCTAATATTGAATTATTATGTTACCGAAAAGTCCCTGTTAATTAAATAACATATGGTTTTAAATGGCAGCGTCTTTATTCATTTGCCTTAATCAAGAATTCAATTTCGTGCCTTTAAAATAGAACAATATTAACAAAAAACGTCCTCGATCGTTTCTTTTCAGACGTGCGCCCCCCAGTTTGGCCCATCTTCACCCTCTAGTTATTGGCAACTCTGTTAGGTTTGTTGTGTTAAAAATTTATTTTGTATTTCACCAAACCCTAATGCATAAATAGCACTAATTAACACACAAAAATATAAAAATAAATAGCACACACTTGCAGCACTAATTAAACGCTTTTTCGGCTTGGTGCCTGGTGCTGGGTCATCAGCATCATCACATACTCTCACCGATTCTGATGGCACAAATTAGAGCATAAACGAAACGCTGGCACAAATAATAAATCAGGAAAACATTTGAAATTTTCTAAGAAAAAAGCTCATGCTTGACATGCTTTGTATGCATGAATCGTAGATATTGTCTTCATTTAGCATTTCCATAACAAAAAGTCAAATTTGACTTATAAAACCCATGAAAGTCTTGTCTAATTTTTGATCTGAGCAATTTCTTTTCAACTAAAAATATATTTTCGAGTTTTTTTTTTTTTTTTTTTTTTTGGGGGGGGGGGGGGGGTTTGCTTCTAATTTTCAACAAGTGATTTTTGTTGAATTTTGCAATATATTTCATTTATATTATGTAAATGAAAAAAGCATTGATTCCTCCCCCCCCCCCTCTTTAAAAAAAAATGCGGCGAAACAGGAGTTCAGATTCATTAAATTTATAAAAAGTACCTTTTTGCAATATTTAAATAAAGTACATTTATTTATAATTTTATCTCTTAAAAATTTTAATTCCGGATTTTGAATAGGAAATCTATTTCCAAAAATAACAAAAGATTGTTTAGCTACATTCAAATAACATCCACGAATTTATAATTTTTTAACTGATAAGCGCATTTAAAACGGGTTCATTAAAATTTCAATTGATTTCAACTGAAAGTAGCTGAAACTAACCGCAGATAATTCCTTAATTCATTCTGAATCACGCCATCAGTAAATATAGTTCTTGACATATAAAATGTTCTTTTATCGCTTAATAAGCTTTTGAATAAAGAAAGATATAGAACATCTTTGCAGTTATTTATCTGTTAAAATTTTCTGCGGTCAATATATCATTTGCTTATTTCGAAACATTTGGTACAACAGTCTTTTAAATTAAAAAATACGCTGGAGAATAAATTTATCTAAATAAGTAATTTTGTCGGAGTGAAATGACATTTGACCAAGAGTTTTTATTTACTCTTCATGTGTTTGTAAAGAATGGAGCGTTTTGCGTTGGCGGTTTATTTGAATATTTAAAGGGTTTTTACTATGTACTCATGGAGTTTTTTTTTTTTTTTTTTTTTTTTTTTTTTTTTTTTTTTTGGGGGGGGGGGGACAGTGTGGGGGCGAGGAGGATTCCGGCACTATAAATTTTGTTTTTTGGCAATTTTTTTTTTATTATATTTGTTTTGTCATTTTTTTTATTTGATGGAAAAAGAGAAAATTTAATTTTAGTACAATTGTAATTAATTTGAAAAACATACTTGTACAAACGAAATTTGTTTGGATGAATTGCATTTGATTAAAAGTACATAAATATTTTTGTGTTCTTGTGAAATTAGCTTTGAATATGCGTTGATAGATATGGCGGCTGCTATTAAGTCGGAGATCAAATTTATATTTTTTAATACTTTCCAACGTAGTTAAAAAGTGTCTATGAATTCAGATTGTCTGTCCGTCTGTCTGTCCTTTCTTTAACTCGTGTAAATATTAGGCCGACTGCCATGAAACGGATATATCTTATTTGGGTTTAGTATGGCATGTTCGGTATTGTAAAGGAAGTGTGTGTATAGCATATTTGGTTCCTTTACAGGGCCACTCAAAAGAATTCCGTTACATTACGGTACATGGGGGAAAATCGCTTGCTGTGTATTTTAATGATATTACAGTATTTAAAACATATTTAAATTGATAAAAATCACTGAGGTGTACTACAAGGTTCTTACTATAGAATAGGGTGTGCATAGAACTTATCGTTTACTTACAGAACACACAAAAGTATTTGGATATCGAAGAAAATGAACAATAATTCAACTTTTGAAGCCACGAATGATAATTGCTAGGAAGAGCGTTTTCAATTGTGGTATGCGTTTTTAAATTTAACTATTTTTTAAATATTACTTGGTGTGTATCAATTCCAGATCATATACAAGGTCGAATAACAGTTCTCAACAACATTCGTTTATTGGTTGAAATTGCTGAGCGGAAATTTTAAAATGTATTATGTGTTTAACTGAACTAACTTTTTGCATTACATACATATCTATAGATCCTATACAAGACTGGAAAAAAACCCATATATTTTAATGACTCTTCATGGTAATGGCAGAAATCGTGTTTTCAAATGTATTATGTGTTTTCCAAATTTTTCATCAAAACGTCATCTTCCACCTTTGTCAATTGTGATGTTTTGTTATGGTATTCTGAGTGTGGTGGAAAGTGCTTCATAATCTACGCTGTATGTATGATTCTTTTTTTTGGGGGGGGGTGGGGGGTTAGAAATCGTGTTGTTAAAACTGTGTTAATTATTATACAGGGTATCTCCAATAACCAATTTCTAAAGCGTTAGTTTTAAAGGTATATTTGTTCTGCATCAATTGCTTGCAATTGCAATTTGTTCTGCATCACATAAAAATCGATTTACATTACAATAATTACTTTTCAAATAGATGAGAAATTACAAATGTTATACAATGCCTCTGTCCTATAAAATTTATTTAAAAAACTTTTTTCCATGTTCTAACAAGTAAAATAGCAAAAATGTATTCTTTTACGGTCAAAACTTACTGAGTTATGATACTTAGAATTTTATGAATTTTCAATGTTTTAATCACCATAAATGGAAAAACACGTTTTTAGTGTCAGAAATCGCTAAAAATGCATGAAATTCAAAGTATCATGAGAAGGTAAGCTTTTGTCTTGCAAAAATTACGTTTTTAATCACAAACTAATTTTGATTCATCTCAATAGAAAACAGCATTTATAATTATGTCAAAAAATTATTCCAAACATTTTGTTTAAGAGCCCTTCTTATTAAAACATCCGTTGACCGAATACACACGATTAGTTATATGTTATAAAAATAACAGGTTGTTGGAACCTGTTATCTGTACAAGTGTGGAACGATGTAACCTGTTAACCAAAAGTAACTATATTTCCCATCTCTAATGCTTAATTATTCGAACCACTTTTTAGAACAGTAGGTATTTAGTGATTAGAATTTTTGGCAATTACCTATGTTTCACTGTTCCATAAATAAATATGTCATTCTAGGAGAGAGTAAGAAAGGACTCAATCTTGCCTTTCACGTGTTTTATGAATTCGGGTTTGCTCCAATTATCTTTTCTTCTACTTTTGGTTAGGAAAACAATCTATAAATAAAAGACTCGGGTGTAAAACACGGCAACTGACATTTACGATTTTTTAATCGTCTTCTGGTAAAACTGTTCCGTGTAAAACTACATCCTAACAACCTTGTAAAAGTACAAGGTTTATATTTTACTCAACATAGGCTATTATAACAAAAGATAAATTTTAGATAAGAATTTTGATAACGGAGACTCTTTGCAGATAAGTCTAATAAAATCAAACCAATCAGATAAAAAATGTTAAGGGGAGGTTCTACTTTTTTTGGGCTAAAATTTAACGTAATTTACACAATTTTTTTTTCGGTTACAAAGAAAAGAGATATCACATTTGGACGTTTAGTATAATATTTTTACTGACATTTTAATAATACATTTAATTTTGTTGTGTGTATGTGTGTAAAAAAAAATGAATATTATGGCTTGTGGGACTGCAAATGTGCGGCATGGACTTCCAACTGGGGGACCGTTTCTCTCCCCCCCCCCCCCCCCTCTATTTCCGAATCTACTGAAACTAAAATAATGAAAAAATTAGAGTTAGTAGGTATTAATTTAAACCTTGCAGGAAAACTATAGAGATTACCTTACACTGTAAAAAAAAAAGGGGGGGGCTAAAAAACGGAGATTCTACTTGCAATCGAGACGCCAGTACTATTTCCGTATTTTAACGGAAATTTCCCCCCATAAATTCCAGAAATCAGTATTTTTACGGAATTTTCCCCATAAATTACAGAAATTTTTCCGTTTTTCTGGAATTTATGGGAGAAAATTTGGTTAAAATACGGAAATAGTACTGGCGTCTCGATTGCCAGTAGAATCTCTGTTTTTTAGTCTTTTTTTAAAGTGTAGGTCACATAGTTTATGAGAAAATCGCATTTTCGGTTACACACAAATTTCGATTTTCGGGCATTCAGCAAAAGTGTTGAGGACCGCTAGAGGTAGTTATCGTAGCAAAAGTATAAAAGCGTTGTTAATAATGATTTTCGAAAAAAATTGTCCGTAATTAGCCGAGGCATTAATCCTTAAAGACACGAATGGTTTGGACCTACATAAAGACACGGGCGCCGTGCTCTATGCGCCATCATCGTTTAAAGACTAGATAACAACTTTTAATGATATATTCGTGTAATGCAATGCCCAATAGCAGTATAAAAGAAAAGTCAAACTGCTAAAAACAAACCAATTTAATTATAATTAATCGCATAGTTACTATATGGGATTCACGACTAATTTGCATTGAGTGGCGCTCTTAATTCGCCACCCGTGTCTTTACAGGTTATTTAAAAACCTATCTGGAAAAACGCGGTATGGAGCAAGGCGTCGTTCCAAGTTTACCGCCTCCTTTCGAAGCGCGCTTGGCATAATGCCAAATTAAAACTTTAAACAAGGTTTTTTGTTTTAGGTACACTGTAAAATAAAAGATTATTACTACGCTGAATTTGGGTTTATGAAATGCCAAATGAATTTTAAATATGCACTACTTTTACTGTCAACACCGAATTAAGTTCGTCATAAACAGATTAGGATAAGATTAAAAAAGAGTTATACAGAATAGCAATATTTGATACTATTTAGGCGTTATATCTCCCTGAACTTCATGGTATATCCATTTATACTTTTCTGGTATATACAGCTACATCCAACCCTACCTTGTATAGCTTTTTACAAAGTCTTATTATTCTTTTATCAACGACTTTTTTGTAATAATACAGTTACTAATTAATATATTTATCGTACGGAACCCTCTGAGCGCGAGTAATATTCGCACTTGACCGTTTTTTAATGTTCAGTTGAGAAGTTAGACTAATTTTTTTCCTCCCTATTCTGCATGAGAAAAGATTTTCTCTAAGCATTTCTGCCCTTAGATCTAAACAAAAATGTGATCAAAATGTTTAATTTTCCACTTTGTGTTAATGCATCCCACGCTTAAAAGTATTAAAAAAACTATATGATAACTAATAATTTTGTACTACATTTAACTCCATACGGGGTTCCATTTTGTAATTTTTAATAAATGCAACATTTTTTTTAAATTCAACATTATTTGTATTTAATAACAGATTTAAAATCTGTTTTAAGGAGTCTTTGAGTACGTAACATGAATACTTTGAGTCACGTGAAGACATTTGCAAGCTAATTTTTTTTATTGGGGCGGGGGGGGGGGGGGGGTGCATTGGATAGCTGAGATCGATTTATACAAAGACCCTTTTTTACTTATCCCCCTCCCCTCGGAAGGTATTTTCACTTTCGGAATCCGTTCCGAAACTTAAAGCACTTTTATTAAAAAATTCTACAATCAAAATGGAAGTAGTACAAAAAGGCCGTAGTAGGCATCGACCACAGCTATGCAATGCCAAAATAATAATAATATCTAAATGGAAATGAGATATTTCATAAGAGAACTCCCGAGGGTTTAACATTAGCTGACTAGTGCTTTCGTGTGATTGAAGCCTCAAAATATATTTTTCAACCTTTTAAAAATAATTCATGTAGGAGAGAGTTAACTTTTTGAGCATGAAGAACATAGCTTTTAGAAATATGTCACTCAATAGTGCTTATCTTTCTGCAGGGGCGGCCGGTCCATTGGGGCCACTGGGGCCAGGCCCCACTAGAATTTTCTGTTCATTTAAAAAATTTTGATTCATATTTTTAATTTAAAATTAAAAAAAAAAAGAACTGTTTACTAAAAATATATTGCAAAGAAACTCCTTCTTACATCGTGCCCACTCATCTTCATCACGCCATCCTCTCCACTCATCGACTCTCAGCATCTATTTCTTTCTCAGAGGCAATAAATCACTTTACTGGCCACTACTTACTTCTGAACACCAAGGTTACTGTATCGGGGCAGAAGACATTTGTGCCCATTTGGCGCGATAATGAGTATTTCCCTCCCTCACGTGTCATTCAATTTTGGCGATGTACTGCTCTTTTAGAGCTAAATCTTCCGTATTTTTTTTTGCAATGTGGGGCACTGGGCGAGAGTGCCCTTGATCCAAAGTTTGTTATACGGGGATTCTCAAAACTATTCGTCGACATTTGTATTACTATTGCTGCTTATTCGTTGAATTACGCGATCTTTAAGTACTCTGTACTCTCTTTAAACGGAGACACATGTTATTGTTAAGGTGTATTCCAATCCAAACTGCTTATTTTCTGATTTATTTTTAAATTCATTTTTACTCTCAAACGCATCAAATTGACAAATTCTCTTATTTAGAAACTACATAATGCGACGTGCTTGTCGATTTTTTGAAAAATGCAGAAAATATTGCAAAAAAAATGCTATCAAAGTGGGAGTTTTGAACCGAATTTTCTGAAGCGGGAGATCTGGGGATGAAAAAAAGGGTCCTAATGAGAAAATAATTGTTTTAAAATCAAATTCTATTGAATTGAGCGAAAAATGAAACCACACGGCCTCTTAAACATCACTTCAAAAATCATCTCAGCAAGTTTCATGTTTTTACTTTTAAAAATGAGTCTGAAAGTGTCCCAGAAAATTTCGAGCTGTTGAGGGTGGAAAAATATTTTTTCGAACACACCCTTAAATTCTTGAAATAAAAAAATGAATTCTGTAGATGATTTATTATGCCCTTTTCAACAATGAATTTGGAAGAAAAACTTGAAATTAAACGCCTGGGACCTTATCAACCGAAGAATTTTGAAATGCAACGAAAAGATGGGGGAAAACTACGCTATTTCTCTACACAGTGGTATCAAAAATTTCTGTGTATTTCAGCAAGTGAAGAAAAAAAAAAGCATTGTTCTGTTTTATTTTTTATTGTTTGGAGGGATGAAATTATGGAGTATGGCCGGCTGTAACGATTTGAAGCATTTTTCTGAAAGAGTAAAAAAATATGAAATGAATACTACTCATTTAAATAATGCTTTTAACTATAAAACCTTCGGAACTGTCAATATTGTAGTGCAGTTGGATGAAGGTTACAGGATTTCATTACAAAAACATAATGAAATGGTTGAGAAGAACAGGTATGTGCTAAATCGTAAACCGAGGTATGTTTTTAGAATTGGTCACATACGCCTCAAAACTGGACACTATATTGGACGACCATTTAAACAATGCTACAGTATCTAAAAATACTTAAAAAAAAAACTATACAATATGAGCTGTTGGATTGTATATATGAAACGTACATGCATGAAGTTAAAAATGAGATTTCTGCTTCTAATTTTGTAGATTTACAGGCTGACGAAACTATATTGATGTAAGCTGCACTTCGCAATTTGTTATCATTTTACGATATATAAAAAACAACAAACCCTTGAAAAGGTTTGTTCAATTTATTGATGTCTATGATAAAACAGCAGAGGGACTTACTATAATCTTAACTCAAAATTTAGAAAAGTTTTATTTAAAAGATAAGCTTGTTGCGCAAGCATATGACGGTGCGCTGGTGTCATACTGGAGTTCAAGAGCGAATGAGAAAAAATTTTAAAACATTTTTGAAAAACTCTATGGGGCAGGAACGATTAAGCACACTCTTGCTGTTCTTTCAGTCCACAAAGATTTTATTAGTACAATATCAGAATTTGATGTAAGAGTAAGTGAAAGATTTGCTAGTCGAAAAAATCAACGTGCCTAATTTCTATTTAAATAATGCATTAAATTTTAATTTGTGAATGGATTAAATCTCTGCAAGAAAAATATGTATTTTTTTTCTATTAAATTATGAGATAATTATTTTTTGTTTGATTTGTGAATTTGTTTTTTAATTTAATAATGTTTAACCAGAGTAAGTTTAATGTGAATAATGGTAATTAAATTTAAAAGTGAAAGATTTGCGCATCTAAAAACATACCAAACTTTTATTTAAATAATGTACTAAATTTTAATTTCTGAACAGTTTCAATGTTTGCAAGTAAAGTTTATATTTTTTTTCTGTAACGTTGTGAGATTGTTATTATTACTATTATTATTCTTATTCTTCTTCTTATTATTAGTATTATTATTATTATTTTGTATATTTGTTTTTTAATTAAATAATGATTGATCAAAGTATGTTCAATGTTAATAATGGCAATTAATGGTATGTTAAAAATTGTAATTAATTTGATAAATTTGAAATTAACGTTGATTACTTGAAAAAATAATAATTATTTTTTTTTTTTTTACAAAAGTAAGAAATAAAAGTTTTAAATAATAGTTAGTTTTAAATAATTTGTTTTCATGTTTAAACAACAAATATTAATACATAAAAATTTACAATATGTTATGAGGACCGGGCCCCACCAGTGAAGATTGGCACGAGCCGCCACTGTCTTTCTGTATAAACACGATAAAGAAATTTAGACGATTATAAGACGGAAATTGTAGGCAGCGATAATAGTTATTTTTGCTGTAAATTATGGAAAACAAAAGGGTAGCTAAATTTTAGAACACGCTGTTTTATCAATTGATTTGTTAAAAATCCTGATAATTCGAAAAAGAAAGTAGGCGTACAAAGAACGTGACCAAACGGTATCACAATCGGGTTAAGTGTCTCCATTCTTTCAGCAGATAATCAGCGACAAATAATGAGAAAGGGAAAATAAGGTAAACATACAGGTGGCATACACTTTACCTTTTTCAAGTTATTGTGATAAAAGACGATATGCATTGCAAATTAGAAAGAAATCATTTTTTTTTGGCCAGATATGCCAGAATTACGAAATTTATGTAGTTGCAAAATTTAACCCTAAAATAAATGTTTTTGAGATCTTTTTCTCTTATCGCGCGAGTAAGTAAAATTTACGTACTCAACTATTCCAAGGTTAAGGTAAAAAAAGACATTTAATCACAAATTAGTCAGAGATATATTTTATATTCTTATTGTAGAATGAGAATTTAAAGCCATTAAGGACCAGCATGTTTTACGGGAATTTTATTCAGTTCACATCACTTTTTGTTAAGCATTTACTTAATGAATCATTGAAATGTGTTAACTAAATGAGGTAAATCTTACTTTTCTCTTTTGCTGATACAAAATTTTTTTTTTTAAAAAATCACAAACATAATGCTGCGAAAATGTAACGTCAGTCTTTAATGTGTTAACCCTTTTGAGGACGGTGTCCTCAAAAAAGAGACACCTAATTTTAATTCCAAAACTGACAAACGGCACCAAGAATATTTAATTAGAATTTACGTGAAAATAAGTACGTACGTATTTTCTAATAAATTCGTTTATAATTTCTGGTGTCAATCCATTATTTCATCAGCTTATAAACAGAATTACTCCGCGCCGAAAGGGTTAACCCGGGAGAACTTGCTGCATGAGATTTTCTCTCACAGTCGTACTTTTTTAAGACTCTTATTTAAATCATTTTTCATTTTAATTAAAATTTTAAAATGTTTTTCAATTAATTTACATATTTTGTGAATAAAAGTACTAAGCCAACCAAAAAAAGTTGATATTATATGAATGTAAATTAAAAGAAAAGCAATTGGGCATTCTCACTAGCGAGTTCTCCCGGGTTAATACAGTTTCCGAACAGGACTGCAGTATTTTAGCTGGGTCAAATGAAGTTGCCCCCCTTTTTTTTTAACAAAAAAATAAAAAAAAAAATATTGAATTCTAAAAATTTCATTTTATTCTCCAAAATTTTAAATTAAACACTTCTTAAAGAAGAGGAAAGCAATTTCGTATTAATGTTAAACCGATTATAAATTCATCTTTATACAGATAAAAGAGAATGTGGCGATATTATATCATCTACGCTACAACCAATTTTTATGAAATGGTGTGCAAAAAATCGAGAAAAAAAATGTAGTTAAGGGTCGTCACTTAGTTTCCGAATTCCTCTCGGAAAAATGTTAAGTCTATGGGTGCTTGATGAATTCTTATATTTAAATATATCTACTCGGGATATTAACATCTTTTATTTCTGTTTGCTGTGTTCTCTTCTTAAAGGATGCCTCCTTTTTTCTTTAGTTCTCAAAATATTTCTAAAATTTATGCTTAATTTAATATTTTATGAGTTAAAAGCGGACGAACTGGGATAAAATTTTAACACTTCATATAAAATTAAGCATAGATTTTAGAAATATTTTGAGAACTAAAAAGAGAGACATCCTTTAAGAAGAGCACATAGAAAAAAGAACTTACAAATATTAATTTGCCGAGGAGATATTTTAAATATAAGAATGCATCAAACGCCTGTGGACTTAATATTACCGAGGAGCATTCGGAAACCGAGTGAGGAGCAGCCTTAACAGTAGAAAACTACAACTTATTTATTCGCCCAATTCGTTATAAGTATAATCCAAAACTCAAGTAACTTATTTTTTTTATGTTTATATTCGTTTCATCTCAAAATTTTTAAAGCAGATTTTAGCACAGATTTCAAAAGAAAATATTATAACAATGTTTTCAGTTTATTCAATTCGTTGAAAAATATTTAACGTCATAAGTTTCGAGCTCGATCTGCATATTTCTTCGGATTAATGCTTTTTGAATTGATTTGTAAGAGAAGAGTTAGACACAAATCGTAATTTACAGTTTTGGGGAGCAAGTTTTAATTAATTTCGTACTCATAAATTCTCATTCTGTCTTGATGAAAAGGAAACATGAAATATATAAGCGACATCATGGACACTAAAGAATCATTACAGTGGCTTCCGAGGCTCACCATTTCGGGGTCAGCTCGCAGCACGTTTCTTGAACACTTTCCAAGTTTTACGAAACGTCTTTAAAAAGGCAAAAGCCTCCGTTTTTTCTTTTTCTCTTTTTTTTTTTTTTTTTTTTTTTTTTTTTTAACAATATTTCACAGGGATGCCTTTTACTTAAACATCTTAATCCTTTGTAATACTAATGAATTTTATATTAGTGGAAGATGCACACAAAATTACGATTTATGACCATCAGTAAGCGAAAGAATGGTAAAAGATACAGCAAAGATATAGTGTGGCACAAATGACATCTAAGCCAATTTCTGTAGAGAGAATTAAAACGTTTAAAGTTTAAAAGGTCTTTAGAATTGGGCTCTCTTAAATAAAAAATTTTCGAGTGTCGTCTACCCAAATATAGATATTTTTTTTTTTTTTTATTCAGATGTTTGTTTTTGTTTATTTTTGTTTATTTTGTTTTATACTAGCTGATCCGCCCGGCGCTGCCCGGGCCCGAGACGAATGGCCCTTAAATGAACCTTTTGCATGATTTTATATCTTTTAGCCCATTTTGCTGATTTTATATTTTTAAAGTCAGAAATAACGAAATAATATTGAATTGAAAGTATATGCTATTTAGTATTTTATTTTTTGTATAATTTTATTTTTGGAGTATATGCGTACCGAAAGCCAGGACCCCGTAGAAACACTCAGGTTTTTACAGATTTTATTGAAATTTTCACATATTTTATTTTGTAAAAAATATTTCTACCCGTTCGAACGTTTCAAAATTTTTGTAGGTGAAATGAATCTGGTCTATTCAGAGTCAGATGCTCTAAAAATATTGTGTTAAAATACGGACGTTTTGTTACTGTTAGCGTAAAAAAAATAACGTCTCCGTGAGGCACGAGTTCATCAACGTTTGCGAGTATATTTGAAAGGATTAGAATTCATATTCTTTAAAACAGATTGCACCACTGATTATAAGAAGATTTCAGCTTTAAGAACATATTTTTGGTTTGTAGGTACCTCTAAAATTGCGCGCGCGCGCGGTGTGGGGGGAGGGGGGGGGGATCGCGACGAAACACTCAGGTTTTTACCGATTTTGTCCAAATTTTCACATTTTATTTTGTAAAAAATATTTCTATCAGTCCAAACGTTTCAAAATTTTTGTAGGTGATGTAAATATGGTCTATTGAAAAGCTTTAAAAAGATTGTTCTAGAATGGAGACGTTTAATTACTTTTAGCGCAGAAAAGATATCGCCTCCGTGAGGCACACAATTACCTGCGTTCACCGGTGTATTTGAAAGGGTTAAAGGTCGTATTTTTAAAAACAGATTGCACCATCGATTAGAAGGTTGTTTCAGTTTTAAGAGCTTTTTTGGTTTGTCGGTACCTCTAAAATTGCGTCCTGGAAGGGCGTTGCAATAAAGGGGAGGAACTTCTTCGGAAAAACGGCCGTTTTTAATTTTTTTTTTTTTTTTTTCGAAGGGTTAACCGCGACATTTTTCTTTTTCATTAATTGCACCATTTGAGACGCAAGAGTACAATCTTTCGGAATATGTCTTTCAATTTTAATTGTACCGAGCAGTTTGGTCAATTTGGATTAAAACAAAACCATAAACAGAAAATACGTAAGTACCCAATAGTTTATAAAAAATTTATAATCGGCGACAAAAGAAAAAAAATGTATATTCAATACTTCTCAGTGTTCGGGGATATATATCGTGATATATATCCGATATCCTCTTCCAAAATATCACGATGTCTGATATATTTGATATTTTCATACATTTGATATTTATTTAAAAAAAATCATTGTGCATGACATTTTTTATATTTTCAGTCAAAATAATTGTAAATAAATTTTTCAAGTGTTTTTGACGGTGTCGTTCGGTAGTCTGGGAACTTTCTCTGACAATGAATTTTTTTAGCCAAAAGAAGAAAAATATATTTTACAAGCTTTGCATTTGAAGCTTAATTGTTAAATGTAGAACCAGAAATTACGCGGAATATTATAAACTATTAATTCAGAAGAGCCACAGAAAGATAAACTGTGCAATTTAGATAATCAATTGTTTACAGCTTCATTAAAAAATAATAGTTTCTGGTTTTAATTTAGTTCAGTTAAAACTGCACAACAGATTAGGGAATAAAAAAGCAAACAAGCTTACATTAATGTTTAATTTTTCCATTAAAAAACCTATGATTACCTAAATTTGTATTTAAAATTACGTTGTATAAAACATAAAATTTTCTTGACCATTTACGGTTTTTCAAGGTGTTGATCATTTGCTGGTATACAAAAAAAGTGGGTATTTGCTAAGTATTTGCATTAGTTCAAAATTTCCAAATTATGTTACTCTAATATTTAATCATAACCTTGAGAACTCGATTATTGTTCTTCATCATATTTTTGAACACTAGAACGCACGCCTTGAAATATAAAAATTTCAAATTTCACTCCAATTCTAGAACGCTGTAGTCGTTAAAAACTTTATTATATTGCAATTTTTTTAATTAATTTTATTTTAATTAATTTAATTTTAATTAATTTAATTTATTTGCTTTTTTCACGGGAGGGGAACAGTATATTTGCAACAAGTTGGAAACAGGCTTCATTTTTATAATTAATGATGTGTCATGTGTAATGATTTTTGATCGTGATGAGAAATAATAACGAATAAGATCACAACATACATCAGTTGAAATTTTATTGATAAATTAATTTTAATTAAAGGTTTATAACGTTATAAAGCTTTGTCAATTTTAATAAAAGATTTCAATATATATAAAGTATTTGTTGCAATTGTGTATTATTACAAGTATTTTTCTTTTAGGTAATGAAACCAATTTTTTTTTTTCGTTTTCAGCAAAACGATAAACTTCGACTCAGTGTTGGCAACTTGATCCTTTCTGGGCTAATTTTAGCCCATTTTTAATCTCGTCTAGACCTGAAAAATGAAAATGTTTCAGATCTTGGCCCAAAATCTAGTCCATTTTAATATTGCCGCAACTAAACGCAGATTTTGAAAGAATATTCAGTAAATGGGTTTAATAAAAAACACCTTAAGAAACCAGATGATTATTGACAAATTAAATTTTTTGTATCCGAGAAGCCCGGATAACATTCAACAAATTTAACCATGCTTATGATATTCCCCTCAAGAAATTATAAATCAAATTGCTACAAATGATATGCACCTTTTAAACTTAAATAAGCCGGGTTAAAAGAAGTCGCAAGCTTCCATATCAACAACACAAGAAACCTCTGAAACCACTGATACGGATGATGAAGATGAGTGCTATTTTTAAATATTCCATTTTTTATAATTACTTTATTTAGGTAATTTAATTTAGTGCCACTCAATTTTAACCCATTAAATTGTTCATCGAGTTCATTATTATAAAAATGTACAAAACAATTATGAATTTCTTAGGTTAAAAAAAAGGAAGAAAAAGGAAATGTTATCATTGCTATTTTCCCAAACAAATTTATTTTTAGAATGGAAAATGAACGAACACAGCCGCAACTTTAAAAGTATTAAAACTTTCTTCTCGTGATTAGGTAATTCCCCTGAGACCTCCCAAGAGGAATTTTCGGAAGATAAAGCATTATTGATAAATCGATAGCAGCGGAATGATGTTTTATCATTTCAATGCAGCTCTTAAATATCAAACACAATTTCGAAAGATAGAAGGCAGGAGAAAAAAATTGATAAAATTAAGGCTGACTGTTTACACGAGTTTGCGATAAAAAAAATCTATAAACTTTTTATTATTATTATTATAAGCAACCGTTATCATTTTTATTAATATATAGTGAACTCCGGTTAGAGGACTTTCGAGAGACGCGATATTTCGACCGCATTAACCAAAGTCCACATTAGCACATTGACTAACATGGCACACAAATAAGTGTGAAGTGTGCCAGAAATACTTCCCGGCGCTCCATACCACGCTGAAAAAAATGGGTGCTCAAAATTGAGTAAAAAGTACTCAATTTTAAATACTTCACATACTTAAAAATATAGCTCCGATCCAAATGTACTCAAAATTGAGAAACACATGTATTCATTTTTGATACTATAGATGTGTTCAAAAACTGTTATACTGTGTATAAACTGTTACGTACCGCCCCCCTGAACCTCCCGTTTACTACAGATTAAATTAAAAAAGTCCTTCCGGCCAGTGCCGGGAAGAAGAGGTAGCTTTCATATTCCTTATTTTTAAAAAGCCAGCTTATAATTATTCAAACACACGAAGCTCAATTTAGTGGAAACCGATTATAGGAGATTCAATACTAATTTTTATCAATACTAAATTATTATGAATGAGAATTTAGCGAAATTAGTCAGCTTTACCCAAGCTGCTTTTATTTTAAGTAACTTATATTTGGCTGCCAAATTCGGCGATATCTTGAAGTGCCTGCCATTTTAAGACAACATGGTGCATGAGGCTAACCAGTGAATTTGGCTTGAGTCACTCACATCGGAATCGGTTGATATATACGAGTGCTGTCGCAGGCAAAAAATCAGATTTTTTCAAAATGTTACCCACATTAGAAATTGAAACTGCTATATCTGAGCCATTTCTTAAGATAAAGACAAAACAAAAAACTCTCCGGAATCCTTATATCAAGGTCAAATACTTAAGAAAGAAACTTTTTTCAATTTCTAATTTTTTTGCACCTCACTTTAAATATATATATATTTTTTAATTTAATGGCCGCCATTTTGAAACAAGATGGCTGATGAAGCTGGCCAGCGAACTTGGTCAAGACATTGCTGTATACTATCCACATGCCTTCTTACATCGAAATAGGCGAATTCGCGTGTTATCGCGTGACAAATACAAGATCGTTTAAAAATGTTAGCCATGCTAGAAATTCAAAGTGCTATAATTCAACCATTTTTTAAGATATAGACGAAACAAAAACTGCTCCAGAATCTTTGTATCAAGGTCAAACACATAAAAAGTTTTTTTTTTTTATTTTCCAATTTTTTGATACCTTTGATATTTTTATATTATATTATATTATATTATGATATTTATATATATATATATATATATATATATATTAAATGGCAGACCTTTTTAAACAAGATGGCGAATGAAGCTGGCCAACGAACTCTGTCGATATATTGGTATGTACTATGAACACACCAAGTTACATCCAAATCGGTTCATAAATACGCCTGTTACCGCGTGACAAAAAAACAGGTCGTTTTAAAATGTCAGCCGCAATAGAAATTCAAAATGCTATAACTCAGCCATTTTTTTAGATATAGACGAAACAAAAACTGTTCCGGAATCTTTATATCAAGGTCAAACACATAAGAAAAAAATATTTTTCAATTTTCAATTTTTTGTTATGCCACATCTCAAATTTTAAATATAAAAAAAATTTAAATGGCCGCCATTTTGAAACAAGATGGCGGATGAAGCTGGCCAACGAACTCGGTCGAGACATTGGTATGTACTATGTATACACGAAGTTACATCCAAATCGGTCCATAAATACGAGAGTTACAGTGTGACAAAGGTCAGATATGGGGCATTCTCACAATCTTTTGACTTTGGGGGGAAAAAATCTTGCTAAAATAACATTTTAATCTGATAGACGAATGCCTTAACGATTCAAAATAAAGAAAAAATGGTCAGCAGCGAAAAATTTATTTAACTGAGGTTTAAGTTAAACTTGCGAGTTTATTTTTCCTTACCATTTTATCCCTATAACTTTTTATTTTCTTCTAAATTTTTACTTATAATGAATTTGCATAGTACCCACAGGACATTCAAATAAGAAATAATAACAATGTAGTACTTTTAATACAGAATTTTTGTATAACATTGTCTTAAAGGGGTGTTAAAGAAGGGACGGTAAGGTAAAAAAAAAAGGGGGGATGGTATTGGAAAAAAGGGACGGTAAGGATGGAATGGTAAGGAAAATTACCACCTATTTTTAGTAAAATCATGTTAAGACTAAGTGATAGCCATAATGTTCATTGATTTTTAGAAACAGTTGTTGACATTGGATTATATATACATATATATATTTTTTAATTTACCTCGAAAAGTGCAGGAATAAACCTTGGGGACGGTGAGACTACCAATAAAGCCACGATGCTTGAAATTGATATTTAAATGCTGATTTAAATTCTACAGTAAATTTCCTGCCAAAGAATTTTAGACATTATTTCTCTAGCATACTTCTGCATGAGAAAAAACTTGAAAAAAAATTCTGTGGCTGCATCTGAAATGATTTTCTGTGTAATTTTAGAAGAGAGAGGGTAAGGAATCTAAAACCCAGGGACAGAGTTTAAAAAATAATAACAACCCTAAAAATGTATGCAGGTTAATTTTTAGCTACATATTTATATAAAACAATAGTTCCAGTTTCAGAAAAAAATTACATTGAATTATTTTTATTGAAACAATTTTATCCAGACAGCTCCAAACTTAAAAATCAGCATCAGGGATACGGGACGGTAGATGAGTTTTCCCGGTATTTGGACACCCAACATCGTCCAAAACTTATTTATATCGTTAATATTGTTATGCAATCATGCAATGGGATGTTCCCCAGTATATGAAATAAAAAAAAAAAAAAAACACAAAAATGTGTATTAAATAAAAAATTATTATTCAGGGACATGAAAGTCAAAAGATTGTGAGAATGCCCCATATATATGTATCCATATATCACATTTGAACGGAGGGTGGTTTCGGGGTCTGTGGGTCATGATCGATGAAAATATACCAAAATTTTTGAAATCGCTTTCCTCCGAACGGCTGCAATAGGTAGCTTTTTGTAATGAAAGCTACCTAAAAGTACAGACATTTGTTTCACTCCCAAAATTATTAACAAGAAACTTTTAATTGATTATTTATTAAGAAAAATTAGCAAAATTATTATCCAGATGCCCAAATCAAATATATTTATGAGAAGACATTGTTTTCAAGCACTTGAATTTTTTTTTTAATACTGTGCATAATTTAGTACTTACGTTAATGAATATCTTTTATGCCGCTCTGAATGAAATAAACCATTGCAAAGTACAGAATTATCATTTCGTTTGGTTTTGATAACGTGTGATGTTTTAAAATTGAGAAAGCACAGGTTCATTTTTGATCCAAACATACTCAACTTGATATGAGTACATCTATTTACTCATTTTTGAGTAGTTCATTTTTTCAGTGCATACGAATGTCATCAATATTTTTATTGAAGACAATTGATTACCATGAAACGGGACTATTGATAATTTATTATCATGTGTTTAACCCTTTATGCCCCGACGCGGTACTTTACAGTAGGGGAGACCGGGACACATTTTCCATAGGGGCAAGTTTTCCAACTCGCTTTAATTTTTGCCGCTAGCAAGTGAACTGGCTGAAGTGGCAACATCTTACACACAATCTACAAAAGTTATAGCTTAATAACTGCTGTCACTTCGTCAGGAGAGCTGTTTTTATCATTTTTTTCAACGGTGAGTAAAATTTTAGGTCTTTATTAAAACGTAAAAACCCGTACTAGCGTTAAATTTACTGTTTTGGCATTGCATGCACTAAAAAGGGGTTTCTTTCTTCAGGTAACTATGCGTTTGTTTCGCAAATAACTTACACCGCTATTCGTCCACGTAGTGTAAAAGTTCAAATATGGCGACGGGGCAGGTTTTCCAACAACATACGCGGCATGTTTTCCAACATGTTTCTCTCGTTTGAAAACGTCCCCCCAACTAAATCGGCTAGTCTTATTGCATCAAAAATGTATTTATTGTGTAGTAAAATCAGCCAAATAACCATATATACTACGAACCCGTTTGATCATTTAGTCATTTCAGTAAAACTATCACTATAAAAAACAAGGTAAATTCAAAAATATGATAAAATGTCAATTTTTTTAAAAATGAGTTCATTTAATGAATCCTTTTTATGTTAATTATGCCTTTACAGTCTACAACAGTCTATAGTGCTACAACACTGAGATCGCAGTGTCTATGGACCCCTCAAAAAGCAAATTAACCGTGCTTAGAGCTGCTCCACTGGCGTTAATCCATAGTCAATATTATGGCGGGTTTTAAACGTTAGAGAATTTTCCCACTGAATCCTGAAATATTTACAGACTGCTTTTATGTGATCCTACTTTTCTGACGCCTTCTGCCGCACCAAATCTTGAAAGCACCAACAATCCTGAAAAGATTTCAAACTTTCCTCAATAATCAATTGCTCCCCCTTCCACTCCACCCCCCCCCCCCCTAAAAAAAAACAAAACAAACAAACACCGAAAGCATCCAATCCTTCTACACCAATGCAGGCTAGTACTTCCAAAGAAGCTGTTCCTTAAGTTCCACTCAAAATTTCCCTATTGCTTATGAAAAAGGCGTTCCTTCTACATCCAAACAAACTTTGCCTTCACCAGAAGAAGTTAGGACTTTTGTGAAGGCTGCACTAAGGAGTCAAACACAGCGTGGAAAGAAAAATAGGAAGTATTGTACTGACTGATTCTCCTGTTGAAAATCAACTAAAAATGAAAAAAAAGATTCATCTAAAAAAACGGGAAACTGCAAAAGGAATCAGATAAATAGGGCGAGAAAAAACAAAATCCAATCCCGGTCAGGGAACTGTTTGGACCTTCGTCTTGAAATGTAAAATGGATTAAAACTGATTTTAATGTTACTGTTATGTTACTATGCATTTAGTTCACACTAAAAAATACTTATTAACAAGCAAGATTTCTTACCTGTGCTTTACTATTTAAAGTATAGTTGGAAAACTTGCCCCTGACCATTTTTAGTAGGCTGGAAAACTTGCCCGGCATATGGGCACATTTTCCAACGTAACATGATTAGACTTAACCCTTTTTTGTGAAAAAGTATATTTAGTTTTTTGAAAAATAATTGTGCCAGTTTGTACAGAAAGGTCTAGAGAATACAATGATATCCTGTAGACAAAAATAAAATTATAAAAAGTTGGAAAACTTGCCCTGGTCTCCCCTACCATTAAAATAGCTTGTTATAAAATCCATTTAATACATCGATTAGAAGTAATATAGCTTAGAATGAGTTATAGATGCATTACTTTATCTTGTTCCAAAAGCATTATTTGTTGCACAAAACAAAAATATTTTTAAAAAGGATTTATTTTGCTTTTGCATCTTTTCAGCTTTCTTGACGTTGGGGGGGGGGGGATTTTTCAATTCGGAAATATTTCTATATTATTTGTACATTTCCTAATTCTACAAAATACTAAAAAGATTTTAAATAAAATATTTGAGTGGAGTTATAAATGTTGCACAGAATCCCTATAAATTCAGATTTAATTAATTAGTTTTAAATGGCAAAATCCTTCTAAAATTTATTTAGGACTCTGTAAATCTTCTAATGTAGTTTCAAAAATTCACGAAAAATGCTTTAGATGGTGGTGTTGTTTATGACGCCCAATTATCAACACGACGGATATGGGCCCAAAGGGGGGGGGGGGGGAGGCGCCCTCCTTGGGGGTCTTTCTAAAGGAACCTAACCCGTATTTACGTAAGGAAATCCAAGGTTCGAAGAAGACCATGGAAAACTCCGAACGATTAGACTGACGGCCGCGATTGGGTTCGAACCCAGCACCTCCCGTCTACCAGTTGTGAGAGCAGAACCTCTCAGCCACTATTAGTGGGGCTAAAAGAAATGCTTTAGAAGATGAAATGTACATGAATTCCTAATTTGAGACAGAAAGGGTTAAAACAAGTGGGTAGGTATGATCGAAGATAGCACAAAAGGGTTTCGTTTAATATTCACTTCAAAACTCTTCATCCTTTGATTAATAAATCCAAATCATTAATTTATAATTATTAAATCCTTATATAGATGGCAGTACCATTAAATTTAATTTTTAAATTATTACAAATGGAGCTATTTTTTTTAAATCAAATTCAAAAATATTCAAATAAAATTTAAAGTTTCTAAAAACATAAAAAAATTATTTAAACGAAATTTGAAATGCTGAAATTTCTCAACAATTTAGTGGATGTTGAAGCAAAAAGAATTTTTGAATAAAAAAAATACAGTAAATTCTGTCTAAGGCGGACTCTGTGCAAGCCGGAAATCTGTCTACCGCGGAAAATTTTTCAAGTCCCGGCGAACCCATAGAAAATAACATTAATTCTTGCTGCATAAGGCGGAATCTGTCTAACGCGGAAACGGAAAGGCTTTTAAGATCCCACCGAAACCAAAATTTTGCATAAGGCGGAAAAAAGGATAATTTAGAAACGAGAGTCATTTTGTTTATTAAACTTTAAAACGGATAAGTCAAATACTCAATGTCGAGCATGTTAGTTAAATTTCCTAACACTTTTAAAAAGTTAATTCAAAAGGACAGGAACTGTTTAAATTTTAAGGAATTTATGCTTGTGCCATTTTTTTTATATGCAAAATTATATTTAAAACTTAATATTTCTAGTAGAATGAGAATTTATCAAAATATATATTTTTGAAAGTGCAATATATTATACTTTAAGGATGTACTCGAATTCAAAGTTATAGCGTTCTGTCTCATTCTCGAAGTTTATTGGAGGGGGGGGGGGGGGGTTGTTAGTTTTTTTTTGTGTGTGTGTGTGTGTAAACTTCCAATTCGCATGTATTACAGCAGTACTGAGAAATTGAATAGCGTTTCTCATTTATCTATAAAGACAAAAGATCTTTCCGAATTTCAGTTTTCAGACGATTTTCGAATCTTGAAAATCAATAAAAAATCATCAAAATCGAGGATTTTTTTTGGGGGGGGGGAGGGGGGGGAGGGGGGGGGGAGCTTTTTTGCATAAGCCGAAATATTGTCTACCACGGAAATTTTTCTGAGTCCCGATCGATGCCGCCTTAGACAGAGTTTACTGTAATTGTTAAAATATTTTTCAACAACTTCTGGCATTAAAATGGCAAACAAACTTACAAAAATTCTGCACAATTGAATCTATTAGATAATAAAATCTATTCAGGAGGGGAGGTGGAGGGGGTTCAAGCTCAGGTTCTTAGTTTCGAACCAGGAACCTTTTGAATAACGGGTAAATGAGTTACCACGGAGCCATCTAGCACACGGAAAGGAGACTGCAATTAAGACCGAGTTCTGTTTTAAAATCTAAATCGCAGAAATAGTCGGTATGAATAAATTAATTAATTTAATTAAAATAATATTGGACTTTTCCAAAATTTTATGATTTGTCCTGTGATCGGAGATGTTCAGCTATGAGTATGCAAAATTTCAAGTCTAACTTATACAGTTTCCGAGAACGAACTCTGTGACAGACAGAGAAGTGAGACGAATGGTGTTTACGAAACCTTAAAAAGAGTCACGTTCTCCCCCCCCCCCCCCAAGCGGTCCAAAAAAAGACCAACGTGTGCAGCTGTCTTTTCGTTCGCCTCGGATGTTAACTCAACAGACATCTTAACGAAGCAACCTTCCATTTATTTAACTGATTTATTGGAAAAATAAACTATAGTCTTATTATTTTAACTTATTTTCCATCACGCCCGTTGTCGTGATTACTGGCGGGTTCAGTTCCGGATATCATGTTGACGTTCGACACGCGTACGCGTTTCTCGACATTATTCTGAATTCCATTCGCTGCGCCGATTTTTCATCTAACGTAGCAGATTCCAATTTTGCACTTGATGGTTTTTCAAAAGTCTGTTGCGATTGTCTTACTAAATATATTTTTTAAAAAGACCTTAATAAAAGGGGACCGGGAGGGCAATATATGCTCTACAGACATGGTTAGCTAGTCTGAGCAATCTCCCTCAGGTTATCAAATAACTCTTCTGGGAAAAATATGTTGGCGTACGACATGCGCGTATACGTGTTTCTCGACATTTATTCTGAATTCCATTCGCTGCGCCAATTTAGTCAACATAGCAGATTCCAATTTCGCACCTGAAGGTTTACAAAAGTCTCTAACGATTGTCTTTCTGAAGTATGAATTATTTAAAATCCTACTAGCATTTTTTTTTTTTTTAAACTCTGTAGATTTTTATCTACAATACAAAAATATCTACACTACAATAATGGCACAACAATTATTTGTTTTCTAAATCGTGGAGATTTTATTATAAATGACACTTTTTTGCCGTCGATTGAAAGTAGCTTAAGAGTTTAACAATAATGGCTAATATTTTTGTAAGGTGGATTAGACAAAAAATACAAGATCTTAATTTCTTCCGAAACTAGATATTACCTAGTTCTAGATATTATCACATTAAAAAAAATAACATCTACTCACCTCGTCTCAGATCCACCCAATTCACTGAAATAGAAACCCCAGATTCTGGAAATAATCCAAAATACACCTGAAACCACCTGCTAACTTGTTCAATATATGTTCGCCTCCTCAAATTCAACCTGCACAATATACACTGTCTGTCAGATTCTCATAACACGGAATAGCGACGCACTAGTGATTAAAAGAAAGGAAGACAGTAGCAGCCAGGAAAAGATAAAAAAATATTAAAAAAATTATCAATTATTACAAAGTCACTTTTCCTCATGCATTTATCGCACCTGCACTGAAGAATTAGATAACACGTACAGAGCAACAAAGGATATCTCTTCTCAATAGCTTATTTAAAGAGATCTTTTGTACTTTGAACAATTTTTAAAAAAAATTTACCTAACAAAAAAAATTCAGATATTAGAAAAGAATTACAAAATATTTTGCGCAACAGTACAGTCATTTAAAGATTTATTTAGAAAAATGAAATTAGCTTGACTGAGTCATTGATGCATCAAACGTGATAGATCGTTCATTGAATTTGAAAATGATGCAATATATAAATTTTCTATTTAGAGAAAGCGCATAAATCATAACTTACTGAACAATGTTTTCGGGTAAAAAAAAAAAGGGGGGGGGGGTGAGAATTTTAGATATGAGTGTGGAAAATAAAAAGAAAGCTTCGACACAAAACTCAAAATTTTACAAAAAAGAGTACGCATAAAACTATTTTGCACAAAAAACATGAGGGGAAAAAAAAAGTTGAAAATAAATCTCACAGGTTTATATTATATAGCATAGCTATCCAACGCGCCGCCCTTTGGAAGTTTTGATGGCGCCCTTTCAAATGATTAGTGTTACTAGGAGTTTTTTAAATAAAAATCCATTTTAAAAGATGCTTCTTTAAAATCAGTAGTGTTCTATAAGATTTTTTATTACAATCGGCATTGAATTTTCGGTTCCTTTATCTACAAAAGTGACCTGACTCGCATTGTGAAGAATCTGTGCATCTTATTATATATCTGCATATCGTTACTCTCTACCAGGGTTTAGTACGGTCTCCGAAATTTGCGTTTTTCTGCGATCTGTTGACGAAATTTGCGGGGGTTTTCGCTAACTTTTGGGGATTTTCGCGATCTTTTGACGAAATTTTTTGGGTTTTTTCGAGATCTATTGACGAAATTTGTGGGTTTTTCGTTTTCTGTTGACGAAATTTATGGTTTTTTCACGTTGCTTGGTCGAAATTTGCGTTTTCCCGCGATTCTTTGAAGAAGCTTGCGTTTTTTTCCCGCGATTCTTTGAAGAAACTTGCGTTTTTTTCCCGCGATTCTTTGAAGAAACTTGCGTTTTTTTCCCGCGATTCTTTGAAGAAACTTGCGTTTTTTTTCCCGCGATTCTTTGAAGAAATTTATTTTTTTCGTCGACTACTTGTCGAAATTCGCGATATTTTTTATGTCTGAATTTTCGGATTGATGATCGATTTTTTTTTTTTTAATTTTCGGAAATGAAACTTTTTCGGAATTTTTGGAAAATTCGGAACAGAATCACTCCTTTCCTTTTTCACTCAGAAAATCCAAATTCATACGGGAAATTCCGAACAGTAATTTTAGGATAACTTAATTTTTTTTTTTTTTTCCCGATATGATTTCGGAATTTCTGAATTTAAAAAAAAAGGGGGGGGGGGGCAAAATGTCAACATTGCCTACTAGTGTACTGAAGTAATATAGCTCTATGTCAGCAAGTAAATAATAAAAAAATACTCGTAAAAATAAAGAAAAGATTAAGTACAAATAAATAAATAACATTATTAATAAAATACGAACGGAACATTACGTTGGATGATATTTTATTGCTTTGGCGCTAATACTATTTCTACTTTCATATTTGAGACGTTCAGAAGACAATCAGACTAACTCCAAATCAACGCGCATAAGGAAATTTGAAAACGTAAGTGCAAAAAGTTAATTTTTTTTTCTAAAGAAAGTTATCAATGAAGTCGAAACAGTTCAAGTATTTAAAAGAAACTGGCAATCATTATCTCTCAAAGAAAGGCATAGATAAGATGAAATAATTATTAAGGTACGAAAATCGAACTGCACAACAGAACGTTAAAATTAATTATAATATAATAATTAAAATGATGAAATAACTTGCATGTTTATCCAATAGCTCATAAATTTTTTGTACAGTAATTAAAATATTGTTCAAATTTTAGTCAATAAATGGCACTTCACTGGTGCAAATTGTCAGAATGTTTAATCTAACTTCAAATACAGGCCACAAATGCAGGAAGCAACATCAAAATTTCCATGTCTCAACAGCTAAACATCTTGAAGGGTAAAATCACCGAGTGACTTTTGATCGAGGTTTACCATAGTTTGAGCATTCTTGCAATTTGAAACAGCGTAACGCCATCTATTGACTAAAATTAAAATCAGTTTTAAAATTATTCTAAAAGAAAAATTATGACCTAGTATCTTATAAACGTTTTATGTATTTTATCTGTACGATCTAATCTTGTGCAGTTAATAAACTATTGAAGTTTAATTTTTAGCATGTCTATTTTGGAACGCCCCGTTCAACTCTCTCACCGTTTGAACGATAAGAAATAAGAATCTGGGCGACAGTCCAACCCGAAAATTCTATTTTAAGTGAACCCAAAACATGAGCAGGACAAAAAAAAAAAAAAAAATAATAATAATTTCGCCAATCCGACACACTTCAATCCGAATCCGAGATGAAAGAAAATTAATCCATAATTAAGTAAAATTATGGAAAAACCGTCTACAATTGTATTGACATTCCTTGACTTACGTAAATTCGCACTTACGTAAGAAATTTCGTAAATTACATTTATGAACATATTAGCGCGTTTGATACGCATTTGCATACTTTTGATAATTGTTTTATAAATAAAATATGCAGATAAACACCACAACAATAATACAGTTTTATATATTAGATATAGTTATATTTTTATTGGGATATACAATCAAATCTTTAACAAAACAAACACAAATCTGATTAAAATGAGCCAAAATAAACTCTGTTTAACCGTTACAATTTTGTTAACTGAATTCAAACCATAACGAAACCTAATTTTAAAGTTTCGGTGAAGAGGAACGAGTGTATTTTTTCTTCCAGCTTCAGAACTGTTCATTTGATGTAGATTCAAAATTGATATAAATTAATTCATCAATGTTAAATTTATAAAACCCATATTCCACAAAATACTTTTTATTTGAAAAGTGTTCTTTCAATTTGTTTTTATATTTTTTCATACTTTTATAGTTTATATCCAAGTAAATACTGCTGCATGCTACTTTATTTATAAAATAATGCTGTTTAAATAATGTTTATATTATATATAATATAATAAATATTGCAGTTTCTGAAGAAATTTTACCTAAGGAATTTACAAATTCGACTTACGCAAAAATTTACGGAACGCATTACTTACGTAAGTCGAGGGATGCCTGCATATCTAATATCAATTTTATTTTTTATATCGAAAAATGAATATAAATAATTGCTTATTAATATTCAAATATATAGTATTTTTCTTCAGAAAAAAATATTATACATTTTTTTTTTTTTTTTAATTGAAAAATTGGGTCAACACAAGTCCGACCTGCAGCGAAAAATATTAGCGTTAACTGGGATGACTAGACTATAACAATACGATTTCTCAAAAATGCTTGTTGAAAAAATTATTTAATCACAACACCGAAGCAAATTAGAAAACATAAGTACGAAATATTTAAATTTTTCTAATGAAAGTTATTAATGAAGTCGAAACGATTCAAATATTTAAAAAGATATTAAGTCTCAAAGAAAGGCATAGATATCTAATATAAGTCTGAAGAGGTAGGTGATGCAGAGAAAATTATTCAGCGGTTCAAAAGATGTCACTTCCAATGATTTATGACATTCTTAATTGAAGACTTTAGCGCATTACGGCTTTAAATCTACTCCTATGATAAATTATCTCCAATAAAAATATAGTTATGTACTTCAGAGGCGAAAAAAAAACCTTGGTAGGATTATTATTTCAAACTGAAGTGATGCTTAAGAGCTTAAATGGAATCTGCTATGTAGGTGTTTGAAAAGCAGAGAAAGGTATTAATGTTTAGGCATATGTTAATTAAACGGACAACGAATTTTATAAATTCAAAAAATGCACTGTTATGGCACTACATGGTTAAGTTTAAGATAAATCAGTTATTTTTCTTTAAATAATTAGAAAAAAAATGCAATCAGAAACAAATAAGGACACTGTCATTGTTCAATGGATAAGTAATAAACAGAAATTTTGAAAAATATTGTATATCTAAGAATGAATTCGAATTAAATACCCTGATTTGCTCGAAAAAAATATTGACTATATCTCACTCTATCATTAGACCTGTATTTAGCGAGACAAACTGAATGATGGAATAGCGCGATATTTTTTAACCATTTGGAAAAATGGTTATTGTCCTCTGTCAGGGTAGGAAATCAAAAACATATCTGAAGCGTTTTATTGGTTGAATCCGCATTTTATTCGTTTTCTGATTGGTCTATACAGTAATCTGTATTTTCCCTTTACTTTCAACAGAGATGGATACTTCTGTTGCCACTATGACAAAAAAGTAATAAAAACTACAAAAAAAAAAAAAAAAATAACTCGGAAACAAATTGAGATACAGCTTTCAAACAAATTGCATTCAAAAGTACATTTTATTTTCTCTATACGACGGTGTAAAAAGTAATATTGTGGGATGTTTAGAAGTTTAAGAATGGAATTTCATTTAAAATTGGTCGTCAGATTTCTTGGAAATCTGACGATGGAAAAGCCTTTTCCCGAACAGCCAACGATATGCTTGGATAATACGTAAGTTTCAGGTGGATAATACGTAATGGTGTTATTACACGAGGGGTCAAAGCCGCTTGAAATTCCAGGCGTCTCCATGTTATTCATATGTATCCAGGGGAGTCGCTTCGAAAGCAAGCAACTTTTTTCTATAGGAGCGTCTATGACGCCTGCAACGAAGCGAGTCGCCAGTAACAACCAATCAAATTCTTGGAAATCTGACGATGGAAAAGCCTTTTCCCGAACAGCCAATGAAATGCTTGGATAATACGTAAGTTTCAGGTGGATAATCGTTGCCATGAATGTTTCGATGGCAACGGTATAATACGTAAGTTTCAGGAAATCTGACGAGTCGAAGGCGATTTTTGTCGCTTGCAATTTCTACGTGTAATAACACCATTACACTATTAATGTTTAATTCATGGCGTACGTAATGTATGATCAACTCCGTGATGCGATTTTTTATGCCTTAAATTTTAGTCTTTGAAAAAATCATTTTCCAAATGGTCGTTGTAATTTGTTAAATTGCTTTTATTTATTTTTTTCTTTCTTTCATTGTAAGCCAAGCGTTAAACGTTTCAAAGCTAAATTAGGCTTTTCCACATTATTTGGCAATCCAACATCGCGTTTGCCTTACAATTCATAGTAATTGTGTTTCCCATTTAAAAAAAGGGGGGAAAGGGCATGGAAGTCCTATGATCTACTGAAGACAAAGTTAACGCAAGGGAATTTCAATATGTTGCGTCATGAATTAATTAGTTGATTCAATTTTTTTTTAAGTGCGAAAATCAAAATCAGAGTTCGATGATATATATCAATAGATATATATCTTGATACATATCATAATATATATCCGATATTTATTTTCAAAATATCAGGATGCTTATTTTCGATACTTTTAATATATATGATACTTTGATATTTTCAGTCAAAACAATTGTAAATTAATTTCAAGTGTTACTGACTGTATCATGTCTACAGACAAAGAACTTTTATGCCTGGCAGTAACTTTCTTTAGCTAAAAAAAGAAAAATATATATTTGAAACTAAATTTTTAAATGCAAAAACAATAATTATGTGGGATAATATTAATTTAGAACATCCATTGAAAGATAAACTGTCAAATTTAGACAAGTTATTTAGAGTTTCATTAGAAATAATCTTTTCTGATTTTGGATTAGTTCAGTTTAAACTAAACAACGAGTTACGGAATGAAAAAATAGACAAGCTAGCATTTATGTTCAAAAATTTCAGCAAAAAAAATATTTTGTATTTAAAATGTTATATGAAACAAGATTTTCCTGACAATAAATCCTATGTTTTTTAATATAAAAAGCAAACTGTTTAACTTTTCAAAAAGTTGTTTCGGTTTTCAATTAGATGATCTTCTATTTTGTTGTAAATTAAAAAGCAAAACATTCAGAATTTTGTTTTATTAAATTTTTATGCTAAATGCAATATATTTTAGTTTCTGATTTATATTAATCTGAAAATATTTATAATCAGCATTAAGTTGACTATTTTGAAAAAAAAAAAAAAAAAAAATCCCTGCCGGTTCGGACTACAGTCAGGGTTCTCGCTGCCGGTCGCCATTGCGCCAAATCGCGACAAAATGCTTCATTTGACGAGTAAACAAACAATCAGACTAGCCAAATTGCGAGTGCTCAATTTCTGCTCTTTTTGTGTTTGCGTGTGCCAATACAGTCGAGATTCTTATCCGCGGTACTAAATGATCGATGCAGCTTTTCACTTGCAATCGCACCCTGCCATTTACATTACTCTGTTCATAGATATATTAACTCAACACGAATTCAGTTTAGCAACAGCTGAAGACACAGAAAGGATTATTTGATAGGTATTTCTCTATTGTCAGTTAATGACTATCTATGCGCCACCTTCGAACTGGTAAAAATTATTTGCATCAAGTGCCAAATAGAGAAAAGTTTTGCGGAAATTAGCCATTTACCATACTATTTATTAGTTGCATGTAAAATGTAAAGTATCATTGGTCGGCCAGTTTTTTCTATCGGTTAGAGTCGAAATCTCATAACAATTTTTAGTGTGTAATTTCACAACGGTAAACCAAAGATTGCTGTTTTGAATTTTTATTTAGAGTGCCTGAAACACTTACACATTTAGGAGAGAATTAGGACGTACTTATTTTTAATAGCTTCCGTAGCAGATAGTCGAATTTCTATTTTCTACGTAGTTACCAAAAGGTAGGTTATTTTAGAACTTATCGGAAAAAGGGATACAATAAGGGGTTAATGTTATATTTTTCCTTGTTTCACGCCGATTCTATTTCGCTAACATTTTCATTTGGCTACAGTTTTTTATTTCTTATTCGCCAAATCACTAATGTTGGTGATAAGCCAGCGAGAACCTTGCCTACAGGCATAGGTAGATTTCGAAGTTAAGTACTAATTTCACCATCAAAAACTAAATCAAGATTAGAGATAAACCCGGTTTAACAATTTAATCTGGCCGCTTTTGACGAGTTTTTATTTAATTTTTCTGTAAGATCTGGTTATATCAGGATCATGTTAATAGGATAATTTTTTCTTCAACCGCTACTTTTTTTTTTTTGGGGGGGGGGGGGGTTAAGAGTTCGTTCTATCAGTAATTTGTCAATATAAAAGTTGTAGATAATATTAAGAAGATTTATAATAAGTTTAAGCGGATTTAATATCTTGTGAATTGACGAAGTTATACAATACACTTTTTTCTTCTTCACCCCTTCTCCTCCTTTATTATTAATTATTTTTGCTGTAAGAGCTGGTGCTATCAAAAACTTCTCAATATAAAAGTTGTAGATAAGATTAAGAAGATTTAAATAAATTTAAGTGGATTTGATATCTTGTGAATTGACGAAGTTATAATTTTTTTTTTCTTCTTCAAAACCTTTTTTTTTTTTTTCACCCCTGGAGCCCATTTTTAATTATATCAAAAATCTGTTACACATAAATGTTTGCCCTTTTTCCTAGAAGTAATAATAACTTTAAACTGATTTGATATGTATTACAATTAAGAAGTTACAGGGTTTTTCCCTTTTTTCACAAAACCCTTCCCATATTTCCACCCCCTTGGTCCGATTTGCCCCCATTAACGAACTTGATAGAGATTATCTACCCCTTGATTTCATGTATCGGTTTGGAAGAGATTTGTGCAGAATTTTGGAAGTCATCGTGTCCATAAAAAAAGTGATATATATACATGTAGTTAGAAGTTTTGAACTGGGGGGTGGTTTTCGGTTCTAGGGGCCATGATCGGTGTAGATCTGCAAAAAATTTTCAGAAATTCCAACATATAGGGGAGAATGTAATATGTAGTATTTCTTTCGAAATCTACCTAATATCGGATATATTATATAAAAAATATTGTATTATTAATATCGGATATTTTTGAAAATGTGATATTTACGGACCCTAATCAAAATTTAAAATAAGATCTGTCTAAAGTTGTACGATTGATCCGATTTGTGTCTTTGGCATAAGCCCCACACATACAGATTTCATTCTTTATTTTACAAGGATTAATAATTTTGTCAGAAACTTCTTAACTAAATCCCTCTTATAAGAGATCGGCTTTCCATTTTGTGGTTAACCTTACGATCATAAATCATAAATAATTCTTATTTATTATGAAGCGATGAAAAATAACGAGACTCTTTCCATAAAACTTCGGCACTTCCGTTTGATCTCCTCAAAATCTAATCCCTCAAGGGTCACCAAGAAAGAGCCAGTGTGGGGGAGGGGAAATTAAATCTTTCTTTTACTGTCGATCAATAACTAGACAAACCTAGACTTCGGCTTCTGATGGTGGGGAAGTTTCAATAAAAACTAAGCACTGTGGGGGTATCCCGTGGCTTTGGTCCCGATCATGATGGCATGAGGCGAGACGGAAAGGATAGAGTGAAAATAAGTTACTATGGTAACCGGGAGCCCTCGATAGCTTACCATGTTAGGTGCATAGTGACATTAGTCAGAGGTATGACCTAAAAAAAAAAAAAAAGGAGAAAACAAAGAGGTAAGTTTATTAAATGTTTTCCCCATGAAAGAGAAAAGTTAAGGAATTCGCTGACAAAGACTTAGTATCATTTCTGAGTTTTGATGTTTCACATATGTTGCAAATAATGACGCGGCAAAAATGTATCTCGCATTTATTTTTAATGTTTTCTTAACATGAGTAGAAGTTAATGGAAGGGAATACCGTTATAGCTTTAACACGGAAAAGTTTCGTACATAAAGAATGAAAATTATTGGTACTGTCCTTAACACATTCCCAGTGGCAATAAATTTATTAAAATTCTTGCTTCATAAATAATTACTACTTTATGAGAATTCAGTAACAAGAAAATATTGAGTTGCATCAAAAATCGATATAGAGGAAAAATAGAGTTAAAATACTACATTTGTCCAAATTTATTAATTTTCAGTCACAAAAAAATATTCTTAATAAATTGAATATAAATAATGTTTTATATTATGGCAATGCTAATTCAAATCAATTCGTCAGTGCCGTTCAAACATACTAGTAAATGACTAGCAAATGTTTAATCAAAGTTAATAATGTAATAGAATAGGAACATAATGATCGTATTGTGTGTGTTAACTAAATTAAGCCCTTTAGTAGAAAGGTACATAACAGTTTAAATTACAGTAGAACTTACCATGCGATTACAGAATGAGAGTAAACGCTATTAAATTTTGGGAATAGATGCGTGTCATTTTAATATTATGAATAGAAATGTTTAAACTGGCTGAAATTACCCTTTCACCCTCGGTTAGGACCGTGCGTGTCTGCAATACAAATCATCATCTGCTTCTTGAAAGTTTTGACCCGAGTTAGAATCTGCATATTCAAAACCTATGTCTCCCTCTACCTTCCCTCCCACCGGCATGAAATTTTCACCCGCGACAGTTGCTCTCGAACCGTCTAATGCGTTCAAAACTCAGAAGAGGAAAACCGGCCGCTTTTATCACAAAGATACACATCCTAGTTAAAAGTACATACGATTATTTTAGGAATAAACACTTGTATTAACTTTACAAAATTGATCTTTTTCATACATGAATTATTTTTAAAGAGATGCATATTTTGCACATAAGATAAATTTAACACTATATCTACCGGCGTCAAATGACACTTTTGAAAGTTTTGATATATGTTTATTTCACTAGTAAATGACCTGCGATTGTTTAAAATTTAAAAATTACAAGGTAATTGTAAATTGAAATTTTTAAAAAGGGTGTAATTTGACAGCGGCAGAAATAAGTGTTAAATTGGATTATTAAGAACAAACAACGTTGATTTTTAAAGCATTTATTACAAAATTAATATCACATGGTCTATAAGCACTAAGAATTTATTATTATTAGTTAGAAAACCCTTTTTTTGTGAAAATTAAAACTTAGGATATATTAGCACAAAGCAAAACGTAGTTTAGATTCAAGAACAGGATTTTTTTGAGAAAATCTTCTCATGCAGAAAATTTTTTAAAGGCGGATTTTCTAATTTTTTTTTTTTTTTTTTTTTTTTTTTGGGGGGGGGGGGGGGATCGGTTTTGCCTTCTATTGCTGTATTTCACAAGCATTATTGAGCCTCATGATAGCTTTGTATGCGATAAAGGAACAACAACAACAAAAAAAATACATACAAATATATCAAGGATGTATTTCTATACAATCTCATATGAGGTTGCACAAGAAGGTTATTTGCAGAGGGGTGGGGGGTCGAAATCCTGTTAGTAGTAGGCAAAATTACTGTAACCAAACTCATTACAAACTTTTATATGACGATTTAAATGTATGTAACCATGTTTTCACGAAAAGAAAAGACACAGTTTGTCTAGTATTATAAGAAATTCAGTTGTAACGAGGGAAACCCGAATAGAAAGAAATAGATTAAATATCACGAAGAAGGTATCCAACCGTCCAAGAAGGTCATTAGTCACTTTGTTTAAAGTAAAGCAAGATTTTTACTAGGTAAAAAAAATGTAATGTAAAAGCCATAAAAATAAAAAGCTTAAATCACAATTTCTTTTTAAAACGTGCTGTCACTAATAAATGAATGGCAAAGATGATTTCTGCACTTAGTCTTCATTTTAGAGACAGAATGGAAAAAATATGAAAATAATTTAGTTAAAATTAGTATTAGTAATTTAATTTATATTGTTAATTTAAAAGAGTAAGAAAAAGAGCGATCATTCAGAAAGTTTTGATAATCAAGCGGTTACTCCCACGTTTTCATAACGGATTTCCGGAACTCTGTCATAAAGATCAAATACTACTATAGTTTCCCTTCGTCCTCATCATGTTATAGCCAACGACCACGCCATGCTGAAAATATTGGTTCGCTTTATATTCAAATTAGATTATATTTTAACATTTTTAACAAAAAGAGCCAAAAAGAGTTTCAAACCGTATACCACATATTTATATTCAGCGTGAAAACGTTAATAATTAAATCAATTTCCACCTAACTGCTAGTGGTCACGTGTACTAAATTTGCTTTAACGTGCTTGTGCCACCGGCAGTCTTTTCAATTTTTTCTTCCTGGTTGATCCATTGCAGGCTGTTATTTACATTGTTCAGTTTATAAGGACTCACAGTTAACCCATATTGGACCGCTGTCCTATACATAGGACAGCTAATAAAACATTTTTTAAAATTGGTAAGGATTTTTTGGATGCATTTTGTTATGACGTCTTGCAAATACATAAAAGTATAACATATAAACAAAAAAAAACAAGTAACCAATTAAAATTTAATTGAAAAAAATCTAGTTAAAAAATTCTTTAAGAATTGTGATCTTATAAACAAGAATTTTACTATTATTATTATCTTTTTATTGGAGAAATCATATAGTATTTTTGTACAACATAAACAGTATTTTTAAAGTAAAATAAAATATTTGCTCATAAAATTAGTTTATGTATATATTTTATATGTCCTTACTATGTGTCCTACTAATATCTCCTGTTTATAGGACAACTATTTACTTTAAAAAATTAGAAACTTTTTTTCAAAATTTTGCTAATATCTACTTAATTACACCATATTAATGATATAATTGAAGTTTTAAAAATTTTCAAAAATATTTAATCGGTGTGGTCCAATATGGGTTAAGTTCGCCCCACATCTACACGACAGAAGTCTGAGCTTTTGCAGGGGGCTGCGATGTGGGGAATCATTGTCGCACTGCAAGAGAATGCGAGAAACAGCAGAAGATAGTCCCTGACATGTTTATCACCTACCCTTAGGAGATTTTTGTTGTTGTTGAATTTGTGCGCTTTGCTTCTGAACCGTTGAAGAGCAATAAAAAGGGTCACAACTTTGGAAAAGAAAGACCAGAAAAATAATTTACGATTTCTCGTCGCAGAATTTAAAAACGTGATCTGCACGGAGCCTTAGTTAAGAATATAAACTATTAATGCGGAATAAGTGTCGGCCTATTAGTGAAAATTAAGTTTGACCGCCAGTAGTCATTAGGCAGATAAAGTGTTCAAAATAAAAAAGTACTTCATTAACCCTTTGCGGTCGAAGTACTCCTCCCCAGACACAGGCATCTCTTACACGAATTTATTCGGTTGGCACCTATGATGAAGCATCATATATTGTTCTTTTAATCTAATATTTAAATTAAATTAATTTCTTTTCATTTATTCAAAATGCATAACAGTTATATTCTTTAAAACGTAATTATTCCTTTGTCATGGCGAAATGCTTTTTTCATGTTTATTTCTGCTGTCGTAAATTATCTTTGCTTTAACACGGAAGTAAATAATAAAAACATTAAACGTATTGAATCATTAACATTGTTTCCTTCTCGATATGAAACATATGCAATTCAATGAACTTAAATTATATATCAAGATTTATTATTGTAATTTCCCAGCTCAGTTTATAAAAATTAAATCTAATCTTTTTATTAACAAGAGTTATTACCTACTTATACCATTATATTCAGGCAATAAATTTAACGTAAATGTATATATGTCAGCGGTATAATGCAAATATATTCTAACGTTTTGTAGAAGTTTCGCAGGGTTACTGCAGGGTATTTTCGCGATATTGTTTTTATCATATTTTTCGTCAATCAATTTAAGTCTTCCCCATTGCATTTATATTCACGGATAATTTTGGTGGCATGGATTTTTTTTTAATTTTGTCTTTTCTACTCCTGCCTGTGCAACTGACATCTCTTATGTTTAGTGGACGACCCCACCAATAAATGTTGTCATGAAGTTACAATAAAATAATATATTAAAGTTTACAAGTGTTTGCTGTCAATATGTGGGGTGAGAACTCACTAAAATGGGTTCTGCGTACTTAGTCCAAGTAATAGGGAATTTTACCTAGCAAAATTAATGGTAGTACTGGAAATCGGCTTTCTAGATTTTTTTGGGTCGCTGAATCCGAATTTGTAACTTCCCAGCAAAATTTCCCCCGGCAACCTCCCCAAATTTTGGTAAAAAGCCCCTCAAAAAAGTTTTAATTAAAAAAATTTTTATTGTTTTATAGGAAAAGTATCTAGAAATTCAGAAAGTAGACAAAATTTGCAACAAATTAGATATATGACATTATGACTTAGGATGAAGGGGAAGGGGGATCTGCCTCGGAACATGCGCGCGGTGCTGCGTAAACTAAGTTGCGCAATTCCACTTAACCACTCACACGTTTACATTCGCCCTCCCATCTCCCCTCCGAACTTTCTCTATATGGTTTACTTTAAGATTTTTGGGTCGCTGAATCCGAATTTTTAACTTTCCCCCCCAAATTCCCCCCCCCCCCCAATAGTTGTTTTTTACTTATTGTATTAGGGGAAAAGCATTACGAAATTCAGAAACTAGACCAAATTTGCTACAAATAGGATATATGACATTATGAATTACGATGAACGGGGAGGGTGAGGGCTGCCTCGGAACGTGCACTGCGGCGCTACGTGCACTAATGATGAAGTCCAGGTAATAGGGGATTTTATCTGGCAAAATTAATACTAGTTCTGGATTTCGACTCACTTTATGTTTTTTGGGTCGCTGAATTCGAATTTGTAACTTCCCACCAAAATTTCACCCGTCATTCCCCCCCCCCCCCCCCCAAATTGATTTTTAAAAAAAAATTTGGTTTTTGAGAAAAGCGCGCGGGTAATGTTCCGAGGCAGCCCCTCTCTCCCCGTTTATCCTACGTCATAATGTCATATATCTTATTTGTTGCAAATTTTGTCTAGTTTATGAATTTCGTAATGCTTTTCCCCTAAAACAATAAGAAATTTAAGTTAAAAACAACTATTTGGGAGGTTTTCGGGGGGGGGATTTGGGGGGAAAGTTAAAAATTCGGATTCAGCGACCCAAAAATCTTAAAGTAAACCTTATAGAGAAAGTTCGGAGGGGAGATGGGAGGGCGAATGTAAACGTGTGAGTGGTTAAGTGGAATTGCGCAACTTAGTTTACGCAGCACCGCACGCATGTTCCGAGGCAGATCCCCCCTTCCCCTTCATCCTAAGTCATAATGTCATATATCTAATTTGTTGCAAATTTTGTCTACTTTCTGAATTTCTAGACACTTTTCCTATGAAACAATAAAAAAAATGAAAATTTTAATAAAAACCTTTTTTGGGGGGCTTTTTACCAAAATTTGGGGGATGTTGCCGGGAGAAATTTTGGTTTGAAGTTACAAATTCGGATTCAGCGACCCAAAAAATATCTAGAAAGCCGATTTCCAGTACTACCATTAATTTTGCTAGGTAGAATCCCTATATGGTCTCTATTCCCTGGACTAACTTATCATCCGTACATCCGGCCAATCTTTAATTTAAAAGTGTGGGGATAATTTTCACAGCATCACTTTTTTAAAAGGGACTTTTTAACTTGCACTTTCACAACATGTGTAAGAGAAATTTACTAAAAAATGTAGTTATAAAATATAGCGATGAGAACAGAATATAAAAATAAAATCATTTACATAAAGCTTGGGCGGCTATTTGCCGACACTCAACGTTAAAGGGTTAAAGCAATTTTATACAATTTTAATTTTCCCCCCGAAATTTAAAAATTAGATAAGACATGTCTGACACAAATAACTTTTACAAGCTGTTTGACCTGTATACCAAAGTAAACAAACACGAACAAAACATAAAAAATAAGCCAAACAAAAAACAGGGATTCTTCTTGTAATGGCAGTTCAAAGAAAATCGTTCTGCATGACTTAATCGGTGAAAATAATATTTCAGTTGTTTTTGCGGCTTTTTCCTCCTCACTTCACTTCAGTACCCATCTTTCGTTTAAAATTTTTATCAAGGTCGTCTGTGAGCATGGAAGTGGGTGTCTCTCTGACATAACAATGACAGCGAAAGTGGGAATGTTTCAAGGTTAAATTGCGAAGGATTCTCCATCTCGCATACTATTCAAAATAAAATTGAAGATTACATTACAGGTTAGAAAGACAAGCGTTTGTGTTTATAAGAAAGAAAATTTTCCGGGGTTTTGTTTTGTATCGCATGTAATAAACAAATAGCGAACGAACAATGGCATCTTCATTTTCTCAATTTGCTGCTTTTAATAATAATAACATTAATAATAATAATAATAAACAAAGTGATCTGCACAGGGATGTTGGAGGGTATACGGAGGTATACGCCGTATAACTTCTGGATTTTTTTTCAGGAACACCGTATACCCTCTGTTTCGCAAAAAAACTATTGTATATACACACTAAGGTGTACCCTCTGCTTAGAGCGTATACCCTCTGCGAGCGTATACCCTCTGTTTTTTTTTAGGACTACATCACTGGATTTGCAGGTACAAATAAAGATGGTGTCTCCTATTTTATAAATCAAAGTTAAGGCTCCTCATCAGTCAAATTGGAAATTTCCCTCTCTAATGCTGAACCTATATGGGTTTGGAATACATATCCGTATTTTTAACATTTCTCCGAAAAATTTATATTTTTACCTTCTGTTTTCTGTATGCTCTTCTTGAAGAATGTTTTTTTCTTTCTTATTGGACAAAATATTTTTTTAAATACATTGTTAGTTTTATTAAAAATGTTAAAATCTTGCTTACAACTCGTCTGCTTCACTTAGATTTTAACATTTAAAATATAAAATTAAATGTATATTTTAGAAACATTTTGCAAGTAAAAAAAAAAAAAAGAAAAAAAAAAAAAACTTTATTCAAGAAGAGCATACAGAAAAGAAATTTTCCGAGAAGAAATTTGAAAAATACGGATGCATTCCAAGCCCATAGGTTTAGCATTAGAGAGGAGAATTTGCGTCCCGGCTGATAACAAGACAGGCTGTTCTTAAGTGCTCCGCTGAACAAGCGCAAAACGTTCTGACACATTTACAAATTCACTTTTTAACGGAAAGATATAAAATTGGAAAGCCTGGCCATGGAAGCGATTTGGAATTGAACTATTTTTTCCATTTTTTGATCAATCAATTACCCATTGAGTTATAAGTGATATCGATAACGTGACAAACCCGTTTTTCTCCCGCTCTTGAGTGATTTTTCTACTTTCGCGCGGAAATTCGGTTCAAAAGGTCCAGTTTGACATTATTTTCTGAAAGATCTATTGCGTTTGCAAAATAAGGGAAAAACAGCTCGATGGCATAGTTTCTGAATAACAACACCAGCTAGTTTCATGCATTTTCGAACAAAAATAAAACTTGTCAGGAAGTTGCCCTTTTGGATTTGAGAACAGCCTTAAGGGAACAGATGATGAAAATGGGCAAAGAATGACAAAAAACTTAAAAGGACCCTGTACGCTTGTTTTTACTCATGCCTTTGTTTGTACATCTTTTATAATATCATAAAACAAAATCGTAGAAAAAATGAATTTCACGACAAAAAATGTATTGAATAATTTTGGAAAAAAAAAAAATGTAAAAAATGTAAAAAAAAAAAAAAAAATTATACGTTAAAATTTTCACATATATATATATATATATATATATATATATATATATATATATATATATATATATATTCATAGGAGTATCATTTATAACTTTAATTATTGATTTTCCTATGAAGTCGATAGTTTTTAAGGGGAAAAACACGAAACGTATTTATATATGTTAAAATTGAGTGAACACGAGTTTCTTCCTATTTATATTTATACAGTAGCGCTCAAAAGTATTTTAACAACCTTACATTCTCTCTTATTTTATTTAATATAAAAATGTAAAAGAAAATATAGTCCCTATAATAGAGAACACTATGACTGCAGTTATTCAAATGTATCAAGTTTCAAGTTGTTTGTTTACATTCGGCGCCACCGAAGAAATATGACTCCTTCCTTAGCTCAAAAGTATTTTGACAATTAGTTTGCATTTAATTGTTAAAGGTGCCAGTGGCGCTATAGCTTCGATTAGTGTTTATATTGACTTATTGTGATTAATTTTAAGGATCAGGAATACCGAAAGGTAAAAAATATTGAAGTGATTCTAGAAAAGCCGCTGTAAATGCACTTAAGAAAGGTAGACTGCAAGCAGACTTTTAACGTGTCTCGGCAACTTGTTATTACATGGAATAAAGTTTTTAATAAATAGAAATACATCGAAAATAAGCCTCAAAGTGGCCATCCGAAAAAAACAACTTGCAATGTTGACTGTATTATAAAAATGATATCTACAAGTGATTGTCGTAAGTCCGCTGTAGTAATAAAAAATGAATTGAAAGAAAATTACGGCATAGACATACACGTTTCATCAGTCAAACGACGCCTAAACCCCCATGGTTTACATGGCAGAAGTCCAGCAAAAACACGTATCTAATTTAATAAGAATAAGAAGGGCATTTCTAAAACGGCATAACTCTTACAGGTAAAACAATTCCATTGCTGAAGTGTTGAAATTAATGATTGACACCAGAATTTTGGTAAAAAAAAATTCTGTTTATTATGTGTGTGAAATATAGCTTTTTCTTATTTACAAATAAATTTGTTTTGAAATTCCGGTGTCAATCTTAAATTTCCTCACTTTAGCAGTGGAATTGCTTTGCCCCTGAAAGGGTTATGCCGTTTTACAAATGCAACTCTAGCCTTCCTATTCTTAGTAGATAACAAACGTGTTTTTGCTGGTCTTCTGCCATGTAAACCATAGAAATTTAGGCGTCGTTTGACTGATGAAACGTGTATGTCTATGCCGTAATTTTCTTTTAATTCATTTTGTATTATTACAGCGGACTTACGACAATCACTTTTAGGTATCATTTTTATAATACAGTCAACATTGCAAGTTTTTTTTTTTTCGGATGGCCACTTTGAGGCTTATTTTCGATGTATTTCTATTTATTAAAAACTTTATTCCATGTAATAACAAGTTGCCGAGACACGTTAAAAGTCTGCTTGCAGTCTACCTTTCTTAAGTGCATTTACAGCGGCTTTTCTAGAATCACTTCAATATTTTTTTACATTTCGGCATTCCTGATACTTAAAAATAATCAGAATAAGTCAATATAAACACTAATCGCAGCTATAGCGCCACTGACACCTTCAACAATTAAATGCAAACTAATTGTCAAAATACTTTTGAGCTAAGGGGGAGTCATATTTCTTCGGTGGCGCCGAATGTAAACAAACAAGTTGATGGTTGGTTGGTTGATTTTGTGACGGCCGATTATCTACACTAGGGATATAGGCCCGAGGGGGAGTGCCCTTCGTTGGGGGTCTTTCTAAGGGAACCTAACCCGTATTAACGCATGGAAATCCATGGTTCGAAGAAAACCACGAAAACTCCGAACAATTAGGCCGACGGGCGCGATTGGGATCGAACCCAGCACTTCCCGTCTACCAGTTTCGAGAGCAGAACCTCTCAGCCACTGGTGGGGCAACAAACAAGTTGAAACTTGATACATTTGAATAACTGCAGTCATAGTGTTCTCAATTATAGGGAATATATTTTCTTTTATATTTTTATATTAAATAAAATAAGAGAGAATATAAGGTTGTCAAAATACTTTTGAGCGCTACTGTATATATATTTTTTAAATGTATTCATTCCATAGCAAAATCCATTGTTAATTCTATTGAATGTAAATTTTGGTTACGTAAAAATAAAATTATATGCCATTTCTAACATTATCTGTTGAAGTTTAAACATTTTAAAGGTAGCAAAATGTAAAAACTCGAACTGAAAAAAATAACATATCAGAGTTCTAATCAGAGTTTATCAGAGTTTAAATATATCAGAGTTCTAATCTTTAAAAAAAAAAAAATAAATACAGTAAATAATATTTTTCACATATTTACAATCATCAGATCCTTAATCTTTATGTAACTTCACTAGGATATACTGGAGATGTCTTCACATTAAGCAAAAAAATGGAAATGGGGTATTTTCGATATATTCCGCAAAGTGACCTCCCCCCCTTTCCTCCCGCACACAAATAAAAAAAATAATAATAATAAATAAAAATAAACCATTATTTGACTTAATTTTTCTTTGGGTGAATATAAACCATTTGGTAAAAAGATGGTGCATGCCCCAAATGTACATTTTCAAATATTTCATAGAACAATATAAATTAACAATACGCAGTGAAAAATTATATAAAAAAAACCCCACTAAATAAATAACATAATAGGTATTAAAAATAACTTAATATAATTTGATACTACAGAAATCAGTATTCAATTGAACTGATTAAATCTATGAGTATATACAGGAAAAACCTTCCGAAAGCGATCACGTTACGTGGTTCCAATAAAAAATGGTCCGAGAGGTGGTCTCTTAATGGAGGTCATGTTTAAATCTAGATTTTAATTGTTGAAAGAGGTAGCAATTAATGTTAATAATTTTTTTTTTCACATTAGGAAAAAATATGGAAATTTAAGTATCAAAACAAAAGTTAATTACCGAAGAGCTTAAAAAATGAATACATTGACGTTTGCTTTGATTTTACGGTTTTATCTTTTATAACTTTTATTTCGAAGTTCAGTAAATTAATGCAATTTTTTTATAGGACGGGAACAAATAATGAGGATTTATTAATTTATCTATTTCTTTGAGAGTTTCCTGGCAAAATGGGGCAGGAGAGTTTATTGACCGCCATTCCTAATTTGCAATCAGAATTAAATTTATTGCCTAAGAAGGCACAAAGTTCTTTAAACACTTAAAAGTTATCGGAATAATAAAAAAAAAATCTAAACTTAGAAGTTCGATGAATAATGCGCTTTCTAAAATTATTTTTCTAATAAAACCTTCTTCAAGCGACCAGGAAAAAACGGAATTCGTTTCATTTTCTTCAAAGAAATTGGTCGCTCATGGAAGGAATTCAACTGGGATGGTCTCTGAATGGAGGTAAAATTAGTATTGAGCCTACGGGAATAAATTTCGTTCCATGAAAAAATGGTCGTTCAGGGAGGTGGTCGATTAATGGAGGTGGTCGCACAGGGAGGTTTCACTGTATGTATTAAAACTTAACTTCAATATAGATAAATTTATTTTGATAATGCTTTGAGCAAGAAGATATTTTTCCTGTTGATTCGCGTTAAAAATTGTATGCATATCTTACTAGACTTTAAAAATTATTTGGCAATCTAATACAAAAATAAATTAATAATTTGCGCTAAAAAAATATTCAAACTTAAAAAACTAGCTTGCCTCTCGCCTTGCATTTTCTGGTGACCTGGAATAAAAGGTGAAAAGAGGAAGAAAACAAAGGCTGTAAAAAAAGAAGTTGTGTTTTGTGTCTTTTAACAAAGTCGTGAATATTGCTGTTCTATTAGACCCAGTTTTCAAAAGAAGTTTACATGCTGCAGGCAGTGCGATAGATGATATTTTGGATAAGTTGTAGATGGTAACAAAATACTTTGCAACGACTTGAATATAATCAGAAATTTTACTCATATTGAATAAAATCTGGGGATAAATAATATTTCATTAAAACTCACTCATGTTTGATTTATTTTCTGCGTAAAATAGAAATTCTTTCCACAAAAAGATTTTCTAGCAGGATAATTTGAATGGTTTTAAGTTTTAATCTTGTACAATTATAATAACTTTGTATTTATTTTATTTATTGCGAGGCTGTAATAAGTAAATTGTAACAAGTACATTGACTAAATAAATTAAGGGGATGGAGGTAAACTTTGAAATGAAGAAAAATCGAACAAACAAAAAAAAAATTATCCCTCATTTTATGTGTATATGTCTAATTTATATTAATCGATAGACACATGATACATTACAAACAACGGTGTTAAATTAAGCAAGAAAAAAAAATACTGTCAAAATTCTGGAACACTCAATCTCTTGCTCTTTGTAATATATCAATATAAAAGGCACAATAATTTTTTTACATTGTGTAAAATTTATAAAAATTTATTATTTTATATTGTTTAAGAAAATATAACTTGTTTTTGAGAAACATTTGCGAAAAATCGATTTTTTCAAAGTTCCCAATAAAAATCCTAAAACACGGGCGCCACTTCAAAATTTACGGAATTTTTACGTATCTATACTGCTAACAGGCAGCTAATACGAAGGTATTGCTTGCAATAAATTTGAAAACTTTAGTTGAATACATTTTGAATATAATGGTATTTTCCATATAAAAAGGCTTTTTGACGATAGTGGGCAATCTAAAAAATATAGTACAGTAAAACCTCGACTTACGTCAGCAATTCGTTTCCAGACAAGCGACGAAAATAACATAGGTCGAGGTATACATTTAGATAAGCAAAATCCCTGCCGGTCCGGCCTACAGGCGGAGGTAGATTTCGAAGTTAAGTATATTAATTGCACCAACAAAAACTAAATCATGATTACATATAAATCCACTTTAACAGTTTTATCTGACCACTTTTGACGAATTTTTATTTCATTTTTATATAATAGCTGGTTTTTTTTTTTATCAGAATCGTGTTAAGGCAGTATTAAAAAAAAAATACTTTTCCATGCTCAACAACTCGAAATTTTCTGGCACATTTTCAGATTAATTTTTAATAGAAAAAATACGAAACTTGCTGACGTGATTTTTGAAAAGATTTATAAGCGACCTGTGTTTTTATTTTTCTTTCAGTTAATTGAAACTTGATTAATAAACAATTATTTTCTCAATAATTGAAACTTGATTAATAAACAATTATTTTCTCAATAGGGCAATATTTTTCGTTTCTAACACAATCGCTTCGGGAAATTCTGTTCAAAATGCCCACTTTGACATCATTTTTTTAAAAATATATTCTGCCTCTATCAAAAAATCGATCATTACGGTACATTATATAGTTTCTGAAGAAGAGAATCTATCAATTGGACGCGTTTGAGAGCAAAAATTAATTTAAAAATGAGTAAGAAAATAAGCAGTTTGGATTTGAATACATTCGCAATAAGATGATTATTTTCTTCAACCGCTATGTATTTTTAATTGGTTTTTGCTGTAAGAATTGGTCCTATCAAAAACTTGTCTATATAAATGTTGAAGACAATATTAAGAAGATATATGATAAATTTCATGGGGATTTTATATCTTGTGAATTGACGGAGTTATTGAAATTTTTCTTCTTCACCCCCCCCCCCCTTTTTTTTTTGGTATTGCAAATGCATGTTTCCCAAAACAAATTTAGCTCAAACATCATTAAAATGCGTTTTAATAAGGTGCGCCTTCGGAACCATTTTCTTTTCTTTTCTTTTCTTTAATATTTGTAATTTTAAGTTTAAAATTACTAATTATTTTTAGAAATGCTGTAACAATGTGACAAACATTTTTTTTTTTTCAAATAGTATAAACTTAACCGAAAAACATGCTATTTTCTTAAAACTATTTTCATCTAAAATTATTAAACATAAATACACTGTATGAAATCTATAATAAATATAAAAATGTTATACATGAACTAGACTATTTTTATGAAAATAACGTGAATTAATAACTAACTATACAAAAAACAACGCTGAAAATTCCTGAAAAAAAAAATTATAAATTAAAAGTATGCAGCTCAAACTTTTCAATAAATTAGTATAAGAATAGTCTACTTTCTCTGAATATATATTTAAAACAATTTAAAAAATAAGTGGCAATTAACTATTATTTATTGGGATGTGACAATTTTTACATAAATATCACTTTTGAAAAAAATTTTAAAATAACTTTAAATTTTACAACAACTACATTGAAAAAATCAGTTTCAAACATAAAGCTTTAATTATTTTATTTTTTTTTTCGTTTGTGTGTGTGTGTGTTTGTGGGGGGGGGGGGGGGGGTGCTAAAAAGTCACTGTTAAAGCAAAAGTTCTTTATCTACAGAATGTCAATAACAGTTAAAAAATTCATTTACACTTGTTTTGGCTGAAAATATTAAAAATATCATTCACAATATTTTGAAAATAAATGCCAAACGTATAAAAATAGAAAATTCATGATATTAGGAAAATAAATATTAGATATATATCAAGATATATAATATCACCTAATCCTTGTTTACATATTAAGAATTGCATTAAATTTATTTTTTGAATGGTAGCACTCACTTTTAACACTATATTTCTGTTAGATGGATTCAATTCAATCAATCTGAAAAAGTATACAGTTTGTTTGTTTGTTTTCTTATACCCTTATTCAGGCATATCATTTAACATTAATAGATGTTATGAACCGGTTGTACCAATATAACTTTTATACGATGATGTGCAGGAGAATTGATTTGTGTGTGTGGGGGGGTGGGGGGTGGGGGTGGGTTGAACGCTTGTTTGTGTCTCTCACTCGATATCCATAAGTTTAAAAGCTTATTAATAAAACAATGTTTCTAAAACACGCATTTTTCTTTGGCACCCATGGGAAAAAGCCATATGGTTGAGAGATAATCACTATTCTTCAATTTCTGTTATGGAAATAGTGAAACGCATCAGTTCCTTTTCTCTTCAACTTAAAAACAACCGAAATGAAATTTGACAGTGCATGAAGACAATTTTAATTCCATTGACTACCGGAAGAAAACTTACATGAAGAGACAGCCAATACATTAACAACTCAGTCATCCAAAAATTCTATAAATAAGATGAACTGCAAAGCACGCCTGTCATAAAAAACAGCAATGTCACTAATTACTTTTTTTTTGAGGAAGGTAGGACAGCGGACTACTAGCTTTTAAGTCAAGTGAAATATGCGCTTTGTGAAAGTTGATAATCGAAAACAGCGTTCGTTTCTGAATCTTTAGTTCTTACTGCAATTTTCTGTAATTAACGAATATACAGGATATTCCTTAAGGCTGTTCTTAACTGCTCCGCTCAACAAGCGCAAAACGTTTTGACACATTTACAAATTCATTTTTTAACAGAAAGGTATCAAATAGGAAAGCTTGGCCATGGGAGCAATTTGGAATTGAACTGTTTTTTCCATTTTTTGATCAATCAATTACCTACTTAGTTATAAGCTGTTTTGATTACGTGACAAACCCGTTTTTCGCCCGCTCTTGATTGCTCTTTCTTCCTTCGCCCGGAAATTCGGTTCAAAACGCCTACTTTGACACTCTTTTCTGAAAGATCTATTGCATTTGCAAAAAAAAAAAAAAAAAAAAAAAAAAGGAAAAAAACAGCTCAATCACATAGTTTCTGAACAACACCACCAGCTAGTTTCATGCATTTTCGAACAAAAATAAATTAAAACTTGTGTCAGGAAGTTGCCCTTTTGGATTTGTGAACACCCTTAACGCTGTATTCGAAAAATATTTTTCCACCCTCAAAAGCTCGAAATTCTCCGAGACATTTTCAGGCTCATTTTTAAAAGTAAAAACATGAAACCTGTTGAGGTGATTTATAAGAGACCATGTGATTTCATTTTTCACTCAATTAATTAGAATTTGAGTTTTCTCAGTATGACCATTTTTCATTCCAGATCTCCCTCTTCGGAAAATTCTGTTCAAACCGCCAACTTTGGCAGCATTTTTTACAATATTTTCTGCATTTATCAAAAAATCGAGAAGTACTGCACATCATGTAGTTTCTAAATAAGAGAATTTCCCAGTTTTATGCGTTTGAGAGCAAAAATGGGTTTAAAAATGAATCAGAAAATAAGCAGTTTGGATTGGAATACACCCTTAAGTCCGTTACGACTCTAAAGTACGATTTGTCATCAGAGCCATATTTTGGTCTGTACAGGAGACTATCCATTGCTGATGCAATGAATAGTCTCCTGTACAGAGTACTTTTCTTACTAAATCTATATGATGTAAAAAAAAAAATTCTAGATTTTGGTAGTATCACTTTTAATCTTCGAAATACGATCTCTAAATCAAGAATTTACTGTTACACTATTAAAAATTTGCAGCATTCGGGCAGGTCATTTAACCGTTTTTTCGAAAACGGTTACACAACCGTAATTATAACACTATTCTGAACATATTATTGGCTTTTTTATGGTTAGAATATAGTTAAATTATGGTTATAAAACTGTTTTTTTCAAAAAACTGTCGAATGACCTGCCAGAATGCTGCAAAATTTTTAACAGTGTAGGGATGCGGTGAAATTCTTCATGTAAAAGGCATAATTGTTTTATTAAGCCTTAAGCCACTATTGTTCATGGCTGTCGTTTATTGGTTTTATTAGATATTTGAGACGAAACGCATTGGGGCCACCCTGTACATAAAATTTCTCACTGACCAATAAATAGAGTATTTAAAAAAAAAAAAAATCAATGACGAGTATTTAGGCGATATTGTAGAATTGAAATAAAATAAACCAGTGCAAAACATATCTATCTGTAAGGGTACAGATATTCTTAAACATACAATTAAAGGAAAACGCTGTATCTGGAAGGTATGAAAATCCTTCAAACTATATAAGATGTTAAATTATAACTACAAGAGCGGAATTAATCTCACTTCTGCTCTTCCAGTTCTAAACTTATCAAGAAGCTCAATCAACGCTCTTGTAGTTTAAAATTGTTCTAGTGATAATCTATTATTCATTAACTCTAGCTGTTGCCATAATAGAAAACTAAACTTTCCAGACCAGTTAAATGACATGGATGGTCCAGCGATAAAAGTTTTATTTATAAAAATACTTATGCAAAGGCTCCATTTCAGCTTTCAATGCAACGTGGCAAGACGTTTTTCTCCCTTTTCTGACTGGTTTTTCAACTTTCGTCCGGAAATTCGGTTCAAAATGTCAACTTTGACAGTATTTTCTGAAAGATCTATTGCGTTTACAAAAAACGGAAAACATCTTTCGATTACATAGTTTCTGAATAACAATACCTGCCAGTTTCATGCGTCGAACGAAAATGAATTAAAACTTATGTCATAAAGTTGCCCCTTTGGATTTGAGAACAGCCTTAGAATGCAAAACCCGACTTGTGAAATGGCAAAAAAGAAGACATTTTTCAAGTAATAATTTCCTTTTTTTTTTTTTTTTTTTTTTTTTTTTTATAAATGCAATACTGTTCGGATATATGTTTCTTATCTCTTTATGTAGACATTATTCTGCACAAAAAAAATTTCATCCATCATACCAAATAAAGAGAAAAGGAATTGTAATGTTTTATAAGAATCACCTGTATACATAAGTTTTTTATTAATTCTATTTGAAAACTTAAAAAGAGAAGGAAAAGAAAAACGCGTTTTTCGGCTTATAACGCGTCCTCTAAATGAAAGAAAATTGGCGAAAAAAGTACAAATGTGCGTTATACGCTAGGCTAGGTATGAAAATGAAAGATTAAAAAACAAAACAAATAAAACGAAAATCCACGCGTCAAGCATAGATTAGGAAACACTTTCCAACACGTCCAGGATACCGTAACAAATCTTCACAGTTTAAAAAGGTGAAAGTTAATGTCTAAGTGAATTAAAAAAAAAAAAAAAAAAATTGAGAAATTTATAACACGTTTGAAACATAATTTCGCCAATAGTCCGAAAAATATCCGAATTCTTTTGCGCAGTCTTGTATAAGGTTTATAAGTTTGTATAACAACCTAGTATGCAAAAATTTAGTTTAGTCAGGAAACGCATAACACAGTTCAAAATTACTCTTCAGCAATTTTCTCCAATAAGCGAAAATGTACTTTAACTCTTTTGTGCAGCTCTATATATCGTTCACCCGCAAGAAAAGCGACACATTTCGCAAAAATTCATTTTGTGTTTTATTTCACTAATGGGTCTGTTATAGGTGTGTCTTGTTGCACAAAATGTTCCATAAGTATAGTTATACTGAAAATCGCTTTATTACGCTTTCATTCGTGACCTCAGTAGAGGGGTGGATTGTGTGGGGAAGTAAAACTACCCAACCTTCCAACCTCATCCTATGTCTTCATTCTTAAGGGATTTACGCTTTTATACACGTTTTTATTCCTGAATGCGGAGCTAAGTGCTATAATTTCATGTTACAGTAAAATCATGCAATTTTTCTTTTGCCTCTCCTGCGAAATTTACTTTTGTCGAGATGTGTCACTTTTCTTGCGGGTGATCGACATGATCTATAGAATTTATGCACAACAACTAAAATGCAAAAAAGGAGTTAAATTTAAAAACGCATTCCACAATTAAAAACGCACTTCCATCAATTATTGTTCATAGACAGCATTGTAACCGATCTCTTTTGTATGCCCCTGTAAATGAACGACGAATGCTATGTACACAATATTCTGCAGTAAGTACCTTGTAGTACACTTCCCCCATAGACCATAATGTAACGGCATTCTTTTCAATGCTCCTGTAAACCACCTATACTTTATTTTCAATACCGAAAATGCCACATAGCAAACCTCAATTACATGGCAATCATAATACATTTACGTGAGCTAAAGTACGGACACACAGAAGACCAGGGATGAATTCATAAGCACTTTCAACTAGGTTGGAGAATGTTAAAAATATAAGTTTAATAATTGAGATTTCTACATTACTGAGTAACGTATCGTGCATTTTTGCTACGCATTTCTTCTTTTTAGGTACGTTCGTAATCATATAAATACGGAGCACCTATAGTCGTCGCTTGGTCCGTCCCTTCGTTTGTCTGTCCGTATATAACAGCGCAAAACTATCCAACCGAATGGTTTAAAATTTAATATATAAAATCGTTGCAAAATTTTGTCGAGTCATTTAAAATTTTATGAAAATCGAATCAAAACTTAAAAAGATATTCATAAAAGTTTTCTTCATTTTATTAAATGCTATCATAATTAATTCAGTGATATCCCACGATAAGTAATGATTCTAGGTTGCCATGGTGATCACGTGCTATTTAAGATGGAGTCCTATTATTTCCGTATTACTGAATTTAATATATATAATCGTAATAAATTCTTTATTCATGCATTTTTGCATCCGAGTGCAACAGCTATTGCCCCAAGGTCTGAATATTTATAAAACTAGTTATAGTACGAACGCACCTCATTTGCCACGTTTGACGTACAATTTCTGACTTGTTTTTTTTTTTTTTCAATACTAGTTATACTTTTCTATATTTTCATGTTAAATATCTCATGAAGGTTCTTTGCTAAGACGCTGGTGCGGGTAATACGTCGAGTATACCTAAAAATCGACAAATACAATCTGAAGTTTTCAGTGTGCATAATACGCCGAAATGTACATTAGTTATCAGATTGTGTATTCTCAGATACAAAAATGCATTTTTTGAAATAAATTTTCACGGACATGTACCATTCAAAAGACAAAAGCCGTAGACGTCCTTTATACAATTATATAGTGATACATGCTTCTAATTGCAAAACGATTACAAAATAAAATTCCAATGAAAATGTTTCGAAATCTCATTCATGAAGATTCACAGTGTTTTTTCTTCCTTTCTTTAAAACTATTTTGTGCTATCAATCTTCAAGGTAAAGAAAACCTTGAAACAAAACAATGTTACATCATATGGACAATAGAGTAGGCAAACGTCTTTCAACATTTAATTCTATTTTGCTTTTTAAATGGCTTCTGTCATTAGAACAGGATGGTTATTACGTTAGGTGGTTACATGAATATTAATGCCACATGATTGTCGATGGATACATGCCTGTAAATTAGATATTGAAATTGGGAAAATTTATATACAAAATTCCATTTTCTGTTAAGGGGACAGTTTACCTTAAAACTAGTCAAGAAAATTGATTTTTCTTTTTAAATATTAAATGAAAGCCTGTTTAATTACGAATAATTTGACGCCTTATTTTTACCCATAAGTTAATTATATCGCGAGATATTGTAAATTTTGTTAATACACTCAGCGCAATTACACCACACAAATTAAAACTTTACATGTTCATATTTTCTTGACTTTCGTGATTTAAAAATGCTAAGGCTTTTTTTTTTGTATTTGAGATAGAGATTTAAACTTGCTTGACATGTTCTTTATTATATATATGATAAAACTGCGCATGGAATTAGCCTTCAGGTTTTTTGTTATTTAAAAAAAATAGTACATCAATATGTGTTGATTTTATCGTTTTACACTACATATATCTCAGTAAAAAAAATTATATTAAGAGTAATATTAGATGTATCTAAATCCATGCGCAGTCTCGTGTAACACACATTTGAAAATCTTAAATAAAAAATGTGCAAAAATATCAATTTTTAAAAAAGTAGTAGGGATTTCACAAAATTCAAATTTTTATAAACTTTTTTTAAATTTTAATTAAATATGTAGGTTTTTTTTTTTTTTTAATGTACTTTTAGTTGAACATTCAAATGCAGCGAGTTCACCATTTGAACCATATTTTTAAAATAAACAAAATTGTAGAAAAGGTAAATTGCCAATTTAAAGATACACATAAGGTGCTAAATAAGACAGCGATTTTGCTGTTGCTACTATTCCACGTTTTTATTTAGTACTGAAAAGAGGGCTCTTTTATGAGTCTTTAAAAATACCTGAATACAAACGTTCCTGGTTATTTATGATTTGTTTTACGTCAGTTTTTTTCACTTGCTTTAGTTCTATTCAGAGATTTAATAAATCTTTAAAAAAAAAAAAAAAATCGGGTTTTATTGATTTTTTTCCCATGAAGCTCTTAAATTTTGATTTCTATATAAATTTTGCTATCTACATTGATCATTTATAAGGATTTCAGGGTAGATTTCAGGGCAATTCCATGCAAATTGCATTTACGCGCCAAGGTGAGCTAAGATTAAAAAATACTCTATAAATTTTCAAATTTACTTTCATAATGAATATTCTATACTTAATACGTTTACATCTCATACCTAAATGCATCTTGCATACGTACAAACGGGAAAAAAGGGGGAGAGAGACAGAACCTTCTGTACTAACTCTCCCGCAAACCAGCGTGTAGAAATGTGACTGGTACAAAACTATTAATAATAACGTCTACTAATTAATGATATATTTTTTTTTTTTTTTTTTTTTTTTTTTTTTTAGAGGGTCTACATATAGAAATTATGAGGCATTCTCACAAAATTTTAACTTTCAGGAATAAAAATTTGGTGAAATTAAACTTACTAAAATAACATTTTAAACTAATAGACGAATGCCTAAATGATTCAAAATAAAGAAAAAAATGTCAGCAACGAAAAATGTTTTATTTAACTGAGGTTTAAGTTAACCTTGCGAGTTTAATTTTCCTTATCATTTTACTAATATAACTTTTTTTTCTCTTCTAAATTTTTACTTATCATGAATTTAAATAGTACCCACAGGACATTCAAATAAGAAATAATAACAATGTTGTACAAAATGTTGGTATAACAGTCTTAAAGAGGTGTTAAAGAAGGGACGGTAAGAAAAATTACCACCTATTTTTGACACACCATGTTAAGACTAAGTGATACCCACAATGTTAATTGATTTTTAGGAACAGTTATTTACATTTAAAAAAAATTAATTTACCTCGAAAAGTGCAGGAATAAACCTAGGGGACGGTAAGAGTAAGACTACCAATAACACCACAATGCTTGAAACTGATATTTAAATGCCGATTTTAATTCTGCAGTAAATTTCCTGTCAAAAAAAAATTAGCCATTCTTTCTCTAGTATACTTCTGCATGAGAAAAAAAGTTGAAATAAATTCTGTGGCTGCATCTGAAATGATTTTCTGTATAATTTTAGCAAGAGGGACGGTAAGGAATCTAAAACCCAGGGACAGAGTTAAAAAAAATGTTTTAAAAAAGGTTAATTTTTTGCTACATATTTATATAAAACAATAGTCCCAGTTTCGAAAAATAATTACATCGAATTACTTTTATTGAAACAATTTTATACAGACAGCTCCAAACTTAAAAACCAGCATCAGGGACACGGACGGTATACGAATTTCGTGGTATATTTGGATTCCGAGCATCATCCAAAACTTATTTATCTCGTTAATATTTTTATGCAGTCATGCAATGGGATGTTTTCCAGTATAAGAAAAAAAAAAAAAAAAAAAAAAAAAAAAAAAAACAAGAATATGTACGCAAGAATATGTACTAAAATAAAAATTATTATTCAGGGACTTAGAAGTCAAAAAATTGCGAGAATGCCTCTTATTCCAAACTGTAAAATTTTCAATGTTAACAAATAATTTTAAACTTTTGGATTCTTCGGTAAATTTTACCTTAGGATACACCAAATGGGAAGTTTGAAGTAGGCCACGTAGTTTAAGAATTATGAATGTTAAAAGTTTTGGAACTCCCAATGCTAAATTCATTTTTAATCGCTGCAAAACGATTGCAATGAGAGTAGTTATTTAAGCATATTTTAAAAAATATATTCGACGGAATGAACTGTAATTTTGGATTCGCATATTTGAAAGTTATAGAAATATATCTCTGTTTAAAAAGATTGTAAGTTACAATTCCTATTTTGTTTCGAAAATTTCAAAATATATATAGCTTTGAAATTACTTTCGAAAAAAATTATGAATTGTACGGTATGACTATTTTTTGATAGAAATCGATTTCTAGAAGCTTTAAATATGGAAATCCAAAATTACAGCTCATTCCACCAGCAAGTAACTTTTGATTTATGCTTAAAAAGTTACACGTATCGCAATCAGTTTTGCAACGATTAAAAATAAATTTAACGTTTGGAGTTCCAAAACTTTAAACAATCATAATTCTCAACTACGTGACGGAATCATTTCCCGGGTGGCATCCTAAGGTAAAATTACGGAGGAATTTAAATATGATGTCAAAATTAGGTGTTGTATTGGAAGTTATGGGTACAATTTCTGTATGTACACGCCACACGGCCCCCTCCCCCTCAGCAAAGTTTAAATATAGCATTAATGAGTAGACGTTTTTACTAATCGATTGATACCGGTGATATTTTTATACAAAGATTTGCAGCAGAGTTTGTTTAGTATGGAGGTGTTCTCGTTATTTATTTTGCCAACTGTACATACAGGTCAGTATCTGAAAAATGGACAATTTGCGTCCACTGCCAATAATATTCCATTAATTATACTAAAACCAAAAACAGAAAAAAGTAATATATTGTAACATTTGTTATAACAATTACCAATGATAAATGGGCATATGATGATGTATAAATAATTAATTTTAAGTTTTAAACAAACGAAATCATCATTTCAGTCCCTGTCCCCAGGTACAAATATCCAATATTAAATGTATGCTGTAAAAAAATTTATAAATATTTTTAATTTTTGCTATTATATATTTATATATTTATATATATACAGTATGGGAAAATATGCTCCTTTACTAGTACAGATTGTATAGTAAAATACTGTAGTAAATATATTTGTCCCTGAGGTTGACCATCATCTCAGTCCTTCTAACCACACATTTAGGTTAACGGATACTAGGTGGCGCTGGCAGAATTATTTCCATTGCAACAGCAACTACAGTTCAACTATCCACCATGGATGAAGGTAAGTTGTTCTTTTCTTTGTTTCCTTTTTAGAAATATTTAGTTTTTGTTCTGAAAAAGGATGAGTATTTTTTTTATAGCATCATTCATGATATATATATATATATATATATATATATATATATATATATATATATATAACTTATTGCAACTTTATTTATGAAACATACAAATGTCACATGGCATATTTAATAATTACATGTGTGCAAAATGATCCAACAAAGTGGCTGTGCAGCTTGAAAGATTTTTTTTTAATCACATAAGCTGTTCCAAAGACTTATTTTGCGTCTTCAGTGTTTGATAATGCATCTCTCACATAACAAATTTTTACATATGGAAGCTCTAGAAGTATTAACTGTATTTCTGACAGACAAACATCAGCTCTAAAAGTTTTATTTTCATTTAGAATTCACTTTACTCAATATTTTGATACTCTCAAACCGTGCTCTGATTTCTTTTATATTACCTACTACTAAGAGATACACTCCGTACATCCCAGGTTAGAGAACATATGTCATTTCTTATTTTTTAAATATTGAAAACTCCAATTGATTTTTTACATTTAAGATATTTTTTTAGATTGCCTACTAACAATACCAAAAAGCATGTATATATATATATATATATATATATATATATATATATAAAACCCACCCCAGCTATGTATTCAAATAAAATTCTGAAATGTATTAAAATCGGTACTTTCGTATTCGACGCATGCCAGCAGTTAATAGCGGAAGAAATTGCCAAAGATCGCTACTTACATCAACCTTTTTTAATTCTGATAATTTCCAAAGATCGCTACTTACATCAACCTTTTTTGATTCTGATAATTTCCCTGGTTCAAGCGCGTAGTTCGATTATATGTGTTAAATTTGTGATTTATTTATATTATTTATTTATTGATGAAGTTTTAATTTCTTTATAAAATATTGCCCAGATACAAATGCTGAACTTTTCATAGTTTCAAGTGCAAAGGGGTTGATCTTTCGTAATCGGCGGCACGCGAGAAATATTTATATGTTAGAAAAATCATAGTTGAAAATTATAAAGACCATAAAAAAGAGAGTAAATTGAGATAGTTTTCAAACAAATTGCATTTAAATGAAAATTTCCTTCTATTCGGCAGGAATTGAAATTGCGCGACATTTAGAAGTAAATAAAAAACAGCAACAGAAGCAAAATTTAATGTTCAAGTGTTGCCACCGTTGATATGACATCAGCGTTACTCACGGACATGTTTTTGCATTATAATATACAGATAGATTATTGCAAGTAAGGTTTCAGGAGATTTAACTGTTAAGAATTGTAACAGGATACACGGTTTCAATGCATCAATTCTTTAAACTGTTTATTTTCCATGAAAACTTTGTATGAGGGGAAAGGCCCCTTGTGTGTCATAATTTGATAATAGTAATTCTCTACATTTTTCAGTATCTTAAATTATCTATCTGGTACAATTAAAAAATGGATTTCGTTATTATTATTTTGAACGGCTAATTATTCTGAAATATTTTATCGATAGCCTTAATCGTTCAATTTATTTGAAAATGGGTAGTTGAGCATGAGCACCAGCCATTGTTTTTGAATTCCTGAAAATCAGCAACCTTAAAGAGAAACCTTAAGAATTCACAGCTAATAAAATTTCACTCTTTATAAATCCTTTATTCAGAAAGGGAAAAAAAATACTTGCCGTTTCGCTACCGTTGACTGGATAAAATCATTTTGCCCAAGGCAAATGAATTGAACATTCTCGCATAATAAATTCACTCAATTAATTAAGCGAGAATTTCACTGAATTTTGAATTATTCTTCTGTGAAAAAAGTTCTTTAGCAAGGGAAACTTAACCTTCTTAATCTTTTTTTCTAAGAAATGCAAGAACAGAAGTATCCTGTTTGTTTATTAATTCAGTTTTATTTTATGCTTCCACGATCAATTAAATTCGCTTTTATTGATATACGTTATGAATGCCATTTGAATATTATTCTGTTTACAACAAGTTTGGGTATAAAAAAACTCAAACTGTAATTCGGAAAAGACGAACTAAATCTGTCTTCCCAGAAACTGCGTAAATTCAGCTTTTCAAAATGCACTTTTTTTCTTTTTTTACAAACAAGTCCTTTGAGCAGGGCCGAAACTAGCCTTTTTTGCACCCGGGGCAAGCATGGATTTTGGCGCCCGCCACCCCCTCTTCCGCAAAGTATATTTACAAAGAGAATTTTACTAATTTTCTAATAGCCGACTTATTTTAAAATTTAAAATATGTAATCTTAAAATATGTAATACTAAACTACGTAATCCACAATGGCGGATCCAAGGGGTAGGTCATGGGGGTCATTACTCCCCTCTGAACACCAACAAAAATATTCTAAAGATCATTTTTAAAATGAAATATACAGTAGAGTCCCGATTATCCGAGTCCTGCTTAACCGAGTTTCCGCTTTAACGGAGTTATTAAAAAAGGCAATTTTTTTTTTTTTTTTTTGACAAAAAAAAAAAATTATGGCCATTTTTTTTCTTCCCATTCTGACCAGAAAATCAGAGTTCTAACATTTTACGGCTGCTCTGTCATCATCACCTAACACTTCATTTACAATGGATGTTTCATAATAATAGAAGCCATCAGTCCATCAGAAGAAAATGATTAATTCCAAAGGTATAATCCTTCATTTGGCGCCCAGGGCACATGGCCTCTCTGCCCCCCCCCCCCCCTTAGTTTCGGCCCTGCCTTTGACAGAAACTAGTGTCACCAGGTACAGTGTCACAAAAAACGGGACAAGGAGACATAGAAAGTTGGACAGTGGCTTCTTAATCGGAATTTAAAAATGCAATAAACCTTTTATATAAACATCTGCTTATAACGGAATCTTACCTTAAATGTAAAAATTTCATTCTTCATACAGCAAAAATATCATACCTGTTAAGATGAAAGTTTGTTTTAAACGGAATTTCTCTTTTTTCTTGAGATTTAGTCTTAGCAGATTTTATATTTTAAAAATACAATAATCCTATACAGAAAAACCTATGAAAGCGGAATCGCTTAGCGATTGATACAAAATTCCAATTTAGCATGTATAATTGTATAGTATTCCTATCATGGGGACAATGAAATCTTTACTTTAAAAACAGACTTCCGTTATAAACAGGTTCCGTTTACACGGAGTTTACCGAACGAAGTATTTAAAACAGAGTCACAAAAATAAATAGATAAAATCCGTTGTAGATAGGTTTTCGTCTAAGCAGGTGAAAGATGCTTCTTTCGAAGAGATTATAAAAATTGATCGTTATAGGCAGGTTTTGTCTTCACAGATTTCATTGTATTAAGTTACATTCAATGCGAACTAATGAATATCATAGTACTAAAATAAATTTAAAAGAATTTGTGTATCATGGAAAATCGGGACTTTTGTTGTGCCGTGTAGTGGTTACGTGGGACAGAAAATGGAGTCTTTGAAAATCGGGACATCCCGCGTAAATCGGGAAACCTGGCAACACTAGTAGGCACGAGGCTAACGAGAAAGACAGGCTACAGCGGTGCATTCCACGTATCTCTTTTTTACAGACCGATGGAGTAACGTGATGCTCGAATGTGCCTTAATGGAGGAAAAGAGCATCACGTCAACCAAGCGGTCTGTAAAAAAAGACACATGGGATACATACACCGCGGTAGCCTGTCTTTTTCGTTAGCCTCATAGTAGGCACACATTGCGTGGACAAAATTTTACATAGATTAAATTATCCGTTGCCACTCAAAGTTAATATTAATAGTCACTTTCTACAGTCATTCATTGCAGAAATGGGATCGAACCTGATCTTGAATATGACGAGAAGCCTTAGTGTCAACCCTTAGGAAGCAGAAGTCGTTGTCTACTTTGTCAAATACCTAATAATAACTGAGTTTGAAAGAGTAACATTATTAAGATATGCTCTGCCATACAGTTTTCGCCGTAGACCATTATGTAACCGAATTATTTTGAGCTACCCCGTAAACGAATGATAAATGCTTTGCATACAATATTCTACAGAAAGCATACTTCATTGCACTTCATAAATGCCTATCAATTTCACTATATTTGAAATGGTATAACACCATTAAAATAAACAGCAAGCGACCCCCCCCCCCCCCATTGATTATAATGTAGGATTCTTCTGAGTATGCCTGTAAACGAACTATAAATACTCTATCAATGAGTATCTTTCGTTAAAAAATATGAGCATTTATTATTTTTAAAAATATTTTTTCTAGAGGTCATTTTCATATTTTTCGGTTTTTATGCAATTGGCCCATGCCCAGGCTTATTTTTTCTCGGCACAACGTCAGATGGGTTTGCTAGTAACATACAAAATTGTTTTGCCATTTCATTAAATAAATAAAAATAAAAAAAATATCAAAATATTCTAAAATCAAAAGGTAGGTAAAGACAAGCATTGATCTTTGGATTTGCCGATAGGGTAAAATAAATTTCTTTTTACAAACTTTTTTAAAACGATAGATAATTATATTTATTGATTTTTGAGTGAAGATTATTTAAATGTTTTAAGCACGATGAAAATCATAGGTTTATTTGGCAAAATTTAATATATTTCAACTGCATCAATTTTATATTTTGTCAATTTGAAGCCCTCATAAGACCATCGTGGCTTGTTTTAAATGTTAAAACGTGAGTAAAACATATCTAAAAACAATGATGGTATTTGGGAGAGTTTCATATGTTTTCAGGAGTTTCGTTGTATTAGAAAGATAATTCGGTTCACTTTTCCTTAAAAAGTCCTCTAAAAGCAATATAAATTGGCTGATTCGTAGCAATCCCAAAAGCTCAAATTACAATTGGATGCTAGAAAATATGTACGATTTCATTTGACCACGAGCTATAAGCTAAAAAGGTGCAAGATTCGGGTTATCGTACATACCCTGCCCCCCCCCCCCCCTAAAAATAGATGAAAAAATGGGTGCATGCAAACTTTGCGAATATACTTTAGAACCACATGTATTAGACGAGAGAAGCATGCCGAAATTGTATTATAATATGTTGCAATATCAATTTTCGAGGTGAACTGAAAAAGGGAATGACTCACAAAGATTTTTAAGGCAATGAATCACAGAGTAAAAAGAAAATGAAGTGAATCCGCCAGAAATATTTGAATGAGATAAATTATGGTGCTGCCAACTAGTAAAATAAATCACAAATAAAAATTGGAAATCCAAAAATAACTATGCATTACTGCTAACAAAAGTTGATGAAACTTACATTTTACATATTGGTACTTAACTTACTTAAACATAAAAGAAAAACACAACAGAAAAGGAGGTGAGGGGGAGATTATAAGTGTTAAACAGTAAAAGAGGACAAAATATATTTATGTATATAAATATAAGATGCAGGATGAATTGAAGTGCATAATACTTACACAATTTTCCTCACAAAACGAAGAAGTTTATAATTAAAAAATAAGGAAATTAATACAGCAACAGAAAAAAAGTCGAAACAAATGACCTTTTTTATCGTTGGTTATAGTCATTTCGACTATGTTAGGCAGAAATGAAGTGTAACAGAATTGACTATAGTGTTGTGCGAAGTTATTTATAACACAAAATTAAACAACCCTCTATTTTTTAAATTAATTAATCAAGCATTAAATACTAAATTTCCCTACAACACCACTCATTCTCCGTATTTAGCATCTACCCTTCCAGACAGCCAACTGCTTATTTTGTATATTTCATTGTTTTTTTAAATACATAAAACTTAAAAAATTAATATATATGTATATAACTTTTTGTAATTATTAATTATAAAAACACATGAAAAATCGACCATAGATAAATGAAACAAATTATACTATGAAATTGCATATCCGATAATCTGAAATTCATAAAATGAAAAAATAAATAAAAGATTTAGGAGGGAAAATTCACGAACAGAATTAAAAAATATGACAAGAAGAAAATGGAAGCTTATATTGTGTAACAAGTTACCAAGGGTGATACTCCACAATATAAGTTAAATGCAATTCATTTTTGTTTGAGCAAAGCATGCCATAGCAGAAATTACTTTGCTCAAATTGCCCTATAAAATGCGATACCAAATTTAAAAGAAATTTACTTATGAACGGTAAAAGCCTTAAAATCAAAAAAGTAATTTTGAAATTTAAATACTCCAAGAAATTATCAATTACCTTATCTGCAATCCAAATATAGTGCATGTTATGCAGAAGTGTAGCACCGATGAAGAAAACTAAAACAATCAAAACATGATAAAGACTTTCTGTAATTTAAACTTCTTGCAACCAAACAAAATTATATTCTCTAAATATTTATTTCTTAAAACTTTTAAATGCTACTGCTCTATACCACACACCATTCGACAATAAAGAGGCGAAACAATTTTATGTAAGTAATCCGAGCAGACGGACTTTTCACCGAAACACATATTAGAAATGTCAACCAGATGAAAGTTTTATTCAATGGATTGGTCAATCCAGAGCATGGAATTTACAGAGAACAATATTAGATTCTGTTTCTCACTCCAGCCTATGTTAGATGATAAGTCTTCGATCAGCCACCCTTTTCCTTCGAAGAGCAGGGAGGTCGAGGGTTCGGATATCTCCAAAGACTCTGGAGAAATGCCAAAACTCCTAATTTTTCAAGGGATACAATATTGTTATCAAGCGACAAATTTGCACTAAGAAATGTCGAAACATTTGTCTTTTCTTATTGGGCACGTCCCCCCACCCCCCACACGCACTCAACTTTTTTTTTCTTTCTCTCTCTCTTTGTTTGGATTCTTCTATACGAAAATAATATCCAAATTTATTATGCAAAGAAACACTAAAGGAGGAAAAAAGGCTAAGTACTTTTCCCAACTCCGATATTTTTCACAATGGTCTTTTTTCGCTTTCTTTCTTCCTGTTCTATGTAATGGCAAAGAAAAACTTACATTAATTCTCCAAACTAATATTGAGAACGTGCAATAATATGGAGATAGGGGAGCTTAGATATAAAGTGAGAAAAATAATCAGAGCTTAATTATTTTAACTCTTCGTTATTCGGACCTCTAAATGTTACACGGTTCGACAAGTTGCAGGGCTTGAAATTCAATTTTTCCTAGGAGGGGAGTCTCCCTACCAACATTTATAAATGGAGGGGAGTTGCGCTATTTGGGAGGGAGAAAAAAATCTACAACCCACTGTTATTTTACATTCCATTTAAAGATTTGCATTAATTATTTTGTCATGCCTGTATTAATACAGACATGACAAAATTTTTTGACGAAATTCGCATTGTTTTTGCGATCTTTTGACGAAATTCGCGATTCTTTGACGAAATTTGCTTTTTTGTGATATTTTGATGAAATTCGCGTTTTTTGCGATCCTTTAACGAAATGCGCTTTTTTTGCGATCCTTTGTCGAAATTCACATTTTTCCACAATCTTTTGATAAAACGCACGTTTTTTCCACGATCCTTTGACAAAATTCCCGTTTTTTCGCGATTCTTTGAGGAAATTCGTGTTTTTTCTTAGCTGCCCTTTGACTAAATTCGCGTTTTTTCCGCGATCTTTTGACGAGATTTGCATTTTCCCGCGATAATTTGCCGAAACTCGCATTTTTTTGCACGTTCCTTTGCCGAAATTTACGATTTTTTTGCTATCCTTTGATGTAATTTTTCGTTTTTTTTTTTGCGATCTTTTGATGAATTTCGAGATATTTTTTTTTTGCGATCTGACGAAATTTACGTTCTTCCGCAATCCTTTGACAAAATTTCCGTTTTATTCGCAATCTTTTGCGAAGGAATTGGCGATTTTTTCCTCAAACGATTGACGAAATTCATTTTTTCGGCGATCATTTGTCGAAATTCGCGATATTTTCTGTTGAACTGATGACCGATTTTTCATAATTTTTGGAACCTAATGCCTTAAATTTTCAGAAAATTCGGAACAGATTCCTCCCTAAATTCGCCAATCGGTCGTGGACACTTGTCAACCGATCTCGAGAAAAAAATAATGAAATTTGTCTTGATTGCGTGAAAAATAAGTGAATTTCAACGATCTTTCGCGGTAAAAAAACCGCAAAATGTGTCAATCGTTCGCGCGAAAACATCGGGAAATTCACAAGGCATTCGCGGGAGTTGATCGTAATTTCAAAATGCAAAATTTTCAGGAAAATGGTGGAATTTTTTGAACGGGACCCACCCCGCCCACGATATTCTTTGGGCGGGATTTCAAAATTTTGGGCGCGAATCCCGCTCGCGCCCTGAAATTCAAGCCCTGAGTTGAGTAAATTTTTACTTGTGATTTTAAAATAATTTTGAGCTCCAAAAAATCTCAACAATTTTCTCCTAAACTGTATAATAAGATATTTAAATTTAAGTCAAAAAACATTTACATGTTTGACAAAACTGAAGTTATAGTTGAATGGAAAGCTAAAGGTTATACTGAGAAGCCTTTATTTTAAAAATAAAATATTCTAAAAATATTTTCTAGACGTGTAGGTTTGTTGGTGTTTGGTTACGCCCGATTATCTGGACAAAGTATATAGGCCGAAGGGGGGGGGGGGGGATTACTAAGAAAAGCTGGCCCGTATTCTAGGCATGTAGACTTTCCGTTTTTTCACTTTCCGTTCCTAATAATGGCAATGAGAAACTTGCATAAATTTCCCAAATTATTAACGCACAACAAAACGGGAAGATAGATGTTTAAATATGAAGTGATAAAAGTAATGAGGGATTAATTCTTTAAACGCTCCCGGGTTGGGTAAACTTTATTTATGCTTTTAAAAGTAATTTTGAGCTCCAAAAAAATCTGTAATTAAATAATTTTGCTCTAAACTGTATAAGTTAGAAACATTCCAATAAATAAAAAACATATTTAACAAAATTGAAGTTATAAAAAAAAAATAAATTAGAAGAGCAGATAAAGGCAAAGCCCAATTAAGGTTGTCTGGAGACCACGCCCCAGCAGCTTTTCACATATCCCCCCCACCCCTCCCTTGAAAAAAAAAAAGGAAAAAAATTGTAGGTAGATTTTTTTTTGGGGGGGGGGGAGGGGGGGGGGAGTATTCGAAAAATTTTCCTGCATTTTATAAAAAAAAAAATGGTTAACTTATTTTTTCTTTTGCTGTTTGATGCAATAAAAACTTAAATATTATTCAGCTGAATTGTTTCACAAAAGATAATTCTAATAAAAATCCTTTCTCTACAGCATACCAAATTTGAGCTGTTTTAGAGAAGGGAAAAGTACAAGGTTCTTATAGAGGTATCTGTTAATAAGATATCGGAGATTGAAAATAAACTTTTATATGAGATTTAAGAATTTTTTTTTCTAATTCCTTTTACTAATTTTGGTCTATGATAGTCCCAATACCGCAGCCTATTTGGCCTGTTCTATATCCATGGACTGTTCTTTGGTAAATTTTACAGCAGATCAAATACTACTATTTGTTTTGCAATAGAATGCTTTAAATAATGCCTTTTTTCTTCACAAGCATGAATTAATTTTTTCTACTGAAGATATACTATGATTTTCACGACAACGTTCAAAATAGCGATTTTAATGCATCTATGATTCTAGATGATAGAGGAACGAAAAGAGGGAAAAAACAGGGCTGCGGAGTCGGTGGGAAAAATGGACGACTCCGACTCCGGGAATTTTAACAGATCCGACTCCGACACTTTGTTTAAAAAAGGGCCTGACTCCGACTCCGCAGCAATGAAATAAACAGTAGACCGTGAGGCAAAAATTCTATTTTTCGAGAGATGCAACATTGTTATTAAGTGGCATCTTTGCACTAGGAAACGTCGATACGTTGTCTATATGAATTTTTTTCCCCTTAAGTTTACAGTTTCTTTATTTTTTGAAGAAAAAAAAAAAAAAAACGAGGGAAAAAGCATGAGATCGCTGAAAATAGATCCCTTAAATTCAAAGGACATCCATTTTCTTAAAAGTTAAACTCCTCTTGAACAAAATTTTTCTGTACCACATAAGTTTTACATAATCAGTAGAATCTGAAATTTTGTGGGTCCTACTGTATGTGACAATGTTCGACGTAAAATCCACGAGACCGAGATTAATTTATTTTTATTTAAAAAAAAAAAAGAGGGAGGAGTGGATATGACTTAACGCGATTCTACGAACTTTTCCGATTTAGAAACATTTACTTATATACGAGTATATTCTGAATTAAAAAGAAAAAAAAATCCACAACTCTAGATCAGATAGACTTCATTTTATTTTAATTGACAATTACTATGCTCCTCCGGAGATCGAATGATTTATTGTAAATATTTTTCTTTCCCTGGCATTTTTAGACTGAGAAAGAGAATTATACATTCTATGTCCTCATCTTCCACTATCCTTTTCCCTAGAATACAAAAGAGTGACTACAGAATGAGACCACCATGACCGATGTTACATCTAATTTCACATTCATTTCTTCTCCCAACCCCCCCCCCCCCCCCACACACCATTTTCCCCAATCTTTAACCTATCCGGGGAAGAAGGCGTCAGGGCAAGGCTTTGAAACACTGCCAAGAAGAAATATTTAAAGAGGAGGAAATAAAATGAAAATTTATGGCAAAGTAAGAGGATTATGTACCTGCGAAATTGAGAACTACAGAGAAACTGCCGTTTCATTTGAAAGATAATTCTCGAGTATGTAAAATATTAAGAAGACAGGATTTTAAGTTTTCTAGAGGAAGAAAGTTTAAATTATAAATGATTTGATACACACTTTAGTGTTGCATTGCTCTTAGATTGTCTCAAATAATTTTAAAATAATAATTTCAATTGTGTAACAGCGCACCGTAATCCGAAGTGGCATATTTCCCCGAAATCTTGGCAAAAACTCTAATAGCTTTTTGATTTGAGCTTTCTTCAAAAACAAGGTAAGTCAGAGTAATGAATTTTGTTGTCAAATAAATGGGAACGGGGGGCGTATATTTCTGAAACCTAAAGTTCACATACTACCAGGGTTCGTAAATATCATGATATTTTCGAAAATATCCGATATTTTCGATATATATCCGATATTTTCAAAATAGTCAATTTACTGCTGATAATAAATATTTTGAAGCATAATATAAATTAGAAACTAAAACATATTGCACTTAACGTGAAAACTTAAACAAAATATACTAAAAGCTCATTTTTCTTTTTCTTTTACCCAGAACAAAGATCAACTAATTGAAAACAGAAACAATTTGCTTTATACACTTACAATTAAAAAAAAAATGCTATAGGATTCAGTATCAACTATCAAGAAATCAAAAATTTATAAAGCAAAATTTTAAAAACAAAATATTGTTTTAATTGAAATTTTTAAACATAAGTGTAAGCATACTTTATTTTTTATTCCCTATGATGCTATACAGTTTAAACTGAACTAAATCAATACCAGAACAAATTCTTTTCTAATGAAGCTGTACATATAACTGAGTATCTAAATTAGACAGTTTATTTTTCAGTGTCTGTCCTGAGTTATTGTCCCTCATAATCTACAGTTTAAAGTAAAAAAATCAAACATAAAGCTTGGAAAAGATATTTGTTTTCTTCTTCAGCTAAAAAAGTCACTATCGGAGACAAAATTCATACATACAGAACAATACATACAGAACAACACAGTCAATAACAGTTGGAAATTTCATTTGCACTTATTTTGACTGAAAATATCAAAAATATCTTGCACAGTGATATTTTGAAAATAAATATCAAATATAGAAAAATATTGAAAATATCACATATTTTAATATTTTGAAAATAAATATCAAGTAATATGAAAATATCGAAAATATAAAAAATCTTGATATTTTGAAAATAAATATCTATCGGATATGTATCATGATATATATCAACGAACCCTGCATACTACAATGTGCTTTTGTGAATTTTAGTACACAATTCAAGTGATTTAAAGCCTTTATTACGTGAAATATTTAAATATTAATATTTTTTTTTTCTCAAAGTAGCAATTAAATTTAATCATGAAGGTAAATATAAAAAAGGATTTTTTAATTTTTCTAGAGGGAGTTTAAATTATGAATGATTTGATATATACTTTAGTCTTGCATTGTTATTAGATTGCCTCAAATAAGATTAACATAACTGTATAACAACACACCGTGATCCGGAGTGGCATATTTCCCCGAATTCTTGGCAAAAACTCGAATTTGAGTTTTCTTCAAAAACAAGGTAATAGTCAGAATAATGAATTTTCTTACTAAATAAATGAGAGGAGGGGGGGGGGAGGGTACGTATATATTATGAAACGTAGAGTTCACATACTATAATGAGATTCTGTGAACTTCAGTACAAAATTCAAGTCATTTCAAGTATTTTTTGCGTGAAATATTTAAATATTAATACTTTTTTTTTTTTCAAAGTAGAAATTAAATTTAATCGTGTTCTAAAGGTAAGTATGAAAAAGGATTTTAAGTAAAAGAAGAATTAAAGTTCTCTAAAGAGAGAGAGTTTAAATTATGAATGATTTGATTTACACTTTAGTCTTTGATTTTCTCAAATAATTTTAAAATAATAATTTCAATTGTATAACAGCACACCGTGATGCCCCCGTATTTCCCCGAAATCTTGGCAAAAACTCTAATAGCCTTTTGATTTGAATTTTCTTCAAAAACAAGGTAAGTCAGAATAATGAATTTTGTTGTTAAATAGGAGCGGAGGATGTAAATTTTATGAAACCTAAAGTTCACATACTACTTAAATATTTTTTTTTTCTATTTTTAATTTTGTAAGCTGATTATCAATTGCAATGGAACTGCCATATGACAGATAAACAAGTTAAAATTTAACGAAATTCCTATTTAATACATTATAATTTAATACTGATACAGATTTTATTTATAAACATGTTAACATAAAAAAGCTTCTAGATGTACTGAACTTAGTTTTCATTTCCACATGAAATATTTCACATACTGTTGTGTATATAAATGTATGTATACGTGATATTTATATTTTCACATAAAAGTTGTTTCTTGAATGGTAAGAATCAATATATTTATTTATTATTGTTAAATTCTGCATTTTTAATTTAGAATTTAAAATTTTTTAAAGTGGAAAAAATGGACAAAATGATATTTTGTCCGGGACGGTTTTTTCCAGAGTGCAAAAAATCAGACAACCGTGGCTACAACAGTTGTAAATATAAAGGTCAAACTTTATGGCCCTTTCTCCTAATTTTTTAAAATGTTAAAGGGGATATAGAAGAAGAGAAAAGACGCTTTTAATACCTATGTTAATCATTTGGTTTTCAAAAATGTTTAGTTGCTTTCATAAATGTCCGGATATTTCATTAACAAAAGATATTCAACAGAAACAGACGAATAGGCTCGTTCATGTATAAGATATGATATTCATTTTCTATTTAAAACGTGGAGAGAGATAAAGGGGGAAAGGATTTTCATAAAAAGACATACTGTATCAGAAATACACTTTGATGTCAAATTTAAAAAACGGCATCATGTTATCTTTATACACGTAATTTTTTTAACCAGATAAATTCGTGAAGAGTTATTTTGTTTTGTTTCACTATAATGTAGTGATTAATTTACTTTCTTCGATTTTAATCAAAACCTGTGTCATTTTTCAGTTAAAACATTTCATAAATATCCCACGCATTGAAACCTTACACAATGTCAACAATACGAAGTCATGTCTAACGCCAGTAATTTGACACGCTAAGCGTGGTTTAATAGTCATATTTAAAAGACAGATTGATGTTGAAAGCGCATAGAATTCGAAATGACCCAGTACTTCATGAATATAAATGAGCACGTAGGTATATGGCTATTTATCTCCCTTCATGGTTTATTTTTCTTAATAGAATATTATACACTTTAACTATGTGAAGACAATATATATCATACAAATCAAACAACGTGAAAAGTGAGGATATAACAACAATTTCAAGGATTTCTTAAACAAATGCGGATATCTCAACCTTCAAACTATTTTAAGAAAAACAAAGAAAAATCATGCGTAAAGCAGAGATTATGAAACGTTTTCCAACACTTTTTCCATGAATTACTATCCATAGGCGGTCATGTATCCAGTTTTTTGCATAACCCCTGCATACAGGATTGGCAAAGTGGACTCAGCACAGAAAAACCCACCCGGGTTTTTCTGGGCGGGTCCACCAACAAAAACCCACCTGGGTTTTTGTTAAAAAGTCATTTCTGAGTCTGCAAATCCCCCCTATAATATTTAGAAATACAAAATACAAGTTTACCTTTTAAGCCCAAAACCTAGGTGGTTTCTTTTATCAGTATTACATAAAAATAAATAAATAACAATTAGTCGTATTTTTGGTAATCAGGTGGTATTCAGAATCAATTCAGAATATTTATTTTAAAATTTTTAAAATATGTATATATTTTGTATAATTTACACAATGTAATATATTTAAAATAATTATAATTGATCTTTTTTATAGTTTACCAATCAAAATCACATTCACTTTGATTTTTATGGTAATATTTATAAATCTTTACTAGTTTTTCACACTGCTCTGAGCCTAGTCTGTTCCACACTTTAGACTATATTAATCCAAATGTAGAGAAAATCCTCTCGGTGGAAGCAGAGCTAGATGGAACAGAATGCAGAGACTGGAAAAAGCTACAAAAATCAGAACCTAACTTGTTGTTTTCCTTTTTCTGTACTTTTTCTTTAAGAATTTCCCACCATTTTGAAGCAAAAAATTGTGACAATATTTTCTGAAAAACGTGATTCAGAAAAATAGTCTGTCTTTATTTTTAAATGCCAATAATTGCATATAACCACTCTGAATGATACCATATTATCCATGCTTCAGCTTCTTCCGTTGAATTAAGCTTTTCCCCCTCATCACGCCTGCTACACGGTGCCGTAGGCAGCGGGGATTTGGTTCGAGATTTACATATATATTAGAGATTCGTTTTAAAGGAGGGGCCGTGCAGTGCGTCTGCTATACGGTGCGGTAGACATCGTTGACCCGGTTCGAGGTTTGTTTGCTTCGAGATTTCATATTATTTGAAGCCCTGTTATATTAGAGGCCCCAATAAAAGAACGGGCTCGCTAGCGGGCGAAGCTAGCTAATTTGATTATTATAGTTACTACACAAATAAAAATTAATTATTCATTATGACAACTAAAACATAGTTAAAAGTGATAAGATAAGAACTCACTTTTATCGCTTAATAGTATTAAGTTAATTATAATAGTAATATTATTAATAGTATTAATAATAATTAATATTAATTTTAATTATTAATAGTACTAATATTTTATAATATCAGTTAATAAATTTATTCTAATATTAGTATTAAGTATATACTAATATCAGAATAGAATAAATTTACTAAATGATATTATAAATAATATTAATTAGTAATAAAGAGATCAAATGTAATTAAGAAAATGTAACTTAATAAATATATTTTTAAATGAGTACACACATATATAAATATACGGAAAAATAAATAAAATACACAAAAACCCAGGTGGGTTGGGTTTTTGTACAAAAACCAAGGTTTTTGCCAACCATCCTGCATATGATTCTATTTATATGCTACAAACATATCTTAGTATATAAATGTAGTTTAGCTTGAAAATGCTCAACTCAAATTAAAAAACACCTTTAAGCAAATCACGCTCATTCTCAATAATGGTTACGAATTCTTTCGTGTACCCTGTATATGTTTTGTAAAATTTATACACACTACGTATAGCGCGCAAAAATTTAGTTAAACTTAAAACGAATAGCAATCATCCCTAACAGACAATACTTCGGATACAGCATGTCAATCTTTTATGTGTCCCTGTAAAAGAATGATAAATGCATTGCACTCCCATACTCTGCAGAAAACATGTTTTAGTGCACCTCAAAAATACATATGAATTACATTACGTTTGTAAAAGTGTAACATTCTTAAAATACGACGCACACGATTTTTCTTCATAGACCATAATATATCGGAATACTTTTGAGTTCCACTGTAGGCGTACTTTAAGTGTTACACATAACATATTCTGCAGTAACCATCTTCTAACGCACATCAATAATTTATATAAATTTCATTATGCTTAAAATTGTCTAGCACTACTAAAATCAGGGTATCTACAGAAATTTTTTTAAAAAGTTCCCTGATTTTTCCGTGATTTCCCTGACTGTCGTTATCAGACTTCTCTGATTTCCATTATTAACAATACATATACGGTATTTTTCATGTATGCCGATTCCTCATAGAACACACTTATCCAGCTTGCTAATATCTCATTTGGGAGAAAAAACAAAAGAAAAACACAAAAATTGCCTAATATTCATCAAGTATTGGTTGGAGGTTTTATAAATCCAAACTCAAAATTTAGTCCAACAACTTCATATGGACATAATGGATATATGGTGACCAGAAAATTTTCTCATTTTCTGAAAAATATTCAATCCTAAGACATATCTACATCTGACGGAATAGCTAATTGGATTAAGCTGGCCACCTGGTCGGGTTATGCTAATGTATCATTTAATTTTTTTTTTTTTTTTAAATGGGTAAGTTGCCTTCAATATAAGTGCTATCTACAGAAAAGGAGGACATCTGATCACCTTAATTTGCGTTAAATATCAAAAAATCATACCATGTGCATCTTTTTAGGTGCGTTCGTAATTACATAAATACGTAGCACCTATAGTCGTCGTTCAGTCCGTCTGTCCGCATATAACAGAGCAAAAACTACCCAACCGAATGGTCTGAAATTTTAAATATATGATTGTTTCAAAATTTAGTCGAAACATTTCAAATTTTATGAAAATCGGATGTATAGTTTAATTACAGGGACAGTCAAAAGTTTTTCGTTACATTACGGCCAATGGAAAAAAAAAATAATCTCAAGTGCATTTTAATGATGTTACAGCCTTTCGAACAGAGGGAAATTGATATGCACTTACGAAGTGCATTAAATGTACATTCAGTACAATATGCGGTGCAAAAAATATTTATAAAATTAATTATAGTACGAATGCACTCATTTGCCACGTTTGACGTGGAATTCCCAACTTGTTTAAAATACCGAGAAAGACTAATATCATCATGTGAAAAAATATGGTATATAAAATAGACAAATCAGTCTCATTGGCAAGGTGAAAATGCAAATATTTTCGCATATAGACAAATTTCCCTATTTTCAAGTATTTTTACAAAGTTCCGTGACTTTTCCAGATTGATAAACCTGATTTTTCCAAGATTACCTGATTTCCAGATTCTGTAGACACCCTGTAAAATACACCGCAAATGATTTTTTCCCCACATATATATTGTAACGGAATACTTTTGAGTGCCGCTGTAAATAAATTGTGAATGCTACGCACTTCATTTTCAATACCAAATATACCATGGCAACCCATAATAACGTATATGGGGTATTCTCACAATCTTTTGACTTTCGGGAATAAAAATCTGGTGAAATTAAACTTGATAAAATAACATTTTAATCTGATAGGCAAATGCCTTAATAATTCAAAATAAAGAAAAAATGGTCAGCAGCGAAATTTTTTTTTAAATTTAACTGAGGTTTATGTTAAACTTGCAAAATTAATTTTTCTTACCATTACTACTAAAACTTTTTATTTTCTTTTAAATTTTTACTTATAATGAATTTGCATAATACCCATAGGACATTCAAATAAGAAATAATAACAATGTAGTATTTTTAGCATAAAGTTTTGGTATAACATTGTCTTAAAGGGGTGTTAAAGAAGAAACGATAAGGTAAAAAAAGGGGGACGGCAGAGTTATATAATATAGAAACATACGCGTACGCCGTGCGCGGAAAATTTTCAGCAAAATTCGGAACTTTGCGGAAAATTTTTAGGAAAAAAAAAAACGTAATTTTTGTTCTTGTATTTTTTTTTTTTTTAAATACCGAAAAATTAAAAATATTCCCCAATTTTATGTACGATTTATTTATGGTTTGCCAGGGGCAATTCTGTTCCGAATTTTCCGAAAATTTAAGGCATTCGGTTCCGGGAAAAAAAAAAAAAAAAAAAAAAAAAAAAATCGGCTATCAGTCCGAAAATTCAGACATAAAAAAAGTATGACTGAAATATATTGCGGATTTCAACAAATGGTCGCCGAATATAAGCTAATTTTGTCAATCGTTCGCAGAAAAAAGTCACCAAATTTGTCAAAACATCGCGGAAAAAACGCAAATTTTTTCTAAGAGGAACGTGGAAAAAACGCGAATTTCTTCAAAGAATCGTGAAAAAAAAGATAATTTCGTCAAAGAATCGCAGAAAAAAGGCAAATTTCGTGAAAGAAGCGCGGGTAAAAAACAAAATTTCGTAAAAGCATAGCGGGAAAAGCGCAAACTTTGTCAAAGGATCGCGAAAAACATGCAAATTTCGTAAAAGAATCGCGGAAAAAAATCGAATTTCGTCAAAGGGCTGCGGAAAAACCGCAACTTTCGTCAAAGGATCGCGAAAAAAAACACATTTCGTTAAAAGATCACAGAAAAAAAAGAATTTCGTAAAAAAATCGCAGAAAAAAGCAAATTTGGTCCAAGGAGCGCAGGAAAAAACGATTTTCGTAAAAGCATAATGGAAAACGCGCGAATTTTGTCAAAAGATCACGAAAAAATGCAGATTTCGTCAAAGAATCGCGGAAAAAACTAAATTCGTCAAAAGCTGGCGAAAAAAAAACGAAAATTTCGTCAAAGCGCCGCTGAAAAAGCGTGGATTTCGTCAAAATATCGCGAAAAAAGCAAATTTCGTCAAAAGATCGCGAAAAAAACTAACTTCGTCAAAGGATCGCGAAAAAAACGCTAACTTCGTCAAAGGATCGTGAAAAAAACGCTAACTTCGTCAAAGGATCGTGAAAAAAACGCTAACTTCGTCAAAGGATCGTGAAAAAAACGCTAACTTCGTCAAAGGATCGCGAAAAAAACGCTAACTTCGTCAAAGGATCGCGAAAAAACGCTAACTTCGTCAAAGGATCGCGAAAAAAACGCTAACTTCGTCAAAGGATCGCGAAAAAAACGCTAACTTCGTCAAAGGATCGCGAAAAAAACGCTAACTTCGTCAAAGGATCGCGAAAAAAACGCTAACTTCGGCAAACGATCGCGAAAAAAACGCTAACTTCGGCAAACGATCGCGAAAAAAAGGAAATTTCGTCAAAGGAGCGCGAAATAAAACGCGAATTTCGTGGTTATCATGGATTTTTAGCTTTATTATTTTTTAACTAACAATTATTCTGTAATTAATGCTAATTTTTAATTTAAATGGTAATTATTTTAAAACTACTGTTTTTAATTCATATCGTCTAAATAATATAACACGTTATTTTATTAAACATTAAATTAATTTGCAGAAAGTTTTTGACCCAATATTTATGTGCGCAGAAAGTTTTTGGTTTTAAACAAGTCTGGGGGACGGTATAGGAAAAAAGGGGCGTTAGAAAAAGTACCACCTATTTTTTGGGAAATCATGTTAAGACTAAGTGATAGCCACAATGTTCATTGGTGTTTAGAAACAGTTATTTACACTGGATTAAAAAAAATTAATTTACCTCGAAAAGTGCAGGGAAAAACCAAGGGAGCGGCAAGACTACCAATAAAGTCACTATGCTTGAAATTGATATTTAAATGCTGAAATTTTAATTTTCGTGCAAATGCTTGTGGAGTAATAATTATGAAACCATTTAAAACATCGGCAATCATTTATTTAGCATATACGCATTTAATGCGATCTTTCCATTGCAGGAGAATCTAAATTCGAAAATATTATAAAGGTAACTCTGTTACGTGAATTTAGAAGCATTCCTGAGAACTAACTACCACAGAAAGTATTGTACACTAAAGCAATGATCTTAGCTACCCTTTAGCTGTGTCAAATTTTGTAATATGTGGAAACAAAATTAACATTAATTTGTATTTTAACTTTAAGTTTTCTCAAAATACTTAAGAGCAAAAAATCATAATCCCGTAACGTAATAAACATTTTTAAATGGATTTTCTTTTATGCTTTTTCACATGGCAACCACACCTTAAGTTAAAACTTAAGACAAATTTAACTCCACTTTATTTTACACGATATCTTCTCCTAGCGTTCAGTTCGTAAATATTCCGAACATATTTTTTTTTTGTTTATGCGTTACTGTTTAATAACATTAACCATTTTTTTTTTTTTTTTTTTTTTTTTTTTTTTAAGTAGGTAGGACGTACTCGCATGTAGAATGCTTCTTATTTGCCGAGGATCAACTTAATTCAGTGGAACGTGCGTTGGCAGACAGACTGACGGTGACCACCATAGGCCGCTAGCATCAAGTATAAATTTAATTATTCAGCCAAGGTTTATGTTTCATTTGTTTCTACTTTTAAGTCTAATTTTCAATTTTTTTAGATTATTTTGCGATAGCTGTCTTGTAAATGGCTATAATGGCTATAACTATAATGGCTTATATTAGAACTATTCACTCATGAATCGCTTTCGCCGTTAAAACAAAAACTACTTCAGAAAATTTAATAAAACTGGTAAAATAACAGAAAACCCTTCATTGAAAATGTTTTCCTGGCAACAACGCATCGTAATAAACTAAAAATTTAATGCTTTAAGTTAGAGACAGAAAAAAAAAATTACCAGTATCAGAGGCAATATCGGAATCCACGCATACATTCATTCAAATATCTGGTGTTGTGATATCCTCTCCACAAGTCTCCATCCATCTTGGGACTGACATTTATTTCTTTGAAGTCTCGAAAGCGAATTTAGGGGATAGTAAAAAATCAAAAGGATTTTTCGAGAATAGTAGACGATACATACGGAAGACGATAAGAGAGAATCTCTTATAGAAAGAGAAACATTAAGACACATACTTACATTTTCCTACAGATACTGATAGTGTAATTGACAAAAGTACATGTTTACTATAATTCTTGGAGGAAAAAGCTTATCTAGAGCTCGCAGGACTAAGGGGCGGGTATTCTGGCCTAAAATTTTGAAAAAAAATCTTTTTTTTTTTTTTTTTTTTTTTATATTCTTACAGTTTTAACCTTTAAGGATAAAAATTGGTTCAATTCTATGCATAACTTCATAGAGTTTTTGATGGTACAATGGCGACAGACACACGGACAAAGACATTTTCTATAAACATGTTTTTTGGGATCCTGACCTCTAAAACGCGTAAATCCCTCGAAAAAAAATTTCGATTACAATACTTTCTTCTATTGAAGATAGAAGAAAGAAAAAAAAATATGGTAAATACCTGCTCTTAATATCATACATTCATGTATTACGCAAAGTTACTCGCAATATATTTTGTATTTTTTTTTTCTTTAAAAAAACATTAGGCTCAATATATTGTAGTCACTTTAAAGGGAATAATTCTCGTAATTTTTAATTACATTTCAGACGAAATTCTCAAAACATCTTGCGAAATGCTCTCACTCAAAATTAATTTCTCTCACCTGTCCGCTTTTTGATTACCAATGTTTCTGTAGTAAAAACAATCGTAGTAATCTTTTACAACATTTGCAAAAACAATAACTTTCGAGGTAGGTTTCTACAAAATTTTGCAAAAGTATTCTGAAGTTTTGTTTGAAGTACTGCATTGGCACAGCACGCCAAGTATCCAGGTTCGATTCCTTTTCAGGACATTTTTCGCTCTGTTGGAATAAACTTCAACTGTGCTACTCCAGTCTTGAATATGATTTAATCCAGTTGGAAAAAATATTCGTTCTCTTTATTATGACCTCATTACATGGTATACAGGAGTTTCCCTGTTAAAACACACTTTCATCATGTAAATGCTATAGTTATAGCTCGGATGAAAAACTAGCCCTGCAGTTCGCAACCATGTCCAACAAATAAGAGTGAATTATGTCAGCCAGGTATCGTCCGGATAGCCTAACAGGTAAAGCATTGGCACGGCACGCCAAGTATCCAGATTCGATTCCTGGTCTGAACATTTTTCGCTCTGTTGGAATAAACTTCAACTATGCTATTCCAGCCTTTAATATGAATACTGTGTGGTATTTCAAAAAACGGACCGCGGGCTGGAGAGCCATGCTGTACTGTAGGGCGTACGCAGTGGAGTACAGGGACCCCCCCCCCCAACCTCTAAATCTCTGATAATAGTAAAATATATCTTGAAATACTACGAGTGTGGCTACAGGCAAAAAAAAACTTAGGCAGAGCCAAGATTTTGGAACAGATATGTCTGCGGTCCACAGCCTAGTCTGCTTTTTTAAAAATGTAGAACAGTATTGTTCGTTAGACTACTTTTTCATTTAGATTGATCGATTATAACCATTTTTTAAAAATAAAAATATTGACTTGTTTTAAATGACTGATTAAAGACTAATGTTAAGGAGATTTCTATAATTTTAAAAAACTGGCACACTATGATGGAGAATATAACTATGTAATAAGCTAAAATTGCTTTTTGCCAGAATCTTTTGTTTAGGACGATCTTTAAACATATCAACATAAAAAAGCAAAACAAAATTTTACAATTAGGAAAGTTAAATATTTAAAAATAAGTATCAACATTTGCCAAAATTTAGATTTGAAACAGTTCATTTTTTAATTCGTCAAGCACCTCTATCGCCGCCCCCCCCCCCATTTTACCGTATATGCGAAACATACAAACATAATAAGAAAAACAGAATAAAAACCACTGGGGGTTCAGAAGGCTAGTGCTCCCTGACAAAAAATTCTTATTTTCTTTTTCTCATAATGGTTTAATTATTCAAAACTGCCCAAGAAAAAAAAAATAAATTTTGTCGTTTTCAAATAAACAGAAATAAAGAAAATTAAGTTAATTAAATTTTAAAACCCAGGGAGGGGTAATGGTTCTTCCCCTTGCCATTGCTTATGCTAAAAGAATGTAATAATCCTGCACGCATCCATAGCTGCACTCAGAATGTTCTATTTCAGTCTTGATTTCAGCATATTTAAAACTGGTAGCAGAAAATAAACGGTTTGAAATTTTAAATTCTTGGAACCGTTCCAAAAGAAGGGTTTTTCTCTTTTTTTTTTTTTTTAACTAGTACATAATAGGAAAGGAGGGAGGATTTGTACCTGACATGTTCTCGAGAGCTGAAGCAACGGTTTTTATTTGAGGAGCTTACCATTTTTTGTAGTATTTCTTTCATATGAAAATGCCGGATTTGTTATGCAAAAACCAGATAAAAATATAAAAAGAGTGACAACGAAGGAACAAGTTGTTATAAAGATAGGTTTTTACAGCAAATAAAAACTGAGGATCAGAGGAAATGAAAATACATTCGTGATATTTTTTATTTCAGATTTTTATGAGAAAAAGCTGGAATCTGATATTTATTGTTATTGTACTAAAAGCAATAGTTCCCAAAGTGGAGGAATTCCAAATTAACTTATTTCCTGTTTTTTTTTTTTTCCCGGTATTAAGGAAAAGTAATATTGTAAACAAAAATTAAAGTTTAAAAAATTGGGGAGGAAAGTTAATTTTCAAACAAATACCATTTGAAAATTCAAAATACAACAAAATCCGGAATAACTACAGTCAACTCTGTGAAATCCGCACACTTAGGGACCAAGGGTTTTGTGGATTATACATTTTAGCGGATTATAGATCATCCCTTTGTTTACATTTTATTTTTTGAAGTCTGACTATAAATTTGGAACAACTATACAAAAATTACAATTACAATGGACAAGAAAAACATAATGCGGCATTGGTTTAATATATTTAATAATTAAGATTAAGGGAAAGTTAAATTATATACAATTTTTAATTTATTCATGTTTTCATTTGTTGTCAATAATTTTTGTCTGTAGTCTATGAACACTTATTACTTCTTGCTCTAAGATAACTTTTTGTTACTCAAGGAAATTTAAATATTTATATCCAATTTTAACTTAAATATTTATTCATTGGAAAATTGATAACTGAAAAAAAATGTAACAAACTTAGATTTTGAGTTGAAATTTTAATAACAATTTTCATTATTTACATTCCAACATGTTGTGCGGATAACAGACATTTGCGGATTATACATCGGCGGATTTCACAGAGTTCACTGTACATGAAAAAAGATTAACCCCTTAACGGCCGCATTAAATTACGGTTTAAAAATTCAAACTGCTTATTGGCACCACTTTTTTGAAAAAGAAATGTTCATCTTGATTAATGGCAGGTAAAATGATACCATAATAAAGTCAATTACACTATTCTATAAAACTGGCGGGAATCAAACAAATCTGAATAATCTGAAAAAAAAAAGACAGCCCGTGAATATGACGAGAGCGGGGTTAATATATTTTTGACATATTTTTTATATTTATACGTATTCCACAACTCTTTTGGTTACAGTTATTTTTTTTATTTTGTACAAGTTAATCAATTATTTAGTCAATGAGCCTTGCATTTCTATTAGCTCTTTCATGTGTCACAAAAAGAAACTTTTACATGTGAAACTATTTAAGGCTGCGTGTAAAACTGACTGTTTTTAATACATTTAATCTGAGGTATATATAATAAATCTAGAAGACAGCATCACAGGTGTAAATGGGTAAATAGTATTTTTGTTATTGTTCTAGTGCAGTTTACATAAGCAATATACTTTACATAACTACATATTAATATATTTAATTAATACACATACTTTTTTGATCAGGGGTTCCCAAACTTTTAGACCGACGTACCACTAAATAGAAGTTCATACTTCCGCGTACCACCAGGTGACAAACTCAAAGCTAATACAGAAAAACTTGTGTAAACTGAATATGTCTAAAACGAAATATTTTTCCAGTCTTTTGTATTTCCGTCTGAGGAGATTTTAATGATTAACATGATTACATTATCAGGGACAGCGCTAAGAAATTAAAACTATTAGCCAACACATTAGCCAAATTTGAAGATCATTAGCCAAATTTATCTATTATTAGCCAAAAGTATATTATGCATATATTATATTATGTATACATAACCATGATATATAATTTTTATCATTAGCCCTTTCAATCCTGAAGTAGGTTTATTAAATATATTATGTATAAGTAGCTTTTGTAGTTTTTTTTTTTTTCGCGATCTTTTGACAAAATTTGTGGGGTTTTTCGCGATCTTTTCACGAAGTTTGCAATTTTTTCCGATCTTTTTAAGAAATCTGCGGGGGTTTTCGCGATTTTTGATGAAATTTGCTGTTTTTTCGTAATCTTTTGACAAAAATTCTAGTTTTTTCTGCGCTCCTTTGACGAAATTTGCGTTTTTCTCTGATCCTTTGTCGAAATTCGCGATTTTTCTGCAAACGATTGACAAAATTAATTTTTTTCGGCGACCATTTGTCGAAATCCGCGATATTTTTTATGTCCGAATTTTCAGATTGATGATCGATTTTTTTAAATTTTCGGAAATTAATGCCTTAAATTTTCTAAAAATTCGGCACAGAATCACCCCTAATTGGCCGGCCGAGAAGAGAAGGAATATACTGAAAATGCGGCCGTACGCGAACTCGCGCTAAAAACGGAAATTCGTTTACGTTGCAAAACATGATTACGACAACAAAAGAGTCTAAAAAAAATCAATCGCCAGCTTTTTCGCCATAATTTTTTTCTCGCCAATTTCACGATGTATTCGCATTTGGCGAATAGGCGAACGGTTAGCGCGGCCCCTGATTATTAAATTGGTGCTTATATTGACTTTAATATTTTTTACTGTATATAAAGTATATCATTTTTGGGTAGAGGTCTGCACGGGCCCGGGCTTGGCCCGAGGCCCGTACCCGGCCCGGCCCGCGGGCCGGGCCGGGCCGGCAAAAAATAAATTGAACGGGCCTGAAGGGCCGGGCCCGGCCGATAAAAAAAATTAATCGGGCCTATCGGCCCGATATAAGAATTTGAGAGGAGCAGATAAAATACGAGGTCATTTCCAATGAATATGACTTTTTCGAGAAGTATAAATGTGCGTTACGAGCCGATGCGAGTTTAACAACATCAATACAGAAATGTAACATGTCCATCGTAGAGATCGGCATCGTACAGTTACATCATGCCTGATCCCGGGTTTAATTTTTTTCGGCAGACTTGTGCCAGGACGGAACTGGTCTTAATCGTTCTCAGGATGTGTAGGACAGGCATTATGTTTTGTAAAAGTATTAATAGCGATAATGAACTTCTGTTAACAGTATCTTTGGAAATGTACCTTAAGGTGGTTCTCATATTTACTGCTCAACAATGCGAAACTCTCAGACACATTTTCTGACTCATTTTTAACTATAAAGGCATAAAATTGACAGGCTGAGTATTGAAAGCAATTGGGATCAAATAGCGTTTCCATTTTTCATAAATTGCGTACAGAGATAACATAGACTCTTGTCACGTGACTGTACGTTTTCTCCTTTCCTGTGCTATCGCTTCCGGAAACTCGATTCAAAACGCTAACTTTGGCTGTATTTTCTGAAAGATATATTACTTTTATCTAAAAAAAAACGGCATTTACATGGTTTCTGAATAAGAATACCTGCCAATCTCATGCGTTTCCGAAAAGAAATGAATTCATAAATGTATCAAAATGTAGCTCCTTTGGATTTGAGAAAAGCCTTAAAAATGACAGAAATATTTTCACAAATCTACCTTTTATTATAAGCTTCAAAAGTTATCATGTTTTTTAACCCTTTATTCTAAACTACAATAATCTTTTAGTGAACCCTTATTTAAATTTTGAAACGTCTGTAGAGACGTTGACTAAAACACTGTAAATAATCGTTAACGTTTACTATTGTGTGTTTTCTATTTTGCGAACACATAGTAATTTAAAATATACTGTAAAATGTTCCCATAAATATGCATGTAGTATTCATTAAAAGAATCTTAATTGTATGTCGAGAAAAAACGGAATTTTTTGTAGACATTTAATCGGGCCGGGCCGGGCCGGGCCGAGAACGGTAAAAATGTAAACGGGCCGGGCCGGGCTCGGGCCGAACTTTCAATTTTTACACCGGGCCGGGCCGGGCCAAAATAGCTTTCCTTCGGGCCGGGCCGGGCCCGGGCCTAGAAATTCCGGCCCGTGCAGACCTCTATTTTTGGGTCACAAATAAAGATCTATTTAAATATAAAACTACTGAATAGCTTTGTTAAACATAGAAAAAAAAATACACATTTGAAGTCGCCTTGATCGCCAATTTTTTCTTATATGAATACTATGTTTATATAAGTAGTAGAATACACATAAGAAAATTTAATAAGTGAATAACCTACATAAGAAATTTACATACCTACTGAAATTAAACTGCTTATTAATGCGAGATCGAAGCTCGTTGAAATTAGTAATAGACACAGATACAATATAGTAATAGAAGAAAACTTTTTTTTCGGGGTGTATGAAAGGTCAAATCAACATTTACTTAATATTAGTTCCATTTATCTGAAAACTCTAATCGAAATTACATGCAAAACGTTGTCACAGCAGTGAAACAGAGAGCAAACACCACCGAGCCGGTGAACTGACATAACAAGAAAGAGGAGGGAGGTGGGATTGAGCTGCTTTGATTTCACATGCTGTAATTTTTATTTCCTTTCGCGTGCCAGTAAACAGAGCTTCAAGTACTAGTACTAGTATGCGTACTATAGTTTAGAACCCCAGCTTTAGAGCAAATAATGGAAAAACTAGTTTTATTTTGTAGCCAATTACAACTGCTATAAAAAATGCAGTTAACAACAACTACTTGATTTAAAAAGTAAGGACTACAAACTGCTTTTTAAAGGTTCACTACTTTCAGATTTGGTCGGAAGATTTAATCTACACGATAAATTGAAAGCACAGATTAATGTAATAACTTTATTTTAATTTAAAAGTAGCTTTGAGATATTAATAAAATGTCAGATATTCAGAAAATTAAAAAAAAGAAAGAAAATGATACTTTGAAGTATAATAAAACACTTAGACCCCACCACAAAGTGTTAAAATCAATTATAAAATATAGTAAATACTATCAAATTTAATGAAAAATGCAGCAGCCCATTCAAGAAATTTTCTGGATATAAAATTGCAGATCATTATAGAACTTTTGTTTCATGTTACAATGAATTGGCAAATAACAAATGCTTCTAGATATAAAGTAGAAAATGTATGATTTTATGGCATTCAAAGTTATGCTAAAAACATATCGCACTCTTGCTTCAAAAGTGCCACAACTCAAAAAAACTCAGTTTTTCAGAAATGCGAAAAATTGTTTCAGGTTGTGGATTTGGTCAGTGAATATCTTGCAAACACAACTGCTACCTGGTGGCTGGATTTTCAATGCACTATCTGGTACTTTAGGTGGTTGGTAAGGACGTAAAATTCAAGTAGAATGGCAGCCATAACTAAAAAAAAACTCAATTTTTGAGTTGTGGCACTTTTGAAGCAAGGGTGCGATGTGTAAAATATACGACCTATTTAATAAACTAAAATAATGTCAAGTAGCTTGTCATTGTTAACCCCTTGGGGACGAACGACCGGTATTCGTGCCGCATAAGGTGCTCAAAATCAGTGATTACTCTCACCAGTAAATTTCTATTGTAAATTTTGCTTTATTTAATCCGAGCATTTTCCCGATTCAATTGTGTAAAAATTTCTGCTTTAAAAAACCGGTGATAAAAGATTAAAAATTCTGTAAAAGACGCTCGTCCCGAAGGAGTTAATCCTTTCGCTTCAAAAGTATATAATTAGCCCCTACTGTAATATATGGTTCGTAGAGTTATTTACTCACTTAGTAAAGGATTAATAACCTTTAACGTTTTTTCTATATGAATAGGGATTTCCTTTTTAAGTAGTGAGAATTACACGTTGTTACAAATCGAAATTTGATGGTAAACAAACTTAAAGGTTCCACAGAAAACAAGGTTCATAACATATACAAACAGACAACAGAACATTTTCCAGAGAATTCAGTTTTCACATCCGAAAAAGGGATTGAAGAAAACAATCATAATAATGAAGAAAAAACGAATTATAGAACATTCCCTCCCGAAATATAATTTGCATTATTAATCGGAGTCAGGGCCGAAACTAGTCTTTTATGCACCCGGGGAAAACACGGATTTTGGCGCCTCCCCCCCCCCCCTCCCTCCCGCAAAGTATATTTACAAAGAGAATTTTAACCAAGTTATTTTCTTCTGATGGACTGATCGCTTCCTTTATTATGAAACAGCCATTATAAATGAAATGTTCGGTGCAGATCAACGAGCACCCGTAAAAAGTTAGAACTCTGATTTTCTGTTTAAAAAAAAGCCCATAATTTTAATTATGGCCATTTTTTCCCCATTCTGACCAGAAAATCAGAGATCTAACTTTTTACGGCTTCTCTTTCATCTTCATCTAACCCATCATTTATAATGTTTGTTTCATATTAAGAGAAGCCATCAGTAGAAAATGATCTATTCCAGAGATATAAGTTTGATTGAAAAAAAAAAAAAACTATTTAATACTTTGAGCAGGAAGAAGAAACTACACCTGCAATTTTCACGACACTAATAGAATCACATAGTTGCCAATGTGCACGGTTTAGTTACGTCTAAAATTGAATACAAATTTTTGCACTATTTAATCGTTAACAGTTGTTAGACAGTTTAAACTGAATCTCCGGTAGAGGTCTGCACGGGCCCGGGCTTGGCCCGAGGCCCGTACCCGGCCCGGCCCGCGGGCCGGCGGAATGGAGGAGAATTTTCAAACGGGCCGGGCCGGCAGAATTAGGACAATTTTTTCAACGGGCCGGGCCGGCAAAAAAATTGAACGGCCTGAAGGGCCGGGCCCGGCCGATAAAAAGAATTAATCGGGCCTATCGGCCCGATATAAGAATTTGAGAGGAGCAGATAAAATACGAGGTCATTTCCAATGAATATGACTTTTTCGAGAAGTATAAATGTGCGTTACGAGCCGATGCGAGTTTAACAACATCAATACAGAAATGTAACATGTCCATCGTAGAGATCGGCATCGTACAGTTACATGATGCCTGATCCCGGGTTTAATTTTTTTCGGCAGACTTGTGCCGGGACGGAACTGGTCTTAATCGTTCTCAGGATGTGTAGGACAGCATTATGTTTTGTAAAAGTATTAATAGCGATAATGAACTTCTGTTAACAGTATCTTTGGAAATGTACCTTAAAGTGGTTCTCATATTTACTGCTGAACAATGCGAAACTCTCAGACACATTTTCTGACTCATTTTTAACTATAAAGGCATAAAATTGACAGGCTGAGTATTGAAGGCAATTGGGATCAAATAGCGTTTCCATTTTTCATAAATTACGTACAGAGATAAGAGACTCTTGTCACGTGACTGTACGTTTTCTCCTTTCCTGTGCTATCGCTTCCGGAAATTCCATTCAAAACGCTAACTTTGGCAGTATTTTCTGAAAGATATATTACTTTTATCTAAAAAAAAAAACGGCATTTACATGGTTTCTGAATAAGAATACCTGCCAATCTCATGCGTTTCCGAAAAGAAATGAATTCATAAATGTATCAAAATGTAGCTCCTTTGGATTTGAGAAAAGCCTTAAAAATGACAGAAATATTTTCACAAATCTACCTTTTATTATAAGCTTCAAAAGTTATCATGTTTTTTAACCCTTTATTCTAAACTACAATAATCTTTTAATGAACCCTTATTTAAATTTTGAAACGTCTGTAGAGACGTTGACTAAAACACTAAGTAATCGTTAACGTTTACTATTGTGTGTTTTCTATTTTGCAAACACATAGTAATTTAAAATATACTGTAAAATGTTCCCATAAATATGCATGTAGTATTCATTAAAAGAATCTTAATTGTATGTCGAGAAAAAACGAAATTTTTTGTAGACATTTAGTCGGGCCGGGCCGGGCCGGGCCTGTTTTCACTGATTTTTGTACGGGCCGGGCCGGGCCGAGAACGGTAAAAATGTAAACGGGCCGGGCCGGGCTCGGGCCGAACTTCCAATTTTTACACCGGGCCGGGTCGGGCCAAAATAGCTTTCCTTCGGGCCGGGCCGGGCCCGGGCCTGGAAATTCCGACCCGTGCAGACCTCTAATCTCCGGAAGTGACACCCAGTTGTTCAATTGAGATGGCATTTCTGAGGCTGTCAACTCCTAAAACTTGGCTAAAAATGCTACCTTTGACAACATTTTCTGAATGAATCTTTGCCTTTATAAGAAAATGGGAAACTCTTTAATTTCTTGGTATCTGAACAAAATCAGTAAATTTTATATATTTACGAATATTAATGCAATTTTTTTGTATTTACGAATGAAAATGACTTCGCGAAAGCATCAGAAAAGTAGATAGTTTGGATTTGGGAATAATAGCTTTCAGTAAAAAAAAATATATATAACGAGATTTCTTCCCACCCAAAAAAAGGAAATCCATGACACCCTCCCCCCCCCCCCCTTCCCCCGGCCGCCTCTAAATGGCGAGCTGAATCCGCCCTTGGTTTTGTCAAATATTGATTAAAATCTTGAAAAAGGAATCGAAAAGAAATCCGCTTTATACAGGATCCTTATGCCATATCATCTTTAGATTCTTCTATGCTTTGTCATACGCCAGACAGGATGAGTTTAACAATACCGTGCTAAACATAGATGTGAGAAAAATCAACAAACAAATCTTCATTTGGCGAACGGGGAACATTCCCGCTCCCCCCCCCCCCTATTTTCGGCCCTGATCTGAGTTTTTCCGAACACTAAGAATATCTGCAAAATATCTTATGCCGGGAGCGAAACAAAATTACTATAATGAATGAAATAACCGCATAGTGGAACATAAAAACTGAGTAAATATTAGTCTTATTACAAAAATACTAATATTCCACCTACACCATTCGTAAACTTAACAGGGCAGATTTCATGACATTTTCCCTTAAGGCTGTTCTCAAACCCAAAAGGGCAACTTTATGACATAAGTTTTAATTTATTTTTGTTCGGAAATGCATGAAACTAGCAGCAGTTGTTGTTCAGAAACTATGTACTCGAGCTGTTTTTTTCGTTTTTTTCGCAAACGAAAAAAATCTTTCAGAAAATAGTGTCAAAGTGGGCGTTTTGAACCGAATTTTCGAGCGAAAAAAGAATATCCACTCAAGAAAAAGGGGAAAACGTGTTTGTCACGTGATCAAAATAGCTTATAACTCTATAGGTAATTTATTGATAAGAAAATGGAAAACACAGTTCGATTCCAAATCGTTTCCATGGTCAAGCTTTCCAATTTTATATCTTTCCGTTGAAAAATGAATTTGTAAATGTGTCAAAACGTTTTCGCTTGTTGAGCAGAGCAGTTGAGAACAGCCTTAATTTTAAACTTTTAAAAGTTGAAAAAGAAAGTAGTTTTAGAAAAAAAGGCTAACCACTTTAACACCTATGTTATTCTCATAAATGTTCACTTTATTTTTCACATATTAACATATATTTTTAAAGTGACAACTCAAAAAACATAATTTGCGCGTGCGATGTATAAAACTACGATGGTGTTATAAGCACTTCCTATCCCGAAAAAGAAAAAAAAGATACAGTCGAACTTTCCTTTAACGAAGTTCTCTACATAGCGAAACTTTTTGCTGAATCTTGACTTTGAAGACCATTAACATGTCAATTAATCTCCATATGACGAAAAATATATTCTATATAACGAAGTTTATTCCACTTTTGTGCATGTACAACATTCAAACGGAAAGGATGCTGTTGCGATGGATGTACACCGGTGTGCAAAACTTAAGCAACAATCGCAAAATGCTAATTTCTGAATACATGAGTACTCAAAAGAAAATTCCATGAACAGAATGTGTAGAAAATAGGTACTACCATAAGAACACGGCCAGTCGATGTGAACTGTCCTTGAAGTCATAAATGGTCAAAAGTTTCGTAGTCCCAACAATGAACTGAAATGTAATATCTTTCATTCATCATGAAGTTACCTTGTGACTCTCGTGTGACCGTCTATTGTGAGACTCCATTGTAAAGTTATCATGATAGCTGTTTTTTGACGAATTCCAATGTGACAGAAAATGAAATCATCTGGTGACTTTTCACAAAGGAACACAATAGTGACTTCACAGTAGTGTCCCGGTCATTTGAAAGACACCATGTGACTTCATTGTAACATTTGGTATTTATTTGAATTTTTTTTTTCCTGTTATTAGCCTACTCGCGTGCTTCAAAATTAGATTTTATGATTGTTGCTTAAGTTTTGCACACCAGTGTATGAATTTATTTCAGCGGATTGTATGAAAATGAAATTATTTTATTTATTTAATCATTTCCATTCAAAAGAAGAAATTTTAAAAGCCTTCGATACAATAAGAAGGAGATTCCAGTCTCACGAAAATGTTACAGATGAATTGTTCGTATACTTACAAAAGTGCGAAAATTTTTATCAATAATGTATTTTTTATAAGAAACCTGTACAAAGAAATATTAATTATTATTATTTTTTTTAAAGATAAGGATTTGGAATACTAAGGAAAAAGAGAAAAGACACGCTACGTTTCAGTTCCTGTTTACCGCTCTTTATTATGTGACTTTTTTAGACATTATTCTAATTAAATTCTTCTCATATGTCCACGCTGCATTAAAAAAAGTTACTGTTCGAATTATATTTTCTTTTCCAATACAGTAGAACCTCGATTATCCGAAGTAATTGGGACCGACCATCTTTCGGAAAATCGAAGTTTTCGGATGATCGAAAATAATTCAATTTTAAGATTAACAGACCTGCCAACCTTTGAAAATGAAAAATCGTAGCACACAAAATTTAAATTAATCTGGAGGTTGGTTGGTTGGTTTTTCGTGTTTCCCAGCCATCTTTTAACATTCGTAAAAGGAATACGGTTTCAGTCTTTCAATATAGTAAATCTTTTCCTCTGAAAATTTGTATACGATTTTTAGTTTCTTCTCGTTTAGAATCTTTTTTTTTTTTACATTTGTAAAAGGAGCCTGGTTCCAATTTTTTAGCCCAGTGCAATAAATTTTGACGAAATTTGCGATTTTTTTTCCGCGATCATTTCAGGATATTCACAATTTTTTTTTTTTTTCGCACAATCCTAATTCACATTTTTATATCACGATTCTTTGTCGAAATCTGCACTTTTTACCACGAACTTTTGACGAAATTCGCATTGTTTACCGCGATCCTTTGACGAGATTAGTGTTTTCCTTCCGCGATCTTTCGGTGAAATTTGCGTTTTCTTACTTATCTTCCGATGAAATTTGCATTTTCTTACTGATCTTTTGACGAAATTTGCGTTTAATATCATAGGCAGCCCTGTTTTTAAGGAAGGGAATTCCTGTATAAATATTTACAGAAATCCGATTCACTCGTGGTTAATATACACGAAGAGGGTTTTATGTTAAGAAGTTTGTTTTACAACCCAGATTTTTTTTTTTTTTTTTTCCCATGAACATTTTTTTAATGTCCGAATTTTCAGACTTATAACCAATTTTTTTTTTTTTAACTTTCGGAAATTAATACTTTGAAATTTTGGAACAGAATCACTCCTGAAAAATATGCTGCGCGGGATAAAAATCGCAACTTGAAACAGAAAATGCGTTTGTGTTTTTTGCAAAAAATCGTAGTTTAAGAAGGATTTTCGTAGCTTCGTAGTTTATAGGTCTGGATTAAGGAGAAATATATGCAATATTTCTTATTATGGTAACAAGTGCTTAATAGAAACAAAGCAATGGCAAAATAATAACAAGAATAAATTACCTGAATTTTAATTTTGAAGTTAAGTACCTTTCACATGTACCGCAATGGTTTGAAAAAAATGTTTTGTTTGTCGCACTTTCGATTGCCTCTGCTTTGAAGCTCTATTACGGAGGTTTTTAATATCATTAGTTCGCCAGTATCGCAGTCTTTCTGCTGCTCCAGCCATGCCAAACCTTTTGCAAAACATTAAAAAGCTTGAGAATTGCTAATTTGTTCGTTTTCTTCGTACCACTCCGCAGCTTACGGGAACTCAAGTTAAATTCAAAGGAACTCAAAGGGGGTCGAAAACACTTATATGTACTCGTAGTTCGGAAAGGACCACTTGCACACAAGGAATATGATAGTTTAAAAAAAAAAAAAAAAAAAGCTTTCAAAAAGGATTTTGCACACGAAGAATGTGATAGTAAAAAAAAGTTTTCAAAATGGATTTTGGTTAACCGAGAGTTTTGGTTAAAAGAGTTTCGGATAAAAGAGGTTCTACTGCATTTCCATTTTATGTGCATTTTTTATTTTATGTATATGCATTTTATAATATACATTTCGTTAATTTGAGTTGATTTCTATTTAACGAATTTTCTTTATAACGTGTAACGATGAGACTTCGTTAAATGGAAGTTTCACTGCATTTGAAAATTGAAATACATATAAACTTGTTAAATAAACCTAGTTTTCCAATCTTGTATAACACATTTAAACAATCTTTACCAAAAAGCAATCAAAAAGGTAATATATACAAATCCCGAGTTATATTAAAATAAGAAAATCTTAGTTAGGGCGGGGGATGACACTGTCGGGCGCTGAAAATCGACGCTTATCTATCCATATGCTTTCGAAAACTGCTTCGCTGCCTTTTGACGCTTGCTGTGGGGAAACTAGTTTTACAGGTAAAACAGCAGAAAACGGAAATACAAATCGTGATTAGCAGTCTTAAAATTTCAATTTATTTTTGAAACATATTGCACAAAATGTACAGTCATGGAAAAAAAAAAAAGTAAATACCCTCTACTAACTCCTCAACAAATTATCGTAGAAGAAAGTTACTGGTACCGAACGATTGGAAATAAAGTCTACTTTTAAATGATGTATATAAAATTTGCTTAGGGGGGCATCTACATATTAAAACGAACCATAACTTTGTTTTTTTTCAATAGCAGTACACAATTCTGACAGCATAGATGAACTCTACACCCTTCAATTAGTCTAAAAACAAATTTTTATGCAATTCGTACCATAAGTTTCCGAGAAATTATTTTAAAACGAGAGTATTTTAAGGGCTGTATCCAAATTGAAGTTCGGTACTCGATTGTTAACCGAGAGAGCTCTCTTCTTGATCAAGGCACCTTAAGCAGTCAATTAAAACCTGTTAGATTACAGGATAGGATAAAAAATTTCAAAATATTTAGTCACTTCTATCATAGACGGCCCCTTAAACCATCATTTTGCCGTTTTTTAAGCATAATTTGAAAACTGCTTGGAAGAAAAATACGAAATTTTGGATTTCCATAAAGCAGAACTTAATAAATCTGAATCCATCAAAAAAATTATAGGTTGCAATTCATAATTTTTTTTATATTAATTTCATAATTCATATCAGAAAATTATAAAAATTGCAAATTCAACGTATTTATATTTGGATATATTAGTATTATTGCTACACAAAAAATTTAAATATTAGGATTATAATTTCAGAAGTTATAAATAAAAACATGAAAATGTAATTTAACATTAGAAACACTAAATTTTGAATGTTTATAATTCAAAAACTTATCATTCAAATGACTTGAAATTAGGTGTCTAGGCATAGTTTGAACCAAAGATTTGAAATATCTCGTTAAAATTGGGTATTGCCATTGAAAAAAAAAATGAAGTTTGGATTCGTTTTAATATTTAGATGGCCCCCTAAGCAAATTTTATACATGTGATTTAAAAGTAGACTTTATTTCCAATCGTTCGGTACCACTAACTTTCGTCTACGATAATTTGTTGGGGAGTTAGTAGGGGTGTTTACTTTTTTTTCCACGACTGTACGTGTACAAGCGTACGTGGACGAATTGAAAATAACAGAAGTTTGGATATTTTTTTACAGAGTTTATAAGAAATTTAAACGCCGGCTTCACTTTTATTTTAATGGTTATCTACTTATATATAATCCAAATGCAGGAAATTATAGGTAAGCATTCTGGGGCGAACCGTACCATCTACATACACTCTTATCCAAAATTATCTTTACATGCATGAAATCATGGATTTCTCGAAAACTATGAACTATGATTTTATGATTTTGTGTGGAATCACAAATAACATCATAAAACACAAATACAAAGTTAAAAATTACGATTACTGCATATTATATAAAGCTGTTGCATGAAACATTAAAAAAGTGCAATAATATCTCACAAGCAGTGTTTAGAAAAAAAAGAATAACTGTAAAGATAAATTTAGACATAAATATTTAAAACACAAGGCTGTTTTTTCGCGCTGAGCTTTCTATTGAACCGATTTTGCTAATAATTTTTTTAATTGGAAGTTTTTCATTTGAAGATGTGCAATTTTTAAAAATATTCCCATTTTTATATTTTAACCCCTTAACTGCCCAGGGCGTATATATATACGTCTTTAGAAAATGCATGCATCTATGAAAGGAATTGCGAATTCCAATTATAGCGAGGCAATTTTCACCACCTGAGCCATTATGTACAGTGTGTCCACGTATAACCTGACCGACCTTTATTTTCGCAGCAGTTGGTCCTAGATGCATACTTCAAATCACAAAAATGGTTTAAATAAGGTAAAGAATTATTTTTAAAGCGATTTGGGTCAATAAAAACATTTATTAAAATATTACGAAATTTAAATTTTTATACGGTCCCCGGTCCTAAAAGTGATATTTACTAAAAATATACTGTGACACTAACAAGTAAGACAAAAAAAAATCCCATTCTTCTAACATTAAAATTGACCGAGTTATGAAACTTTGAAAAGCATGACTTATACCACTTTTTTGCATATCAAAACAGATGATTTCGACCATGCTTTCAGGGGTCGTGTATAAAGTACTTAGACTTATTTCAAGGTATCTGAGCTTTGAAAGAAATCGTACAAATATTACGATTCACTTTTATTAGTTAAATTTCAGATTAGTTAAAATAATTGCATTTTAACATATGTTTTATTCTGTAAGGATTCGAGGCTATGATTTCTTTTAACTAAAATTATGTTATTTTTATAAGGTTTTATTTAACTTGCAATGATCGTCTTTTCAGTTTAAAATTTGTACTCGAACTTTAATTTACTTTCAAATGTCCGATCAAAGTTAAATTTTACATGCTGACTTAAGTCCGATGGCAATGCAATATTACTATGATTTTCGACTCTTACCATCTTATATATACTTACATTAGAGGATAACAAAAAAATTCGGATAGATTACCGTCAAGAAGTTTAAGAAATAGTTTTAGATTAGATAACATAAACCTGCGATGCTTGTGTTTTTTAACTTTTATAATTACATTTTATATACTTTTTAACGCTGAATCAAAAAATTACCTTTACTTTTAACCATCATGTCAAGATTTTTCGCAAATCGTAAATTTCAAGGTTAAAAAATAGCGAAAAATCTGATACTATAAAATAGATGCAAGACTTTTTTATTCAGTTTAATTTTATTTAATTCAATAATTTATTAGATTTTTTGGCTTATACTGGGTTTCTTACAGCTAAACAGCTCGCGGGTTCGATGAGGTTGGGAGGGAAGGGGGGATCAATTTTAACTTTTAGCTTTTTAGCTTTGAAATTTGCGATTTGAGAAAATTCCTGATGTGATAGTTTAAAATGAAAGTCATTTTCGGATTCAGTGCTAAAAAAACATAAGAATAAATTTTCAAAAGCTAAAAGATATGCCCCAACCCAAAATTTGAAAGACAGTGCAGCATTTCTAACAGCATTTTAGAATATGTATAATTTTGTAAAGAATTGAGGCTGTTGTTTTTCATCCTTTTATTTAACAAAAAAAACTTATTTTTATCCTCTTATAATGTTCAGTACAAATTGCACATTTTGCAGTAATATGTCAGAATGATTGAAGATTTCAAATTTATATTGAAATGCTAATTTTACTCTCAACAATTTCTTTAATATACCTGACGAAATTATATTTCTACTAAATTTGTGAATGACCCTTAATATGCAGCAAAAAAATATACTCCAACTTTAAACAGCTATTACTCGGTCAATTTTAATAGTAGAATAGCAGGACTTTTTTTTTTTTTTTTTTGCCTTACCTGCCAGTGTAACAGGGAAATTTTACTAAATATAACTTGGACCGGGCGACCGTATACAAATTTAGATTCTGTAATTCTTCGCTAAATTGTTTTTTCGCTTCAAACATTTTTTATCTTAATCCTGCACCTAATTTTGACCATTTTTCTAATTGGAAGTATGCATCTAGGTCCAACGGTTGCCAAAATAAAGGTCGGTCAGATTATACGTGGACACACTGTATAAAATATGCATTTTCTTACTGTTATTTCAGAAAATTAATTTGCACTTTCTATAATTTCAGAAATATGCGATTTAAATAAGGCCCTTGAGATCGCGCAAGATTTCGTCGGCAGTTAAGGGATTAATTTTAAATGTTTTTTTTTTTTTTTTTTTTTTTTTAATGAAATTTCTTCAAAATGGTGGCAATTGGATTACTTCCATTGTTGTAGATGAAAGAGAAATAAAAAATATTCAGACATGTGGCTTTTTAGACGTATTTTTTCATTTGCAAGTTATTTTCAGTAAAATATATATATGCACGCGTACTTTATTTTTATAAGCTAATAAATTCACATTTATTGCGAAATCACGAGAATATTGTCTATTGGGTTTATTTTATCTTTATGACTTTATTAGTTTCTTTTTTTTTATTACTATTAAATAGAAAATTTATTTGTATTTGAATATACTGTGGTTACGAAATAAGTACGTATATAAAGTACGTTTCAAAAGTTTGTGCCACAGACGTTATGCTTAGCTTGAAACAAATTTTTACATTAATAAAACAAAGGAGAAAAATTGATATGATTGCGTCAACAAGACGCAATTTTCATTTCTTAATTCTAAAGATCCTTTACTGATCGTTGTATTATTTCAGAAATTGAGTATTGAGTTAAAAAAAAAAAAAAAAATCCTAATCATTTCTATTTGCATTTGTCACTTTTAAAATGTACTTTTCTGCAATAAAAACCGTTCAACAATAAAATCTACATGCTCTTTGTTTGTATGAAGTGATAAATATTGCAGATCAGCATTGCATAATTTTTTATGGGGGTTATTACAAAAAGTAAAATAAGTAAATAAATACTGCAAAAATGCAATTAAAAATCAGACAGAACTGATTGTCAAACAGAAAGAAGTAATGAGAGAAACAAAATGGATCATTATTTAGACCTTGCATATGGTGGTTGTCAGGGTTTGATAAATCTTCTCAGTCGTATAAAAAATATGTTCAATCATTTTAATTCTAAGAGAGTGTTCAGATTTGCTCTTTTTTTTGTTGTTGTTGTTGTTTAGGGGTGGAGGGAGAAGGAAAAACAGAAGGATGGCAGTTTGTTTTATTTTAAAATTTACATCTTATGAGAAGCCATTTACAAATTGCACCGTCTAGACATTTCTGCTTGAAAAGTTAAGAACTAAAAAATTATTTACAATACGTAACCACATAATATTAAACTCTGAAGACATAAAACAAAATATATTAACGTCTTATAATTTTGTCAGGCTAGACTAACAACATGGTGGAATTAATGATAACTACATTAACCTCTTGCGGGTTATTTATTTATTTAAAGGAGAGGTATTTTCTTTTTGGTTTAAATATTTATAATAGGTGTCTAAAAGAAAAACAAAATTTAACTGAATTGTCGAGTCCAAATTCATTATTGTGGACTAGAGATGTGTCATTTGTTGAGGAACGAATCCAAAGGAACGATTCCGGCAGTGAAACTGAAGGAACGAATCCATTCTGTAGAAAGGAATCGGTCCTTTTCGGAACGATTCCGAAAAGGAACGACTCCTCGGAATCGGTCCTTTTCGGAACGGTTCCTCGGATTCGGTCCTTTTCGGAACGGTTCCTCGGATTCGGTCCTTTTCGGAACGGTTCCTCGGAATCGGTCCAAAATGTACCCACTCCGAAAAGGACCGATTCCTCGGAGTCGTTCCGAAAAGGACCGAATCCTCGGAGTCGTTCCGAAAAGGACCGAATCCTCGGAGTCGTTCCGAAAAGGACCGAATCCTCGGAGTCGTTCCGAAAAGGACCGAATCCTCGGAGTCGTTCCGAAAAGGACCGAATCCTCGGAGTCGTTCCGAAAAGGACCGAATCCTCGGAGTTGTTCCGAAAAGGACCGAATCCTCGGAGTCGGTCCGAAAAGGACCGAATCCTCGGAGTCGGTCCGAAATGTACCGACTCCGAAAAGGAACGATTCCGTCGGAATAGGTTCTTTTTTTGTAGACTGGTCAGTTTTAATGAATTAAAATGCGCTATTTTATTTCAAAATAACAGATTTTGATTCTATTAAAGCTGACTTTATTGCCAAAATATCCTTCTAATGTGTGTCCCCCCCCACCCCCCTCCTCAAAAAAAAAAGAAAAGAAAGAAAGAAAAAAGAAATTGAAGTGTGGGGCGGAGTAGGGCGTTTAATAAACATTACTATTTGATCTTCTTGTGCTAAATTAATCTGAAAGAAATAATTAAAAAAATATTTTATACGAATTGGATTTTTTCCACCTGAGTGAAAAAGTGTCCGTGATGGGATTCTAACCCAGAAACTTTACGTGCTTTACCGATTGAGTACCTGGACCCCGAAGGTAATGGAACACCATGTGTACTTTAATACACTAATACTTTTTCTAATTGGTAAATGTATCATAAAAAATGAATTTTTTCTAAATGGATTCTTAAGGCCATTCTCAAATCCAAAAGTTTTAATTTATTATTATTCGGAAATGCATGAAACGAGCAGATGTTGTTGTTCAGAAACTATGTAATCGAGCTGTTTTTTCCGTTTTTTTGCTAACGCAATAGATCTTTCAGAAAATAGTGTCAAAGTGGACGTTTTGAACCGAATTTCCGCGCGAAAGGGGCATAATCGCTCAAAAATGGACGAAAAACATGTTTGTCACGTGATCTAAATCGATTATAACTCAATAGGTAATTTACTGATCAAAAGATGGAAAACACAGTTCAATTCCGAATCGCTTCCATGGTCAAACTTTCCAATTTTATATCTTTCCGTTAAAAAATGAATTTGTAAATGTGTTAAAACGTTTTACGCTTGTTGAGCAGATCACTTAAGAACAGCCTTAAGAAAAACAAAGAAAAAGCTTGTTTAATTAATAGTGAAAAATATTTTTTTAAATCTGATTAGAAACTGTTTTGAATAATATAAGAAATATATCACTAGGTCATAAAAAGTGCATTTTAATGGGATAATAATAACTGATTTTCAATTATTTTAATAATTGTAGAGTTACGCACTTTCATGCATATTTCACTATTTCATGTTATTTCCTCAAACATAATTTCAATTTGAGAATCCTCTTTGTCAAAAGAAATGTATGACCAGCTACGAGCGCTCGAGTACCACTTTATTTCCACAGTTTGGCGTCTTGTTTTTCTCTCCTGAAGAAGATTATTAAAAAAATCTCAAAACTCTCGAAGATTGTTGTTTTAATCAACTTACATTGAGGTTTATTACATAGATCTGTTAGAACAAGGAATTTTTGTAAAACGTTTCTTTCTTTCTTAAGATAATGAATATTTCAAAAAGCATAATGTCTAATAATAATAATAAGATAACAGTAACAGTGGTGGGTGGGATTGAAATAATTTAACCGCGGTTCGCTCTCTTAATGGCCGTTTTGAGTATAAAAACGGGAAAGTAAAATCACGTGCTACATATAGATTAGTGGACTTTCTCCAACACTGCGACATATATGTAAAGCTGCATATTTTATGCTTATTTCGGTTTAATAGATTTATGTTAACCATCCGCCTACCAGAGGGGTTCAATGGCCCCGGCAGGTACATTTATAATGACATTTCTAATTTATTTTAAAAACTGAAATTTCTGCAAATATGGGGGTTTTTTCTGGGATGTTCTATATTCTTTTGAGTAGAACATTCCAGAAAAAGTCACATATTTACAAAATTTTCATTTTTTTAAATGTGAAAAATCAATTTGAATGTACCTATCAGGTCTGTTGCACCGCTCTGGTATGCGGAAGGTTAACCCATTAAGGACCAGCATGTTTTACAGTAATTTTATTCAGTTCGCGCCATTTTTTGTTAAACCCGTACTTTTACTTTATGAATCACTGAAATGTGTTAATTAAATAAGGCACATTTTACTTTTCTCTTTTGCTGGTATCAAAAAAATTTAAAAATTCACAAATATAATGTTGCGAAAACGCAACGTCAGTCTTTAATGGGTTAATATTGCATTTAAAAAGTTTTACAATATACGAATTTAATTATTGGTTTCCGAAGAATGCACGTTGTGATTTTGTACAGTTTTTTCATTTGTTATTTTATTTCTATTTCTTGCTAAATAATTAGAATTTAAATAACTGTGACTTTGTTTTAATTCAACGTAAAATAAAAGCAAAAAAAATCGTTTATCGTAATAATTTCTTATAATAATTCAGATTTCTTGATCGTTATTGATACTCGTAAATCCCGAGTTCAATGCCACGATTAATGCCTGTTACTGTGGTGATGGATAATACATATCTGAGTTTAATTTCGATCAAAGCAAGGCTCCCTTCAAGCCAAACTAAATTTAATGTTTCAAGCCTAATACCAAACTTCCGTTTTTATTGAGGTAAAACTTACTGCAAATGCGATACTAAATTTTATGTATTTTCCTTTCTTATTGTTATTCTTTTCACTTAGAAGATTTAATTATTTATTTTCATTTTTTTTAAATTACATAAAGTTTTCTGAAAAGTTAGAATTTAACAAAATGTTTTATCTATTTTAAATAGTTTTGATAATAAAAAGTTTAACTCCGAATAAAAAATAGTCAAATTCTCAAAAAAATTAAGGTTGGTACAGCAGTTTACAACATATGTCTTTCATTCAACGGCCGAAACGTCGTCAAAAGGATAGTTCTTTATATAGTACTACACTCTGTAATAATAATGGACATACTTTTAATTTGTTTAATTTAATTAAACCAATAAACCGTTTTTCAGTTAAAATGTTAGCAAATTTCAAATTTAAAGAAATAGAACTTTGAAGTTTAGTGAATCACTATATCTTTTGGCGGAGATAATATGTACTATATATGTATAAAATCATATATATTACTATATATATGCATATTATAATATTAATATATATAATATTATTTTATAAATATCACTAGCCATAGCCATGCTGCTAATGAATCTGTTTACAAATCATCTGAAGGAACTTTTACCCTTTCGTGTAACACAAGTGTTCCATGACTTCATGAGTTATGAAGCTCCAAAGATCCCAATCCAAACAAACATATTAGCATCGCAATTCACTCACATCGAACTAGGGTTCAGTATAAGTGGAGAGAGGGTGACGGCGGATGAGGGTGTGAAATTAGAGAAATTTCTGTAGGTTTTCGTGAAATTGGAGATTCAAAAAGAGCTGTAAGTTTATTGAAATTCTACGTAGTTAACAGCAGTTTACAAATAGCGATGTTATGGTATAAGATAAGACATACATCAGTCACTCAGGAAAGACAGTGTGCAAAAACGTGCTTTACTTTTTAACCCTTTCCAATAAAGTTAGTGTTTATGAATGCGGTTTGTCTGTCCGTCAGACCGTCTGTTCACGCTCTAAGGCAAGTCACACACTAAGGCGACACATAAGACATGTCGCTTGAATTCACTAGAAAAACTGGTTAAAACAAGTTTGTAACAACTTCGTTCTTTGTTTCGACCGGTTTTTGCACTTCATGTTGCGCTTTATGTCGTTCTGTCGTCTCAGTGTGTGATATACCTAACTCCCTTAAATATACTCGGATTCCCATGCAATTGATATATGTTAATTATGTTTACCATGGGATGTTTGGTATTCAATATGAAGAGTGTAGCATTAATAGTTCATTTACAGGGGCACCCAAAAGTATTTCGTTACATTATGGTCAACGGGAAAAAGTCGTTTGCAGTGCATTTTAATGACATTAAGCTATTTCAAATGCACTAAAATTGATATATATCACTGAATTGTACTACAAGATGATTGCTATAGAATAGGATGTTCCACTTCTGAACCATATCATGAAGGCAATGATAATAATGTTGATGAATTATGCAAATATCCTGTGTACGTAAAGTTAGGGAACTGAGGGGAAAGACGATAAATGGGATAATGTTATTGAAAGTACGGACACTGGAACAAAACGAACAAAAATGTAATCTATTTTAACAAGTTACATATCCAAACCAGTAGGGCCATCCAAATGAAAAATGAGATTCAGAATGAAAAATGAAATTAGGATTACCTAGAGGTAGATTTTGAAGAGGAATCTATGAGACTAAAAATTCCTAGACCCCGGTGACAAATATCAGAGCAATAATAAAATTTCTTATACAGGATGTCCACTCTCAACGATGTCCAATGGCCAATTCCTAAACCTTTAGTCATAGCCATATAGTTCCAATTAAAAAAATGTTTTAAATGGGGACAAAGAAGTATTTGAAAAGTGATTTGGGTCAATAGAATCATTTCTTGAAAAATTACGAAATTTAATTTTTTATACGGTCCCCCGGTCCTTCAAGTTATAGTTAGTAAAACTTTCCTATTACACTTACAAGTAAGACAAATAAAAGTCCTATTATTCTAAGATTAAAACTGACTGAAGTAATGGCTGTTTAAAGTTGGAGCACATTTTTTGCTGCAAAATAGGGGTCATTTACAAATTTACTAGAAATATAAATAATCTTCAGGTATATAAAAAAAATAGTTGATAGTAAAATTAACATTGCATTATAAATTTGAAATCTATAATCATTCTGAAATATTAATGCAAAATATACAGCTTGTACTAAACATATAACAGGAAAAAAATAATAGAATTTTCGTTAAATAAAATGTTGAAAAGCAACAGCCTCGACTCTTTGCAAAATGACACATATTTTGAAATGTTATTAGATTACACTAGGATGCAAATTTGTGTTGTGTCATGTGTTTTAGCTTTTGATAATTAGTTCTTACGTATTTTGTAGCACTGAATCCAAAAATGGCCTTCATTTTTTTATCACAAAGTACAGATTTTTTGCAAATCGTAAATTTGAAATCTAAAAAGTGAAAAATTTACGGAAATCTGAGAGTATAAAATAGACGTGATTGTTATTTCTTTAACTTTTGATAATTGATTTTTATCTATTTTTTACTATTGAATCCGAAAATGACCTTCATTTTTAACCATCACGTCAGGATTTTTCGCAAATTGTAAATTTCAAAGTTTAAAAGTTCAAAGTTTTAATTGAACCTCTTCCCTTCCCACATCATTGCATCCCCGAGCTGTTTAGCTGTAAGAATCCCAGTATAAGCCAAAAATTGAATAAATTCTTGAATTAAATAAAATTAAATTGAATAAAAGAAGTTTTACATCCATTTTATAGTATCAGATTTTCGCTATTTTTTAACTTTGAAATTTACCATTTGCAAAAAGGTCTAACATGATGGTTAAATATGAAGGTATTTTTTACATTCAGGGCTAAAAAGCACACACAAATCAATCGTAAAAGTTAAAAAATGCAACCATCGACTCTTTTTTACAGTATTAGCTATTTTTTCAATTTTGAAATTTACTATTTGCAAAAAATCCTGACATGATGGTTAAAAATGAAGATAATTTTCGGATTCAGCGATAAAAAATACATAAAAATCATAATTTTAAAAATACATAATTTAAAAAATAAAAAAACACAACCATCGCAGTCTTGTATTATCTAATTTAAAACTTTTTAGTAAACTTGTTGGCAGTAATCTATCCGAAATTTTTTGTGTTACCCTGTAAAATAAGTACATAATGGTAAGCACTGAAAATCATAATAATATTACATTGTCATCTGATTTACGTCAATATGTAAAATTTAACCTCGATCGCATATTTTAAAGTAAGTTGAATTTCGAGTACAAATTTTGAACTGGAAAGACATACATACGATCGTTTCAAGTTAACCCATTACCCGCTGATGTTGCGTTCACGCAACGGTCAAAACAATTGCGCATGCTTAAAATAATTACTTTGTTACCACTATTTTAGAATAAAAAAAATTGCCTTATTTATTGGCAGAAATTTTGATATTTTAATAAAGCGAAAATTACCTTTCTGAATTTGTGGTGACAAGCGACTTTCAACAAGAAATTTTAAAATTCCTACTTTATAGTTTTGGCGGTTAATAGGTTAAATAAAAGCTTATAAAAATAGCATAATTTTTGTTAAAAAAATCATGAAAAGAAACAGCTTCAAATACTTACAAAAATCTGTCGTAATACGATTTCTTTCAAATCGCAGCTACACATGAAATAAATCTTTCAAATACTTTAAGCACTTTGTTTACGACCCCTAGAAGCATGGCTAAACTCATGTGTATTCGGATGCAGAAAAGTGGCATAAGTCTTGCAGTTCAAAGTTTCGTATAACTTCATGAATTTTAGTGTTAGATGAATGGGACTTTTTTTGTCTTTCTTTTAAGAGAACAGGAAATTTTTACTAAATATCACTTATAGGGCCGGGGGACCGTATAAAAAATTAAATTTCGTAACTTTTTTAGAAATATTTTTATTGATCTAAATGACTTTCAGAATAATTTTTTACCTTATTTAAAACATTTTTGTAATTGGAATTATAGGTCTATGACTAACGGTTTAGGAATTAGCCATTGAACATCGTTGAGAGTAAAGACACACTGTATAAAATAATAATATAAATGGCGGTCATTTGCACTGCAAATAAGGGCGTCTTAAATTCAGACACATATGTGACTGAAAAAGTAATTCAAACACTTAAGTGTCTGAATATGGAATTTCAGACATCATAGGTGTCTGAAATTAAGACACTTAAGTGTCTTACTATATGATCATGGTATAAACACTGTAAACTGAAATGTCTGAAATTCAGACACATAAGTGTCTGAAACTGGAGTGTTCAATTTTCAGATATTTTAAAGTGTCTTATTTTTTAAGACAGGTGTATGCGTCTGAATTTAAGATATTTCAAACGTCTGAATCGCATCCATTTTTGACCAATCTGGAAGTTCGGTAATAGGCAGTCAATTTTTCACTTTTTTTTGTAAGCTTTATACAGTATAAAAAAATCCGTTAAAATATGGAAATTATACTGGCAATTTACGTATTTTAATGCAAATTTTCTTTCTTAAATTCCAGAAAATTTTCCATTTTTTGCATATTTCTGTATTTAAAATTTTCCATTTAAAAGGTAAAATATACTCTTTCAAGGACAAATCCATATATTTCGCAATCAGCATTTTCTAAACCCATGTATATTAGACATGATTTATTTATTTATATTCAAACCAGTGCATTGGTTGCATTCAAACCAGTGCATTGGGGGGGGGGGGGGCTAAGAAGGCTGAATCCCCTCCCAGACTAGACTAGATATTGTTATTTTTTTAATTATGAAAGAATATTATTATTATTTTTAATAGGTTTAAAAATAGGAATTTTTGAAAAGATATTAATTTTGTCACACAATTTTTTTTCTCTTTTATACATTTTATAATGAAATTCGAAATTATAGCATGTTTGAAATTTACTTAATTATGAATTAAAGACACAGTGTAACCTCTTGTTCACTTCAACCTTCATAATATTTTGCTAATTTAATAATAAAACTTTAAATTGTTTGATTGCAAACACACTTTAAAATTATCCAAATACAGAAACACACCAAAAAAATCGCAAAAATTAAGATATATTTTAGCACAGTATTTCATTATTTAACATCTTAAAAGCATTCAGAATTACACCCACTAAAACTTTTCAGAGCTGCCTCTGGCTGGTTACGACTTATCAGTGTTGAATTCAGGGGGTGGCCCGGGGGAGAGAAATTTCCCTCGGAGCAAAGAGATGTCCCTCCGGAAAATTTGAGATTTTGTGTTTTCAATGGTCAAAAAGTGCAATCCCCCCCCCCCCCCCCCACCGGAGTCTCAGAAATCCCTCCCGAAGAAATGTGTCTGAATTCAAGCTCCAGTCAGCAGAAAAATAAAAGTCAGGACCTGATCTGGCATGTCCCATCAAATCAAATGAGAGAAAGACCGGGCCAGATCTGAGCACATATACTCCTCTAAAATATGCCTCTTTAAATCGCAATCCTGGATAGAAAATGTCAAGTTTAATTACGAAAATTTCCCAAGAGAAAAATGACTTGAATACACCAAATTCAGTAGCGCCATCTAGTTTGAGTCGAACGTATTATTATTAGTGGAACATATTCTTATTAGAACGTGTTTTTGAAAAGTCGAACGTTTTTTTTTTTTTTTTTTTTTTTTTTTTTTTTTTTTTTTTGATTTATGGAATATTTCTGAAAATTCTTACTATGTAACTTTTTAGCTAATGATTCAGTATCGATCTACTCCAGGTACGATTTCACCGTGGGAAAATTAGTTTCATCAAAAAATTTTACGCTGTATTTTGATCGAGGGAAAAAAGGAAGACAAAAAATTTGTCCGTAAACCAATGATTTTTATTATTTTTGCAGAAAAATTATACATAATATTTATAACTGAGAAATTTTGTTCAGAATATTTAGCATATAGGAGGAAGTAATGAGTCCAATTTCAAAAATGTTACTATATCATTCACTGATCAAACGAAAAAAAAAAGAAGAAATAATCAAAGAAAACAGAACACTATATTCCTTCACACACTTTCATATACACATACCTTCGCATTAAAATTAAACACAGGCTTTTGGCAATAAGAAATGCATTTATTTTTGAATGAAAAATTGATTTTATTTTTAAAGGTTGCCCTCCCCCCCCACACACACACAACTGAAACGGGACAAGACCGAATTAAATATGTATATATATAATATATATATATATACATACGCACTGTTAAAACATTTTAAATATTTTAATATTTCAAAAATAACGTGTCTTCTGATAAACAACAATATTTGTGTTCTGAAAATTTCTTCGATAGAAGTAAAAAAATTTTCTACTGGTTCTACATCGCATGAAATTAAAAAGCAAAATATTCAAAATTCTAGAGAGAAGATGTGTGAAATCTTTCAAAATTATAAGCAGATTGACAAAATATTTACAGTTTCCGTAAAATAAATTGGGAGTCACAAATAACTAACAATATTTGAACTTTCCAGCTGTGGAGGCGTGGCCGAGACGGATTATCGCATAGTCTACGGACCATAAGATCGTGAGTTCGTATCCCGCGATGGGTAAGTGTAATATTGCTGATGTTGTAAAATGAATTAGATGAGTGAATCATGTAAAATCTCTGAGACCTACTGAAAAGTGGGTGAAATGTCCCTTCCTTGAGAGCATAATTTTTATTTTTTAAATATAGAAATTTCCAAAAAAAATTTAAATATTTCTGGTAATTGAAGAAAATTTCCACTAAAATACGTAAATTGTACTGGCGTTTTGATTGGCGGTACAGTTTTTATATTTTAAAGGATTTTTTTTTTTTTCTGTGTATTAAGGCTTACCGAAAAAAAGGTGGAAAAATGCTTTTGCAGAGAAATTAAAGGTGGTCAAACATGGATGCAATTCAGACGTTTGAAGTGTCTTAAATTTAGACACATACAAGCGTCTTAAAAATTTAGACACTTTAAAATGTCTGAAAATTGAACACTCCGTTTCAGACACTTATGTGTCTGAATTTCAGACATTTCAGTTTACAGTGTGACGACATATTTTCAAGAGAAACCAATGATTACACTGAAAATCGAATAGACCTTGCACCGCCCTTAAATTTCCAAGAGGATTTATGCTTTATACCATAAATCATAAAGTTAGAAATAACTGCAAATTAATTGCACACCCCGATCAATGAAATGAACTCTTAAAAACAAAATCATCTGTCCAAAACATTACAAAATTAAGCCGACTGGATGCGTAAGAAAATGGATGGGTACATAAGAAAATAAATTAGTAAAAAATGTTATGGATTGAATGTAGTTCTCTTTATCTCGGAAGTGTTTTTTTCCCCTTGGAATCCTTTATTTTTCAAAATCGTTCATTTTTTTCGGAATCGTTCATTTTTCTCGGAATCGTTCCTTTTTCTCGGATTCGTTCCTTTTTTTGGAACGATTCCGAAAGGAACGACTCCGAAGAACTCGTTCCTTTCGGTGAACGATTCCGGCTGGAACGATTCCTTAAAAGGAACGATGTTGCCCATCTCTATTGTGGACATCTGTCTTTAATACAACTTACTCCATTTATTAAAAAAACAAATTTCAATTATAGTCAACTTTGTCTAAAGCGATATCGATCGGAATAGAGAAAATTTTCCATCGTAAACAGACAGTATTACAATTCGTTCTCCGGGATTTTAAAATATTTCCGCTTTAGACAGTTTTCAGTCTTAACACAGAATACGTCTTAGACAGAGTTTACTGTACTTTGTTTCTTCTAAATCGGATGGCAAATCCTACTCGTTAAATTATCCGAAAATATTAAATATTATACATTAAAGGAGGCAAGTGCGCCTAAAGAAGTGTTGATAAAAATTTCAGCTACTGTCATATCTGCAAAATGGATGCATCATTGCATATGTTTTTACGAGTTCTTAAAACATTTATCATTATTCTAAAGTTAAAGCAGAGGTAATCTTTTACACTTTCGAGAAAATTATAACAATTTAAAAAGACTTTTTCTTATGGAATCATCTTTTCCAAAAGTTATCTTCAATTAATGTTCGAATATTAAAGCAACAAATACCTTAATAATTAACAAATTTATATTTAAAATATTTACATAAACAGAAAAGCATAATGCATTCTTTAAAACAGAATAATCAAAATATCTCCTAAAATTTTTATGTCCAATTGGGCAATGCTATCTTTCAAATAAATAAAAATCGCTGCATAAAATTCCCATGGAGGTATTCAGGAAATAAATTCTTTTAAATAAAATATAAGTAAAAACATAAGAAAACTGCCTTATTTGCAATTTTCATTAATATGCCAAGGGGACTGAAATTATTAACAGACGGATCAGTTGGAGCTAATATGAGACGTCCCCTACCACGCCAAGAAGACGAAGAAGAAAAAAAGAAAAGAAAAGTTACTGATTTTTAACAGTAATAAAACTGGCTTTTTGATTATTTTGAATCGGTATCTGATTTTGTTTATATTCATTTAGCGCATATTCAAAATTTCCTACATTCAGACAAAATAAAAGGTAAAAAATCTGAAATAATACAACCAGGGCTTAATTTGAGCAGGAGCTCAGCTTCAGTACTGCTTTCTTGTCAGTGATTATTTAAAAATTAGAGGGAATTCACCAGAGCTCATAAATATTGGTCTCCGAAGCCCAGCGGAACAGCATTTTCGAAAAACCGAAGGCCAAATTATCTATCTTTAAGTTCTTTCCTACCAAAGCGCTTACATATGTGACGTAGCGTGTTGCAAGCATTGGAGAGTTCTAGGTAGCGCTCAAAAGTGTAGGCTCAATAGTTTCCGAACGGCGACGAGGAGTGCCAGAATTAACCGCAACCTCGTCTACAGTTTTTACTCGGGGTTGTCTTAAGTTTACTCGATATAGTCATAATATATTTACTGAAGATGAAATAGCTTTAACTTTTGCAAATAATGTATGAAGTGTAGACATAAGGGTGGGGATGAATGGGGAGATACACGAAGTGTTAGAGCAGAATATTAGAGCTCCGAAATTTTTTCCCTTGGAAATTAAGAACGATTATTAACGATTACAGATGAAACATTAGACTCGATGCAACTTTGAGAAATACCTCTCATTTCAGTAGTGCTTGAAACCAGTTACAAATAATGGGGGTCTTACATGTAAATCTTGGGTTATAATAATTATTATTATTTAGCTTTACTTTTATAACATGCAATATATATATTTTTTAATTTATAAACATATAGAGGAAGCAAATTGTTACTTGTCTGTAATTTGTATTATTTATTTGGGACTAGAATCAAGAGATCAAAAGTAACTGAACACTTTAAAATGATGTATCATATTAGCTCCAATGGAGCCATTAAAAAAAAAAAAATTAAGATATATTTTGAACGCATGTGCATCAATTGAATCTACAGATGAAGCAGATTTTAAATTTACTGTTAAGGAATTATTAATTTTTTCATTTATTTATCATCGAAGTAAAATATATGATATTAAAATGCATGAAAAACAAGCACACTCTCACATAAATATACGAGTAACTATGTATGTGTTTAATTTTTTTCAAAATATTCACTGTCGCAAGAGTAACCACTATTGTTCTAAATTGTTTCGACAATCAGCGCAGTTTTTAATTTTTAAAGAACAAGACAATCTATCTACGATTTCTATCCACGTGTAGAGCGATCAAAGGAAAATCAGCGATTGCTAGATCTAATATATATGATAAGAGGAGGTGGAAGTAGGGTCGATAAAAACTATCTTTTAGGATTTATAAATTGATTTATACATGCAGTCATAATTTAATTAATATAAAACTATTTACTGGTTGAAGCGTTTTTTTGAAAATATATATTACACTCTTTTTACCTGACTGCCAAGAAGGGTTATATGTTTCATGCGTATCTGGGTATGTGGATTTCTTTATATCCTCGAAACATCCCAACGGCTGGATGGATTTTAATAAATGAGGTATCTATCGATTCTTCTTAACCGCCCGATGGTTATAGGCTAGGTTTTGTTTTTATAAATTCAAAATGACGACCGTAAAATACAAAATAGCGGTAGAGACGAAAAAAAAATAAGCACCCTATCGAGTGGCATATCATTAGAATGGTCTTTCAAAATGAAGACGATGTTTCATTGACTATTTTACAGTCAGAAGCTCCGTTTAAATATTACACAACCTGGAAGTTGTGTAGGTAGGATCTCTAGCTTTACTGCAACTCTAACCTTCATAGACATCTATAGGCCTCATCAAAACAGTGTTTACAGATAGGAACCAACAATTAAACACAACTTAAAAGCCACCAATACAAGTAAATAAAAAAATAGGGAAGTAATATAAAAAATAGTTTCACACTGATGAGAAATAATTAGTTCGCTTTTTACGCAGTCTGTTTTTTTTATTTTTTAAATTTAATTTTTATTATATATATATATATATTTTCTATCTTTTAGTGTTCAAATATCTTCTTGTGGCAGTTTCACAACCAGTCGACCTATTTTGACGAATCATTAAATCCATTGTATTGTATCTCGTATACAATTGCAACCATAAAGAATATTGGATATAGAATATATATACCTGCAGTCGACTAATGGAAAAATCCTTTTAAATTAATTTATTAATTTATGTAAGTTCAAAACTATTAAAATGTTGTATTGCCATCGGAAACACACCTGTGAGCAGAGGCGCCAAATTATATGGGGGGGGGGGGGGAGAGGGCGAGCCCACCCAATAATTTGATCTCCCCGCCCAACCAATTTCAATTGATTTAATTCATTATTTATTTATTTACTTATTTAATCGCAGAAATGAAATTTGGTTTTATTGACGTTCTCAAAACAATTGTGTTTGAAAAATAGTAAGGACAACAATTAGACTTACAGAAGCACTGAAAGCCCCATCAGCGTAAGTAAATTTCTCTCAAAATTCAAAATTCCTGCATATTTTGCCATCTGTTTTAACGTTTTTAATTGAAAAGCAATTAGGTGACTAAACTGTACGTTTTTCTTAACATTTAGTTCTTTTGCACTTTCAATAGTTAGCAATTTTTGTTATTTATAATAAAAATTAATGTATTTATAAGAAAGGACTCGTAAAAATATAATTTAATAAATTATTTATTAAATTATAATTTTACATTTTGATTATAAAAAAACATAATTTAACTTCGAATTATCTTTAGTCATTTCCTGCTCACCCGCCTCTGTGTCTATATACACCCGCACTAACAAGGAAGGTCTCCATACGGGCATATTCAGAAAAATCTGAAAAAAATACAGAATGTTCTTCTCGTGTGGCTATATATGTTTATTAAAATAATTTTGGCGGAACCTCTATAGAACTTACGTAAAAAAAAAAATAATGAAAAATTCGCTTATTTGGCGATTTATCATCAGTTGGCGATGAAATGAAATTTCGAAAAATACTTTTTTATGTCGAATACTCTTTAAGATAAAAGTGTTTCGTATTGAACTTGTTTAAATAAATTGAATGTAAATAACTTTAGTTTTGTCAGTTTTAGTTTGATTTAACTATAGTTTTGTCACATATATATATTTATAATGAAAGTTAAATATCAAATTTTACGAATTAAAACAAAATTAAAATAAATTAAAATTGTTTCAATATCTCAAAATTAAGTCCAGTTGAGCACTGTCGATTCAATTTTGTCGCTATGGAAACGACGAATTCTTTGATATTCAAATGAATAACTGGTAAATGAATTTTGCTTTTATTTTGGAATACGCTTAAATATATGAAAGTATTTTTTATATATGAAACTGTTTTTAAAATAATAAAATTAAATAACCAGCTACAAAAATATGTAATACAAAAAATGTATGTATTAAACTCTCTCATTGCTTATGTTTAAATTCATTAAATATTTTTTACACACATTCTAAAAATCAATTAACAAATAATTTTCAGGCGCATTAAAATTGTTTGCTTTTGGCGAAGAAAAGTACTGCTTGCCAAATCGCGTGACGCTTTCGTCTTTTCGCGCCAAATACTCGAAAGTATTTTATTTTTTTACAGACTTTCTACTGTAATTCCGCCGCTAAATTTGACTGTTCCTTTATTACATACATAAGTAGTTTAATTGTTTTTTTTTTTTTTCAAAATATTCTGAGTATGCCCAGTAAGGAGACCTTCCTTGTAAAGAGAAAAAAAAAATTGTGTGTTATTCGGCTCAAAAAATCTTTGAGCCCACCCAATATTTTTCAAAAGTTGGCGCTACTGCCTGTGAACATATTTTTTATAATTCTAACATATCAAGAAGGGAGTGAAAAATCAATTACAAAAGTCTATTTTTAGATGACAAAATCCAACTCGAGTTAAAAGAATTTTTTTTTAAGTATGTTTGACATTTTTAAAAAGCATAAAAAATTAGTAAAATAAGGCAGTTTTGAACATTGTATTTCAAAGAACATTTTTTTTTTTCAATTCGACGGTGCATTAAAATTATAAATGTTAATGAGTTAGAAAAAGTGAAGTAAAATCGAAATTAATTGGTCAGGTGTGACCACCGTCAATTTGACGTCAGCATTACTTACGGCCATGTTTTTGCTTAATATACACTGGTGTCCAAAATTAAGAACCAATCACAAAGTGCTAATTTTCAAGTACGCGAATACTCAAAAGGAAATAATATAATTCGAATAATTAATATCTCTACAGCACAGCTAGTACATAATAACATCTCATTCATGTCACAAATGGTCACAATTGTCACAGTCACTACGGTGAAGCAAAAAAACTAGGAAATTTCATACATCTCATTATGAGTCTCAAATGATCACTGTATGTGACTCCACTGAAACGTCATTATTACTCCTGCTTTGTGACGAGTCACCAGATGACTTTACAATCTAGTTACATAGTGACTCGTGTGACTGTCATCTGTAGACTCAATTTCAAAGTCATCGTGAACGCTGCATTGTGATAAGTTGCCAAATAATGTCACATTAAAGACACATGATGACTTTCAGGTGACAGAGAGACTACTGTGAAGTCACCTTTGTGCTCTTTTGTGTAAAGTCACCATGTGACTAATGTGACATTATTTGGTGATTTATCATAATGCAACATTCATGATGACTTTGAAATTATGTCTAAAAATGACAGTCACATGATAGTCACAATCTAACTACATTGTAAAGTCACCTAGTGACTCATCACAAATCAGCAATCACATTGACATCCCAGTGGAGCCACATATAGTGATCATTTGAGACTTATAATGAAACGTGTGGAATTTCCTATTTTTTGTTTCACCGTAGTGACTGTGACACTGGTGACCATGTGTGACATGAATGAGATGCTATATGGACTACCTGTGCTGTAGGGATAGGAATTATTTGAATTACGTTATTTCCTTTTCAGTATTAGCTTACTTAAAAATTAGCATTTTGTGACTGGTCCTTAATTTTGGACACCAGTGTAGATGAAACATGTGTTTGAAATTTAAGTCTCAGAAACGGTATATGCAGCGTATTTTATTTCATTACTAAACATAAATGAAATGATAATAGTAAATGTAGACATATTTTCATTCAAATCATAACAAAAGTAAACGTAAAGACTGAATAATAGCAAATGTATAAAGACATGTCTACAATTATTAGAGGACGCCAGAAACGCAAGGCCTAAAGATTTTCATTTAGTCGCATATTTCTAACCTTTCTGGCGTAACGTTCCAAAAACCATTTAAAAAGAGAACTGTTTTCCAAAAGAGAATTTACTTTGGGGTTTCTTTTTTTTCGTTCTGTTTTTAACGAAAACAAGATAGAGGTCCGAAATGACATCGCTAAGCTGAAGCAAAAAAAAAAAAAAAAAAAAAAAAAAAAAAAAAAAAAAAAAAAAAATTACTATAATCCTGTCTCGGCGCGAACTCTTTTCCAAACTGGATGTTTACATTACTAATCGCTTTTTACAGCTTTTCTTGGAATGAAGCGCATCAATGAACTCGTTCAGTGTCAAAGTTTTTATTTCTTTCGCCACAATCTATTTAGATTTCAGCCTAAGATAAAATTCATCCATAGAAATACAATGAAGAATTCCTGTTGATCATCCTTATGAAAATATTTGTTATAACACCATTAACCTGGACAATTTCTCATTCACAGTAAAATAATAAAAGGCCGCACAGAATAAATAAGATTTGTGCAGCTTGTTGGTAGTGTATAATTACTAGCCATGCAGAACATTGACATTTTAAATAACGCATGCTTTTATAATATACCTTATAAAAAAAAAAACTTCGTATAACAAAAATGACCGAGATTTTTATTTAAAGACTGGATGTAATATAATAATATTTTGGAACAGAAATGGAATGCAGAAACCATATGACATAGAAACACAAAGCGATACATAAGTGTTTAAACTTCAGTCGGCAAGAACACCCATGTGACACAAAGATGGATTATTTTCTACAAAATCAGAATTAGTCTATCACTGTCGAAATAATGCATTGAATGTAAGTAAAAATACATTAAATTTAAAAAATCAAAAAACCCTACTGCATAAAAAGCTAATTATTTCTCATCAATATGAAACTTATTTTTTATATTACTTACCCCCCTTTTTTTTACTTGTATTGATGACTTTTAAGCTCTGTTTAATTATTAGTTCCTATCTACAAACACTGTTTTGATGAGGCCTATAGATGTCTATTATGAAGGTTAGAGTTACAGTAATGGTAGAGATCCAAAGTACACAACTTCCAGGTTGTGTAATATTTAAACGGAGCTTCTGACTGCAAAATGGTCAATGAAACATCGTCTTCACTTTGAAAGACCTATCCAATGATATGCCATTCAATAGGGTACGTAAAGTTTTTTTTTCGTATCTACCACCATTTTGTAGTTTGCGGCCGCCATTTTGAATTTATAAAAACAAAACCTATTCTGTAACCATCGGACGGTTAAGACGAATCGATAGAGACCTCATTCATTAAAATCCATCCAGCCGTTGGGATGTTTCGAGGGTATAAAGAAATCCACTTACACAGATACGCGTGAAACACATAACCCTTCTTTTCAATCGGGTAAAAAAAGGAAGATACAATAAAGGAAAAAAAAATGATAAAAATATACGGAAAATTAAATGAAAGACACCATTAATAACAACAAAAGGGTGATATAAATATATTCGATACAGTTCCGATTTAAAGTCACATCAGCGGGAAATAACAGAGAACTCGCATTAAAGCATCCTTGCAGCATAGAGAAAATAGTGCACGCGATTGTACATAACCGATTCAGATTTTGGATAGGTATAATATGGTAAAAGCGGTTCTCATATGTATACGTATTATACATATAATCGCCAGCACTAGTACAGAATTCTCATTAAACGAGATCAGGAAGTAAAAAAATGTAGTGCAGTCGGATCGTAGTAATAATGAAGGCATGTGTAATCGAAATTCACTGGAGGATTTGCACCAATAAAAGCAGCAGGTTGACAGAGAACAGTTTTTAACGTATTTTCACACCATTGTGACAGGCTCTGGAAAGCTTACATTCGTTACTATCAATAATTTTCTGATATCGAGTTCATGATGAACTCAACTTCTGATGACAATCCACCTCGCTTTAATGAAATCCCACTTAAAATAGAAGTTTCTAGATAATAAAATAAAAGTTCTTTGGGGGAATCCGTATGATGACTGTCAAAAATTTGTTAAGCAGCTAGAAACACAAAATTTTCTCTCTCCAAAAAGCTGTAGACAGAGAACAAGAGGAAGAATTTCTCGATCTAACAAGGCCTTTGTTAGGCTTTTGATGGAATTTTCCAGGACAGTGACTTAAAAAATATAGACCAGGATTGACGAACCTTTTTATAGTCGCGTGACAATTTTTTTTCAAAAAATATTTTACTTGAGCTTGATGTGCCAGTTAAAAAACAAATTTAGTGGATTGAAATATAATGAATCAAAACAACTTGAAAATTACTTAAGATATTTTCTAAAATGAGCAACATACATGTAAGTATTACACTGCAATAATTATAGAAACAATTATATTTTAGAAATTAATTAAAAACATAATGTGATTAATTGTTGTATCTTGGATGAAAAATAGTCATCATGTTCATGCTCAGTTAATTTCAACAGAATGCAAGCTAAATGAATTTATATGGCAACCACTCTCTATTTGATTTTTTGTATTATAAATTTGCGAAAACGATGACTCACAGATATAAATAGTAGAAAAAATTATAAAAATTGAAAAAAAGGCAGTTTAGTTAAATAGCTCTGAAATTAATTTCCAAGTTGCCAAAATTTACAATCGGTAATAATCTTAAAATTTTGATAGTTTTCAAATATTTTCTTTGTTTGATAAATTTTCGAAACCATATTGAATAAGATTAAAATTCTTCAATTTGCAATTAATTGAATTTAGAATCGAATCAGATCATCTAAGTTCGAGTATTTTGTATAAAATCGCTGTATCCTCATTTAGAGACATAATCAACGCCGCGCCGTGCCAAAACTATTCTTTGGCGTGCCGAAAGTGGCACGCGTGCCATAGGTTCGCCGACCCTGATATAGACTATTGTAAGCTTTTTTTTTTTTTTTTTTTTCCATTTTGGTCTAGTGCCCGCAATGTATGTGTGGGGGGATGGGGAGCAAAGCTGATGATTTATTTGAATATTACAGATGAAATTTTGCTGGGTGGTGAATTTCAGAATGTAGATGTAGAATACGAAGTTTTTATTATTATTATTATTTACTCTTCTGATTTCCCCAGAGCGTGTGTTCGTGTATGGGAGGCGGGAGAAAAGTTCCTAGGATGGCGAGTTTCAAAATATAGGCGTGGGATGCAGAAAATTTCAGCTCTGTCTCTTGCTCCGCAGGAAGCAAATCTATGTTTCTTAATCTGGGCCTTACAGATAAAATTTTGCTGGATACTAAATTTAAAACGTAGGGTTGTAATGCGAGGATCTTTTTGAAAATCTGACCTTCAATTTCCTCAAGGGGCAACACCGTACCTTAGAGTCTTTTAATCCTCGATACATCAACATTTTTTTTTTCCAATTCAATTCCTGATTTTTTAACTACCATGATTTTAAAAGACGAATTTAACCAAAATAAAAAAAAAAGAATTATTAAAATAAAGTATATCTAGTTCCTTTGAACAGGTTCAGTGTACTGATGTAAAAAATTAAACAGTATGAAGTAGTTCCGCTAAACAAACTAAATTGCCCAACACTAGTTTTTACACACATTTGGCACACTTTACTCTACAAATTTATAATCTCCGCGATTGTCTAAAATTGACAAAAGAATAATTACGCGGAAAAATTCCGCTCCACCAACCTCACCTCTTTCAGGCAATAACTAAAATCCACCAATTTCCGATTATGAATAATTCATTGTTAGTGTTTTTAATTATCTAATCGAACAATTTGGAAATAGGTTTTTCCTTCCAAATATATTTTCACAAACACCTAGTTTTCTGCTGCAATGTTATTTAATGGTTTAGCAGTTTCTGGATGATATAGGCTAATCTATTGACTTTACTTCAGTCTTTTAACTTTCTTTAGATAATCTTGGTTTTTCCTCTTCTAATAATCATTCTATTACATCTGATTCAGTCAAGACTTCGAGTTTTAGTTAGGAATGAATTCATTTGTGAAAGAGTAGCTAATACACTTTTTTTGTTGTTGTTTTTTTTAAGCCCGCGGTATGCTATTTCTTTCTCCCAGTTTATTTTGTATCGTCTCCAAAAAATAACGTTACGTTGTATAAGCCAGCTGTAAAACAAAGCAAGTGTATCATTGTATTAAATACTCTACATCAATTTTTTAAACTTCAAAGTATCGCACATTTTCAATTTTTATACCGTCATATAGGGGGGGAAAAAGTACTTTTAAATGCCATTTGTTTGAAAACTGCATCTCCAATTATTTTTGAGATATTAATTTTTCTGTAGTTTTTAGCGACATTTGTTTAATTTTGGCAACTCAAGTACTCCATTTCTGTATAAAGTAAAGGGAAAATAGCAATTACAGTAAACTCTGTCTAAGGCGGAACCAATAAGGGACCGAGAAAATTTTTCGCAGTAGACAATATTCCGCCTTAGACAAATTTTACACTTTATATATGGATTCGCAGGGACTTGAAAACCTTTCCGAGTTGGACAGATTTCCGTCTTACACAGAGGCCGCCTTACAGAGAGTTTACTGTATATCTTTTTGTTGCCATTTTCCCATAAAAACTGAAAAAAAAAGTAATTAGAATACGTGCTATTTTGAAAAAATATAAATGAAGGATTTCTGATAAAACATGGAGCTATTATAATTTTATTTTAAATTTAATTTTAAGTATCTATATTAATATTACAAACAAAAGAAGGCATATGAATCATGAGATAGCCGATTTTTTTTCTCTCTTGTCGAGTTTCTTCAATGACGAAATCTCTTTTTTTGGATTTGTGCATTATTCAGCGATAGTGACGTCCTGTGCGTACTTTACAGTAGATGTTTAATAATGGATCGCAAATGAGGAATTCTTCAGCGGATGCGAATGGCGTCATTTTATATGTAATAAAATCGTGTGTTTTAAGTCTTAAAACTGAACTGCAGCAGAGTCCCGATTATCCGAGTCTCGCTTAACCGAGTTGCCACTTTAACCCAGATTATTTTCTTCTGATGGACTGATAGTTGCAATTATTATGAAACAGCCATTATAAAAGAAGGGTTTAGGTGAAGGAGAAGATAAAAGAGCAGCCGTAAAAAGTTAGAACTCTGATTTTCTGGTCAGAATGGGGGGGGGGAGAAATGGCCATCTCCCCCCCCCAAAAAAATGGCCATCCCCCCCCCCCCCATTCTGACCTGAAAATCAGAGTTCTAACTTTTTACGACTACTCTTTCATCTTTACGTAACACTTCATTTATAATGGCTGTTTCATAATAATAGAAGTCATCAGTCCATCAGAAGAAAAGGATCCATTCCAAAGGTATAAGTTTGATTAACTCGGATAATCGAAACTATATTTATCTATATTTATGTACATATATTTTTTTTCATCGGGGGCGATACTAAATTCTGAAAAAGCAGAATTTCTGTTTTCTAGTTTATGTTTTAAGAAAAAAAGCTTTATTGGAGTTTAAGGAATATCACAAAAATATTAATTTTCAGTTCGCATATTTTTGTTTTTCCTTAAAATTTCATTGTTCTATATAATGAGCTATCACGTAAGTGTTCTCTAGAAATATATTTTGATGAGGTATATACAGGACAACAGATTCATAAAAAATTGGTTGACTTTGCAATATAGGTGAAAACTGGGAAATTGAATTAGTAGCCAGTGGCCGGTAGACTCAGTTTCAATAGTGGCCACTTTTTAAAGTTAGTGGCCACTATAATTTCTCTAACTTCCTTGACATCTAGATAAACTATAATCGTTGTATACATACGTATTTTTCTATAAATCAGAGTTTTATACCAGCCAACTATTCGCGATAAGAATAGGGAAGCAGTCGAAATTCAAGAAAATTACTTTAAAACCACAAAATCTGTTATCATATTAACTTTTTTAGGATATATTTTTGGATTATTTGTATATGTTCATAAACACAATTATCAATCAAATTACTGTTACTTTCTTTATATAAAAAAATAACTAAATCAAAATTCCAACAGCTGTATAAAATAAAATAAAACAATCAAATAAAACACAATAAAATGTTATTTCGATTTTATTTAATAAGTAAATGTGTTATTAACATACTACACACATTACATATAGTTGAAATATAAGCTGGTGAATGTATTTCGCAGGATTAAACAGTATCTCTTGAAGAAAAATAATCTAACTGATATACCATATTGAGGATATTGCCATGTCCTTAACCATTTCGGGTCCGATTTTTTTTTTTAATTTTGAGAACAAAATTACTTTTATTTTAACAAATGTTAATCATAGCTATCCATAACAAATATTAATCATAGCTATCCAAATAGATTTACTGAAGTTTAAATATTATCCCATTGTCTGCATTGTAACGAATGTACTTATCTTGTGCACTGTTCAATTCATATTTATATGATAATAGGTTAAGGAAGAGTTTTTGGAGACATTTGGAAAATATCGTATTACAACAGGGTTTAACAGATATTACAACTTTCTAATGTTTTTTGTCTTTTATCACACATGATTCGTTCAGAAAAGTAACCTATATTTTTAATTTAAAGAGTGGAATATATGTATAAAATAAAAGAATCACCAACGGTGCAAAGAGATCTAAGCAAACTTTTATTGTTATTATTGTATGTCTAAACATAAATTAAATCATAATAAGAAAGGCTACTATCATCAAGGCTACATATACTATCATCCCTTTAAGACCCAACCTGCACGATCGTGCGGGTTAGACATTCATTTAAATTTTTGTTTCTGAGTCGTATGTAATAAAAACTTGAATCGAACGATGGTTCTGGTTTGCAGATAGAGTAAACTATCATTTTTTATCAACAGGCAGCGGTTGTAGTCAATGTTTTACTTTCTACAGGCATGACTAGCTTTGTTTACAAATACATCGGGTCTTAAAGGGATATGTAGATAGTAAAAAAAGTAATTGTTAAGACAAAATAATGCTCGATGAAAAGACACGTACTATTAATAGTACACCAGACCCGAAAGGGTTAAAATCAACTTGCATTTGCATCTGATGAAAAAAAAGGAATAAATTACTTGAAATTCGTGTGGAATCAAAGTTGATGAATATATTTTGCAGAATAAAACTGTATTTCTTGAAAAAAGAATCTATCTGAACAGCGAGTACATGGCGAAAAACCAAAATATTGAAAATATAGCAAAATCGTTGAAATCTGCTTGCATCCGGTAAAAAAAAGAATTAACCAGGTTGCTAATTAGATGTAATCAAAGTAGAGATGCATATGTCCATGAAAAAAGCTGTATTTCAGTTGGCGATCAATAACAGATATTTTAATCGCCACTTGGCGAGTGGCGACTATAGTGGCGATCAATGGTCGATTTTTTAATCGCAACTTTTACAACTTTAATCGCCACGTGGCGAGTGGCGACCGCCAATTTACACCCATACTTTGCAAATTGTGACAATTCTTTTTCTATTATCAATTTTCTGTGTCGATTTCCAATAGCTCACAACTTTGAAACCTTTTGTAACATTTTGAAATTTTCTTTCATCATTATAAAGCAATAGCCATTTTACCCCACATACCTAAATGTCTTATAATAAATAAATAAAATTTGAATTGCATTTAAAAAGAAATCATTTCCTAAGAGTTTATTAAAACCCTCTGAGCGGTTTGGACGTATTTTTCCGTTTCCCAGAAACAACTTAAATCTGTTGTAGAAAAAATATTTTAAACACAATTGTATTTTTAAATTTTATATCAAACAAGTAAAAATTATAATTAAAAAATCAAAAAACACGACTGCGTAAAAAGCAAACTAATTAATTATTTCTCATCGATGTGAAACTATTTTTTATATTACCTATGTTTTATTTACTTGTATTGATGACTTTTAAGTTGTGTTTAATTGTTAGTTCCTATCTATAAACACCGTTTTGATGAGGCCTAATGATGTCTATGAAAGTTAGAGTTGCAGTAAAACTAGAGATCCTACCTACACAACTTCCAGATTGTGTAATATTTAAACGAAGCTTGACTGTAAAATAGTCAATGAAACATCATCTTCATTTTGAAAGACCTATCCAATGATAGGCCACTCAATATGGGGCGTAAAATTTTTTTTTCGTCGTCTACTGCCATTTTGCATTTTATGGCCGCCCTTTTGAATTTATAAAAACAAAACCTAGCCCATAACCATCGGATGTTTGAGACGAATCGACAGAGACCTCATTCATTAAAATCCATCCAGCCGTTGGGATGTTTCGAGGGTATAAAGAAATCCACATAGCCAGATACGCGTGAAACACATAACCCTTCTTGGCAGCCGGGTAATAAAGGGATATGAAATGTATTTTAGGAACAAACAGGGAAAGGAAATTAACATTAAGATTATTTTTATAAGCATTGTTATGAAAATACAGGAAAGCCCTCAAGACGCTCGGAGGGGTATCTTATTAACAATATATATATATATATATTTTTTTTTTTTTTTTTTTTTGTAAAATACTGAAATATTAATCGGTATGGTGTTTATTATTTATATTTTATATCCTATAAATATTTAAATACGTTTTATTGATTCTTCCATTTCATATTGTTTCTATTCTGCTTTCATTTTTAATCAAGTCTTTTGATTTTAGTGGTTGTTCGGGCACAGGGGAAAATAATTTTTAGCTTTAGCTTATTTTTCCCACAGAAAACAACCATTTTGCTTATATCATTGAATTCTGTGCCCTTGATAACGTAATTCAATGTATAAGCTTTTCAATTTTTGTCGGTATCCACTTTTTTCTTTTTACTTCCATAATAATTCTTATAATATTTTTTTTTTTTTTTTTTTTTTTTTTTTTTTTAAATACTTACAGCTTTAATTCATAATAATTGACGGTGGTAGGTTATGTTTAATTAATGTTTATATATCTATACTCCTATTATAAAGAGGAAAAAATTGTTTATTTGTAGGAGGTAAGCTCTGGAACTAACGAACCGATTCCAAAAGTAATGGTATCAAAATGATGGTGTTAGTCCAACTTAGAACATAGCCTATATCTTATGTCGGTGTCACTACCCCAAAGGGGGTGTAGGAGCAAAAAACGTTCTAAAAATGCGATTTTAGCGTTACTGAAGGGCCTAGAAATATGAAATTGTGAATATTAGTTACTTATAAGATATAAATGATGTCTAAGAACAGTTCTTAACCAATTCGAAATTTAAAAGGGGTGAAAATGCACAAAAAGCGTTCTGAAAAACGTTCTAAATGGTAGTTTCTACACAATCTCAGGAAATACCAAACCGATTTAAAAAATATTGGTTTCAAAATGATGGTGACAACGCTTGCTCCAAGATACGCTATGTTTTATATCGGTGTCACTACCCCGAAGGGGGTGCATGAGCAAAAAACGTTCTAAAAATGCGATTTATGTGTTACTGAAGGGCATAGAAATATGAAATTTGAAATATTAGCCACTGATTAGATATAAAGGATTTCTAAGAACAGTTCTTAAACAATTCGAAATTTGAAAGGAGTGAAAATGCGCGAAAATCGTTCTAAAAAACGTTCTAAATGGTGGTTTCTACACAATCTCAGGAAATACCAAACCGATTTAAAAAATAACGGTGTCAAAATAAGGGTGTCAAAATGACGGTGACAACCCTTGCTCCAACATAGGCTATATTTTATGTCGGTGCCACAACCCGAAAGGGGGTGCAGGAGCAAAAACGTTCTAAAAATGCGATTTTTGCGTTACCGAAGGGCCTAGAAATATGAAATTTGAAATATTAGCTACTTATTAGATATAAAGGATTTCTAAGAACAGTTCTTAAACAATTCGAAATTTGAAAGGGGTGAAAATGCGCGAAAAGCGTTCTAAAAAACGTTCTAATGGTGGTTTCTACACAATCTCAGGAAATACCAAACCAATCTAAAAAGTAATGGCGTCAAAATGATTGTGACAACCCTTGCTCCAACATAGGTGATTTTTTATATCTGTGCCACTACCCCAAAGGGGGTGCAGGAGAAAAACGTTCTCAGTTGCGGCTTTTGCGTTACGGAAGGGCCTAGAATCGTGAAATTTGGAATGGTAGTTAGTTATAAGATATCAATGATCTCCAAGGACATTTCCTAAAAAAATCGAAATTTGAAAGGGGGTCAAAATGCGCAAAAAGCGTTGTAAAAAACTTTCTAAATTGCGATTTCTATGCAATCTCAGGAAGTACTGAACCGATTTCAAATATAATGGTGTAAAAATGATGGTGACAGATCTTACTCCAAGATAGGCTATATTTTATATCTGTTTCCATTACCCCAGAGGAGATGCAGGAGCAATATGCGCAAAAAGCGTTCTAAAAACGTTCTAAATGCGATTTGTCGGCAATATCTCAGGAAGAATGAATCTGATTTCAAACGTAATGGTAGGAAATTGATGCTGACAGCCTCTGCTCTAACATAGACGCTATTTTATGTCGGTATCACTATCACCAAGACATTGCAGGAGCAAAAAAGCGTTCTAAATTTTGATTTTTGTGATCGGTAGGGGCTAACAACTTAAAATTAGGCAAGGTACATATTTATTAGATATAAATGAGCTTTAAGAACAGTTTCGAAAAAATGGGAAATTTAAAAAGGGGTGAAAATGCGTAAAAAGCGTCCTAAAAACGTTCTAAATGCGATTTGTCGGCAATATCTCAGGAAGAATGAATCAGATTTCAAACGTAATGGTAGGAAATTGATGCTGACAGCCTCTGCTCTAACATAGACGCTATTTTATGTCGGTATCACTATCACCAAGACATTGCATTAGCAAAAAAGTGTTCTAAATTTTGATTTTTGTGATCGGTAGGGGCTAACAACTTAAAATTAGGCAAGGTACATATTTATTAGATATAAATGAGCTTTAAGAACAGTTTCGAAAAAATGGGAAATTTAAAAAGGGGTGAAAATGCGTAAAAAGCGTCCTAAAAACGTTCTAAATTGCGATTTCTACTCAATCTAAGAAAATACCAAAGCTATTTCAAAAGTAATGGTTGCAAATCAATGGTGACAGTCCCTGCTATAACATAGGTTATATTTTATGTTGCTGTCACTACCATCTGAGGGTTGCAAAAGCAAAACATGTTCTAATTTGCGTTTTTTGCACAACTGAGTGGTCTAACACTTTGAAGTATGGCATGGTATTTACTTACAAGATGCAACTGCTTTCTAAGACGAGTCGAAAGAAAATTCCAAATTTAAAAAAATGAAGTGAGTGAAAAGCGTTATAAATTACAATTTTTAAGCAAACTTATAAATTACCAAACCGATTAAAAAAATAATGACGACAAATTTTGGTGATAGAACCTGCTCAAGTAGAAGCTATATTTTTATGTCTATTCCACAATCACCAGAGGGTTGCAGGAGCTAAAAACTTTCTAAATTGCGATTTCTGTGATACTGAAAAGGCTACAAACTTTAAATATGACATCGTAGTTACTTATAAAATATAAATGCCCTCGAAGCAACGTCGAAAATAAATTCGAATTAAAAAGGGGTGAAGAGAAGGGGAGGTGCGAAAAGCATTCTAAAAAAGTTCTAAATTACGATTCTGTGCAATTTCAGGAAATATAAACCGATTATAAAAGTAATAGTTGCGAATCAATGGTAACAGTCCCTGATCCTACACAGGCTATATTTTATGCCGGTGATTCTACCATCTGGGTTTCACAGGAACAACAAACGTTCTAAAAAGAGGGCTTTAAAAGGTTTTTAAATTGCGTTTCTGTGGAATATTAGGAAATAACAAACCGATTTCAAAATTAATGTTGGCAAATTAATGGTGACAGTTCCTGTTTCAACATAGCCCTTTATGTTGAGAGAGGTGGTAGGACTTGGAATTTGACATGGTGGTTAATTTTAAGATGTAAGAAGATGGTTTCTAAAAAATTCAAAACTTCAAATGAATACTGAAATGAGCGTATAAATTGAGCATAAAAATTTCAAAATATTTTCTAAATTATCATTTATTTAGTTTTATTTCATTTTATTAATTTAAGTCTCATTTCTGCCTAATGCAGTGTAATAATGATGCTTAATCAAACTGTGTTTTAAATTGTAATTTTTGAATCATTCCTAAAAGTAATAAGTACCTTTTAATTAAAAAAAAATTAATGAAATAAAATATTACCTTTTAATAAAATAAAAATTTAGTTAGTACCTTTTAATAAAAATTAGACATATAAATATCACTTGGCATATTTCAAATATTACGCGAGCAAAGCCGCGGGGTTTGCTAGTATATATATATATACATATACTAAAAAATCGAAAACACTATTATGGAGGGTGGGATGTGGATTGCTGAAAAAATTATAAAAATCATACACACAAAAAATCATATGTATGTGTATATATAATTATATATATATAATATATATATTTCTTATAAAAGGAAAAGAGTTTTGGTGTATGTGTATGTTTTTCCATACATTAAAAACATAAAAAACAAAAATACCATTATGGAGGGTTGAGGTCGGGAATGCTAAAAAAAATTTAAAACCTTACATGTTTTTATGTGTGTGAGCGTGTTTAAGTGCATGTATATATGCTTATATATTGTATGGACATATAATTATAAAAAATAAAAAAATAAAAATATATGGAGTATCATGCATTTAGCATAATACATTTTCACATATTGCATCATCATTTAAGGATATATTTTACTATCTCAATATTCCTCATTGCTTTTAAATTTTCACATTTATTTACATAATACAAGGCTAAATTTTACTATCTCAAATATTCCTCATCTTTTTAAATATTATTTATATTCTCATTTTTTTTATATTATATTTTTTTGTCTTTAAAACATTAATTTAATCAATTGCCCTTTTATTCATTTTTATATAATTCTTAATTTCTTTATTTATTTGTATTAATTTATTCCTTTTCTTTATTTTATTTTGTATTCACTCAGTACTTATTAAGTTTATTCCTATTTTTTCATTCCATTTTAACTAAAAGTTAATCTAAGTATTTTCTTGATTTCTTCAATCATTTTCATTCCTTTTATTTTTTATTTTATTTTATTTTTTTTACTTAAGATGGCAACTCTAAACATTATTGTTATTAATCCACTTCCATTTATTAATCCAGATCCAATCTATTTTATGTAATGTTTGCGTTATAAGGAGCTAAATTTTGACATTTTAGGCTTAATGGCGACAAAATTGGATAAAATAACGCACCTTCTATGAATGAACTCACAAGCTCCTCTGATGATTCTGTGAGTCCTTCATAGTCTCTTATTTTACATACTGGTTTCATATGTTCATTTCTAAATCATCTTTAGAACTTTATCAATTTCTTCACATATTTGTGATTTCAAATTTATTATATATATATATATATATATATATATATATATATATATATATATATATATATATATATATAATGCGTTTAAGCGGTAGCTTGTGATTTATACCTCAGAAATTAACCGTTTTTTAATAATGATTTCGTAATATTAACCTTGAAAACGAGTTACGAATTATTAGTTCCAATTTTATTGATAATTGTTCTCTCATTTTAAGTTCATTTTGTAGTTTTTGAATTAATGAATTTTCAATTTTGAGATCGTACATTTCGTGCAAAAGATTTGTTGATGCTGACAATGATTCGTTATTTCTGGTCTTTTTTTCATTGGTTAAATTGTTTTAGTTACAAATAGCTTTACAAAATATTTCAAATATTTATGATTTCCTACATATATATCTTTATTTATTTATTTTTTTTTTTTTTTTATGCATTCGCTTTCCTGTTGATATTTCCTTTCGCCAGTTTTGAATGTTTTAATACTTCATTCTTCATATATTAGTGATTGAGATCTAGGTTTTAAAAAATTCATTAATAGTTAGTTGAATTAATAATAAGTTGATCCAGATTTAATGTGTAAAATGTCTGTCATGTACTGATACTCAATTTATTAATTTTTATTAAAAAAAGGAAGATGAATTGTAATATTATATAATGGTTTTATATATTTATTTATTTATATATATATATATATATACAGTAAAACCTCCCTAAAGCGACCACATTTCGTTCCAATAAAAAATGGTCGCTCCGAGAGGTGGTTTCTTAATGGAGGTTATGTTTAAATCTTGATTTTAATTGTTGAAAAAAGGTAACAATAAATGTTACTAAATTTATTTTTCACTTTAGAAAAAAAATATGAAAATTTAAGTATCAAAACAAAAGTTAATTTTACATAAGTTAATTACTGCAGAGTTTAAAAAATGAATACATTGACGTTTGCTTTGATTTTGCGGTTTTATCTTTTAAAACTTTTATTTTCCAGTCCTTTCAAAGTTCAGTAAATAAATTCAAATTTTTTTTGGACGGCTGGACGGGAACAAATAATGACAATTTCATTAATTTATCTATTTCTTTAAGAGTTTCCTGACAGAATAGGGCAGGGGAGTTTATTGACCGTCATCCTTTAATTTGTCGCCAGAGTTAAATTGCCTATAAAGGCACAAAGGAGGGGTTTAAACACTTAAAAATTACCGGAATAAATAAAAATTCTAAACTTAGTTTAGAAGTTTGATGAATAATGCGCTCTCCGGAATTATTTTTCTAATACAACCTTCTTCAAGCGAGCACGAAAAAACGGAAATTGTTTCATTTTCTTCAAAGAAATGGGTCGCTCATGGAGGGTGTTCAATTGGGATGGTCTCTAAATGGAGGTAAAATTAGTATTGAGCCTATGGAAATAAATTTCGTTCCATGAAAAAATGGTCGTTCAGGGAGGTGGTCGCACAAGGAGGTTTCACTGTATATCTGTGTGTATATACAAGAAAAATGTGAAAATTAGAAGTTTAAGACATTAACAAAAACATGTGCTCAAGCACGAAAATTATGACTGGTTGCACGGTTTAGAGTATTGCCATTCAAAAAATTTATTATAAAAAATAAGTAGTACCATTTTGGTAGGTAAAACAATAAAATAAATAAAAGTAAATTTTCAAGTTAAGACACTTTATAAAATTATATCAATTTTTCTATATCGGACTTTATTCGATGGAAAATATGCTAAAGGCTTCACTTGTGCATACAGGAAATTCTCCATTTTAAAATACATATTTTTTTTTTCTTTTTTACTAGAATTGTACAATTCTATATTCTGCACACTGCTTATCTTTCGAAAGTGTACTTAGTTATGATTTCCTTTTGAAAATTTATCGGATTGCATGAGCTACGGAAAGACGTGCAGAATAAGACCTAACCCTCACTAAAATTTCATAAAAGTTTTTAAGATCTGAGAAGCATAAATTTACTTTGGGGGGGAACCCGGAGTAAAAGAATCCATTAGAGAAAGTTCGAAGCGCAACTTTCAACGAGATGTTAAAACGTGATATCTACAACAACAAGATAGGAAAATCTTTAATCCAGTTTGCGCAAGATATACGAGGGCAACTTTCAGTTTGACAACTTATTACTTCTCAACTTCGGAGAGAAATCGTAAATCCTCTAAAGAAAGATTCCGGGAAAAGAAGGGATTAGGAGGATCATAAGCATCGCGAATAAAAACCAGTGGTGCCAAAGTAGCTGAAAATTGGATTTTTGAATAATAAAAAGAGTTGAGATTACTAATAAAAAACGCTAGACTAGAATTTGAATACATCATTTGAATCCCACTTTTTTTTTTTTTTTTTTTTTTTTTTTTTTAAAGGGGAGGGGGACTCGCAATGTACAGCAAAATATAAATAGGCTTTCTATTCGCAAAAGATTAAAGGACTAGGATCGGTTAGAGTGTGCATTAGACTCTTTTTAAATGGTAAACATGTTTCTTCCAATTCATATATACAGAGTGTATCTGAAATGCTTCAACAAACTTAGGGGGATGATAGTATTCATCAAGACGAACAAAAAATGCAATAGAACATGGGGTCGCAAATGACGTTTAAAGGGTGAAAATCGCAAAACTAATAAAAATATCGAAATCTCACATGCTGCTTTTCTGCAGAACTGGCTAGTAGCACGAAGCTGGTTTTCCTTTCACTTTGTGCATATACGGTCAGAAAGAGATAACAAAAACTTGGAAGAAAGCCAAACAAATCTGTGAGCAGGAATCTACGTATGCAAATTTGAGCGTGTCCGCCACTCGTTCCTCCGTAGATGTACTCTGTGTAATAATGTCCGCGGTCGACACTTTGAACAATTGTTGTAAAATATTTGTTTTCTCTGGACATCACGAGCTGTGTTGTACCTATTCTGTTCAATAAATAATTTTCTGGACTGTTTCTTTTTTGTCTCAGTTTTACCATTTCCAGACGCATTTTCTCGATTTTCATCCTTTAAACGTCATTTGCGACCCCATGTTCCATAGTATTTTTTGTTCGTCTTCATGAGTACTATCATCCCTCTAAGTTTGTTGAAGCCTTTAAGATACACCCTGTATATACATACAATTTTTTTTATTGTATTTTTCAATATTACATAATAATGGGGTACATTATTGTTAAAAAGATTATTTTTGGTGGCCAAACTTGGCTATTTTGTACATGTTTACAATATAATAATAAAACTTTTTGTAATTATTAATAATTAAACAAATGAAAAATCGACCATAAATAAATAAACCAATTATTATACTATAAATCTGTATATCCGATACTCTAATTCATAAAGTGGAAGAATAAAATATTTAGGAGAAAAAATTAACACACAGAATGTAAAAACATGACAAAAAGAAAAACAAGTGGGTAAGTGTGATCACAGATCGCACAGAGGGTTTCGTTTAATATTCCTTTCAAAACACTTTATCCTTTTGAAAAATATGTTAGTTCCATATTTCGCAACCATGGGCGCACTCTATTCTAAACAAACCTCTATCCGAAAGAAACTCCGCTTTACATACTATCCGTATATATATTAGTCGAAGGGATTGGGCCCATAGCACCCGAGATAAGTAGGCGCCCCTGGCGGTAAAAAGTAGAACTAAAATATGTAAGGCTATGGTGCATAATATGAAAGAATGGTCAAAGGAGTGTCGGCAAAAGTTGGAAAAGTGCTCCCCGGGTGAAAAGGGCGGAGGTTAGAAAAATTGCTTAAAATATACAAGTTAGAGCCCGGAGGAGTAAATAATATAAGACTTTTTGAAAATTTTATGATTTGTCGTGTGGTCTGAGGTATCCAGCTATACGTATGCAAAAATTCATGTCTCCAACTTAATTAGGGGCTCTTTTAGAAAGAATTGCGTAAAATACGTATGTGGTAGCTCAATGGGTTAAACGTGAGACTTTTTCAAGATTTTATGGTTTGTCGCCTGGCCTCAGGTGTTCTGCTATAAGTATGCAAAATTTTAAATCTCCGATTTAATAAGGGTCTCAGTTAGAAGGAATTGCTTTAAATACGCATGTGGGAGCCGAAAGGGTTAAATGCAGGGTTCGCAAAAACCTGGGTTTTTTTGAAAAAACCCAACCCACCTGGGCTTTTTCGGGTTTTTTCTTGAAAAACCCAATTTTCCCCGGGGAAAATCGGGTTTTTTCAAAAGTGTAATGTATGCGATATTCCATTACTTATATACTATACAGCAAAAAAATATATATTGTTCCCTTATTACAATATAATTGTAATGTTATATTACAAATTATATGAATTTAAATTAATTAAATGTCAGTGCTTCTTACAAAACTAACAAACTTAAAATAGGATATAAATTGTTAATTTGCTTTAAAATCAAATAACGAATAGAATACTAAAATTTAAAATATATAAGAAGGAAGAAAAAAGGGGTAAACTAGTCGGATGTGCCAGTCCCAAAACTTTCTTCTATCTCATACATGTTAATTCATAATTCTCTATCACAGTGCCAAAATTAAATGACAATCTATGTCCGTTATGAGAATTTTGTAAAATATAGGTTCGTTGAATTGGATTTATTTAACAAGGAGGAATAAGTATTGTTTCAAACAAATTACTGAATTTTGGAACCTATCCTCTTGGATGTCCGCAACCAAAAATTACAACCCAAAGAGACCTGTTGTTCAATATACACCCAAGTCTAATAAGGATCTATTTTAGTGCCTCAGTTTTTTAGATATAGATTTTGCGAAAAATTCAGCATACCAATACCGCTTGTTGCACAATTTACACCAAAACCTAATCTGTAACAGCTTACATCAATGTGTAACTGAATCTGAAGTTTGATGAAAATCTGTGCATTAGTTCTTGAGATTGCAGAAATTGTACAAAATGCAGCACAACAGTGCCACTGTTGGGCGTTATACACCAAAAACTAATCAGCACCAGTTTGTATCAAGGTCTAACTGAATCTAAATTTTTTTTTTCTAATTCCGTCCATTAGTTCTTGAGATTAAGAGTTATTGCTGAAATCATGAAAAATGCAACATAACAGTCCCACCTATTGGGTGATATACACCAAAACTTAATAAGCAACAACTTAGGTCAACTTGTAACTGAACCTGAAGTTTGATGAAAATCAGTGCATTAGTTCTTATGATAAGGCTATTGCAAAAATTGAGAAAAAAGCTTTGTAAAGATAAAAGAAAGTAAAAATACATATTTTTTATTTTCATGGATATAATTGATTTGAATTTCTTAGACATTCTTATGATATGCCTTTACCTATAATTATGTACTATGTATGTTTATGTTAGTAAAATATTTCAATTTGCTAAAATACATTTTTTTTTTTTTTTTACTCCAAGTGTTTCATGTAATAGTTTTTATATTTTTTTTTAATTACTGAAATGACTTAAATTTATTAAAAAATTCATGAAAAAACCCACATTATGGGTTTTTCAGTGGGCCTTTTTCAAGTGGGCCAAGTCTGAAAAAACCCACCGGGTTTTTTCGGACTGGGCCCAGCTTTGCGAACCCTGGTTAAATGTACGACTTTTTTAAATTTTTATGATTTGTCGCATGATGGTGTTCAGCTATAAGTTCGCAAAATTTCACGCCTCGAACCTAAATAGGGTGTCACTTAGAAAGAATTGTTTAAAATACACATGTGGGAGCCCAAAAGGTTAAATGTACGACTTTTTCAAAATTTTATGTTTTGCCGTTTGATGTGAGGTGCTCAGCTATAAGTATGCAAAATTTCACACCTCCAACGTAAATAGGGTGTCACTTAGAAAGGATTGTTTAAAATACACATGTGGGAGCCCAAAGGGTTAAATGTACGACTTTTTCAAAATTTTATGATTGATCGTTTGATGTGGGGTATTCAACTATAACTATGTAAAATTTCGCGCCTCCAACCTAATTAGAGGCTGACATAGAAAGAATTGTTTAAAATACACATGTGGGAGCCCAAAGGGTCAAATGTACGACTTTTTCAAAATTTTATGATTTGTCGTTTAATGTGAGGTGCTCAGCTATAAGTATGCAAAATTTCACGCCTCCAACCTAATTAGGAGCTCACTTAAAAAGAATTGTTTAAAATACACATGTGGGAGCCCAAAGGGTTAAATGTATGACTTTTTCAAAATTTTATGATTTGTCGTATGATGTGTGGTGTTCATCTATAAGTATACAAAATTTCAAGTCTCCAACATGTATAGTTTCTGAGAACGGGCTCTGTGACGGACGGACGGACAGACAGACAGACAGAGGAGCGAGACGAATAGGGTTTCATCAGATGAACGAAACCCTAAAAAAAAAATGAAACTTAAATTGGAAAACACGTTTTCAATGATAACAATACACAGTATAAGTAAGACACAATCGCTTTCTGTTACAGCATAGCACGCTATAGCATAACTAACTTTACTCAAATTGCCCGATCAATTGTGATACCAAATTTAAAAAGAAAATATCTATGAACATGAACACAATAAGTATTAAAATCAAAATAACACAGAAGCAAAAACTAATATCAAGGAACCCTAATAAACCGAAAAATACATAGATTAACAAAATTTATGAACAAAAAATATAACTAAACAATTCTATTCAGGTGTAAAAATCTTGCAAACGGAATATGTTGCAAATGAACAAGCACATGATGTTTTTGTATAGTTACAGTTAATAGTTAATTTAACCAATTTTAAAATAACCAAAAGAAATTTATTTTTATTTTTCCAAAATGAAAACAATAGTAAAACTATATTCCACATAAAGCGAACAAAGACACTGTTTTGATACATGATTATGTTATAAGTATAAGGATTTATAAATGTAATATTAAGTATTATGCATAAAAATTATATAGCATTAAAATAAAATTCATACCTCCAGTCGCTCATATTTGGTATATTTTTTAAAAAATCCTTTTTGTTTACAAGTTTGTTATATTTTTATATATTATATAAATCAGGAAATCTTGGAGAACAAATCATATTACCATACGCACAGAAAGTAGGTGGAAATAATTTTTAATTGAAAACGTAAAGAGATTTTTTTACATAAAATATATACAGTAGAACCTTGTTATCCCGACACTCTAATGTCCAGAAAAAAGTGTCGTCATAAGCGGAGTGTCGTGGTAGCCGGAGTTAGAGAAAAATATTTTATAAGAATATCTAATTTTAATTAATTTAAAGTAATTTTAAATTCATAACTGTTCTTGCAGTTTTAAGCAATAAAATATTATTGTTAAACAAAATTAACACAAAAACAAAATTGAAAAGAGGGGGCGCCAAAATCCATGTTTGCCCCGGGTGCAAAAAAAGGCTAGTTTCGGCCCTGATTTCAGGGCGTCAAAGTGGTGTTTCCGGTTAACATCAGTAATCCTTCATTAACCTTTTATCTACTGACGGTACTTATAAGTACCATTAAAATAACTTGTTATAAAATTCATTTAATACATCGATTAGTAGTAATACAGTTTAGAATGAGTTATAGATGCATTACTTTATCTTGTTTCAAAAGTATTATTGGTTCACAAAACAAAAATATTTTTAAAAGGATGATTTCTTTTGCATTTGCATCTTTTCAGTTTTCTTGGCGTTGGGAGGGGGGGATTTTTCAATTCGAAAATATTTCTATTATAAGAACATTATATTCGTTTCCTAATTCTACAAAATGCTAAGAAAAATATTTAAAATAAAATATTTGAGTGGAGGTTGTAAATATTGCAAAAATCCCTATAAATTCAAATTTAATTAACCCTTCTAAATCCTTCAATTCTTCTAAAATTTATTAAATGATTATGTAAATCTTTTAATGTAGTTTCAAAAGTTCTCGAAAAATGCTTTAGAAGATAAAATTTTCATGAATTTATAATTCAGTACATAAAGGGTTAAATAAAATAGAGGTACTCAAAGATTTGGCAGCCACGCTATTACTATTTGTTTGTTTGCTTCTTGTAACATATTTAAAGATTGTTTCAGATATTGGCTAATTTAATGTGGATGCCAATTTTATTTTTTATTAATTCCTGTGGCAGGATTTCAGATAACATCTACTATTTGAATAGACAACAAATACGTTGTCTGCTGCTGTTTTTTTTTCTCTCTCAGTTATTTCAGTTATCACATTTTGTGTTGAAGTAAGATTTTTTTACCATTCTCCGAAACGGCAGATTATTAAGCCTCAGGCTACTGATGATGCAGACTGTGCTGTTCTTTACATTGGTTTTTACACGTTGCATATTAAATGGAATATTTCATACATTTATATTCAGACACATAATACTATATTTACAAATTTGTTTCTATACCTGTATATGAATTATATTGATTATATTCTTACCGTAAAACAGTATAAACAAGCTAATGAAGATAAATAAGTTAAACTTATTTATAACGTTTCAACATGCTTAAAAATTATTTTAATAAATGTATGGAAAAAGCAGACATTCAAGCGTTTAACTTTATTTAAAAGCAGCGAAAAATGTCAATACCACTTCAAGTTTATCGAAGATAATTTTCAAGTGGATTAAAAAGACGGATCATTCTAATAAGCTAAAGTGGAATGATTTTTTTATTTTTTTAATGGCGATAATTCTATACTTAAAGTTTTTTAATTAACATATTTAAAAAGAAAGCTTTTTTTTTCTGGGGCAGGGCTTTATAATTTTATTAAGCCATTTAAAGAGCTTTTAAAGTTTATTTTCTAATCACTTTTCTTTTGAAGTTTCATGTTGTGTAACAAATATTAAAGGTTTAATTTTTTTATTTTATCGATTAGGAGTACAGAGTTCTAAGTAATAATAGAGATGCAGTATGCCGTAAAAATGGTTTGCAATATGAAGGCGGTTATCGCTCAAATTTAAATTCCCTCATTCGATCCCGCCGCACACAGACTCTATGGAACCGCAAGTATTTGGACGGTTTTAACCCATTCAGAGGCGGAAAAATTCTGTTCGTAAAAGGATGAAATAATTGATTGACACCGGAATTTACAAACGAATTTCTTAGAAAATAAAAATCCGCTTTTCTACACTTTCACTATAAAAGCAAAATTTTATTAAAATATTCTTGGTGCCGTTTGTCCGGTTTCCACCACGTGACCATCGCTCTTGAAAGGGTTAACAGGTTTCAGGGTTATATTTTTAACAATACGCCAAATCAAAACACTTCATCTATCTCTTACCTCCGTGGCAGAAATGATAGACAGGGTTGTTAGATATTAAGACAGGCCAATTTAAACCCTTCGCCCCTAGATGTAGCTTTAGTCCTACATTTTAAAAATGTTTACATTATGTATCCATCAGAGAATTAAGGCTGTTCTTAATATTCTGCTCAACAAGCGCAAAACGTTTTGCCACATTTACAAATTCATTTTTTAACGGAAAGATATAAAATTAAAAAACCTGGCCATGGAAGCGATTTGGAATTGAACTGTTTTTTCCATTTTTCGATCAATCAATTACCTATTGAGTTGTAAGCAATTTTGATCACGTGATAAACGCGTTTTTCGCCCGTTCGAGTGCTCTTTCTTCCTTCGCGCGGAAATTCGGTTCAAAACGCCTACTTTGATACTATTTTCTGAAAGATCTATTGCATTTGCAAAAAAAAAGGAAAAAATACCTTAATTGCATAGTTTCTGAACAACAATACTAGCTACTTTCATGCATTTTCGAACAAAAATAAATTAAAACTTATGTCAGAAAGTTGCCCTTTTGGATTTGAGAACAGCCTTAATGCATTTTGCATTCTTTACACAGCGATAGCATGTAATAGTGGACACATAGGAAAGATTTAATTTTTTTAAAGCCCGTTTTGATTAAAAACTAGCAGGCTTCGCTCGCTACACTGGTCGGTTATTACTCCAAACGCACCGTGAATCAAACAGTTCGGTGAATTTGTCCTTGCGTTTTAAAGCAATATGGACTTAACTGGAATGTCATTCTGCAATTAGCATTGCTGTAAACGCTATTTAAGGCGATATTCAAAATAATATTTTCCCACGCTCAACAACTCAAAATTTTCACTCAAAATTTGACTTATTTTTCAAGGTGAAAACATGAAACTTGCTGACACGATTTTTGAAGAGATGTATAAACGGCCGTATGTTTTTATTTTTCACCCAAATAATTAAAACTTGATTTATAAACAATTATTTTTTCAGTATGACCATTTTTTTTTTTTTTTTCGTTTCCAGCTTCGGGAAATTCAGTTCAAGGGCCATTCCATGTTACGTGTGTGATATTTTGAACAAAAAAATTTCTAATTCATCAAGGATTTTTCAATATATTTCTTATTTAAAAATCCAAAACAAAAGTTCTTTGAAAAATATACACTTTACCGTATTCTTTAATGCAAAAAAATATCATTTTGACGTAGTAATTTTTTAAATAGCTTTTTAAAAACGTTACGTGTGTGACTTAGTAAAAAAAGCAAATATTGAGTAATGAAATTAAATATTTCTGTGAGTTTTATTTCCACACATTTAAATTAAAAAATATGTTAATAACTTATTTACCATACCACCTAAAATCACAATTAAAATTTAATAAATAATTGAATAAGAGAAAATTAAAGCCTGCGTTACGTGTGTGACTCTCTGCACGGAATTGCCCTCAAAACGCCAACTTTGACAGCATTTTTTGAAATATATTCTGCCTTTATCAATAAATCTACAAGCACGGCACATTACATAGTTTCTGAATAAGAGAATCTGCCAATTTTATGCGTTTCAGAACAAAAATGAATTTAAAAATAAGTCAGAAAATAAGTATTAAATTTTCGAATGTGTCAGCCAAAATTTGGGCTCTTAAGGACCTACTCTTTTAGTTTATTATTTGCAATATGAAAACTACGATGGAACGATGTGCAATACTGAAAACGCCCCTAACAGTGAAAATTATCTAACAGTGCTAATACCACCGAAATCCATTCAGAAGTACTTTTTAAAAAGGCTACTTTTTTCATAATCTGGTTCCCCTGATTACAGAACTTCCCCATAATTCTATAACTAAGCAACGTATAACGAAATGCAATATACTAAAACTACTCCTGAAAAATTATTTAACAGTGCAAGTACCATTGAAATCCATTAAGAATTCATTAAAAAACTAATCTGTCATAATCGGATCACCTGATTATAAAATTTCCATTATTATTTTGAACTCAATCATACAGCCTGGTAAAGTTATCATACAAATTCAATTTTTTCAACTGAGCGAAAAAATGCCCAAGCTGGGACTCGAACCCAAGAACCTTTGACTTACAGTGTTAATGCTCTACCGTTTGATCTCGAACGATTGAGCACTGCCAATGTAAGTTAAGGGTTCTGGGTTCAAATTCCGGCTTCGATATTTTCCCACTCAGTTGAAAAAAATTGAATTAGTATAAAATTTCCCTCATAATTCTATAACTAAGCAACGCATAAAGATATGCAATACACTAAAATCTTCCACGATTAATTACTCGTAAACACTTACTAAATGAAAAATTAAACGGGATGGAGAAAGCATATTTCTTTTCGTACATTTTTGGGAGGGAGGAGGGGAGCGGGATTAAAGTTAATAAAACAACAAAATGAAATAAATGCAGTAGCATTTTTCTATTTAGTTCTTGGCTTCATTAAATAAAAATGACGCAATTTAGAATTTGGTATAATAAAACAAATATAAGGATCAGATGTTAATATTAAAACGAAATCTTTTTGATCAGGGCACACCCAAAGTTTAAACCTGTTATCTGTTTACTTTAAAAATAACCAACTTATAAATTTGTCTTTTTCAGTGATTTGTATCTATGCATAATTATTTAATCCTTCTTACCTGAAATTTCAAGAATTAATCTTTAAAAGACTCGGAGGGTTTGTGTTAACATAAAAACACGGGCGACACATTTTGTGCATTATCGGCTTTGAATCCTAAATAACACTTTTTTATGTTACGAAGAATAGTGTCTAATATCTAGTAATAAGGCAATTCCAAGCCAATGTTACCATTTACAGTATTTTATTTTTTATTCAAATAGGTAATACACATATTTTCTGATAATATTAAACCTATATATATATATATATATATATATACATACATTTTTTTTTTTTTTTTTTTGCAATGTATTTTATAAAAGGTTGAATAATCAAAATTAATAAAATCTATTATAATCAGCATAGCTTCTTTTTTTGTTACATATTGGATGTAGGTCTGTTACAGGTAAGATTACATATTTTTTATAACTATATTGTGGCAACAGTCAAATTTTGTGGAAGTCGAATGTTTCTGCACTCCCTCTGAATGAAAATACATTTTGTTATAATAAATTATAGGTTATTTTATAAATAATATAGATAAATATTAAGGCGTCCGAAAAGCATGATAATTTTTGTTTGTCTGTTACAATACCGCTTGTTTAATCACGATTATTCACAATAATTTATTCATAATAACTATAATAATTTATCTTATCATATACTAATTGTAGTCATCTTTTAATTACTTGATTATTATCTTTTAAATAAGGTAAAGTCATTTTTTTCCTCTATGACTGTTAGCCTGTAACAATGGAATTGTCCAATAGTATAAAAGTAATAGACGTCGCATTTATAAGAAAATGCTACTACTACTAATAATAATAATAGAGAGTTGGTGTGTTGGTGTTGTTTATGACGACCAATTATCTATACGAGGGATATAGGCCCGAAGGGGGGGTGTGCCGTTCGTGGGGACCTTTTTAAGGGAACCTAACCCGTATTTACGCAAGGAAATCCTAGGTTAGAAGAAAACCACGGGAAAACTCCGAACGATTAGGCCGACGGGCGCGATTGGTTATAATAAAAGAGAATAAATTACATAAATACAAGCACTGCGTATGCGTATTCTATACGCCAATAGTGATTTAATATAAAAAATAACAATAATGAAAGAGAACAGAAAAAAAATTGGGAACTTTAAATAATACTTAAACATTGAAGGGGCTTTGAAAAGAGGGTAAAGAAAGCGCAAATATTAAACTTGTCATTTTAACAACTGTTTTTCACTGAGATGTGCTCTCTGCACGCCGTACGTGTCTTTAACGGGACTTTGTACCTTTCATTCGGCGAAAAATGACGAAAATATCGATTTTCTAATTTTTGACTTAAATTTATACTTTAACATCCCTTAGTATATTCTCAGGAAGTTTCGTAAAGATCCGACAGTTAAAAGCGATTTTATTACAACGCTGTCCCTTCAAATGCCACACTCACATCACACTTAAAAGTGTTTTTCTCAGTTTGTGTTTTTACGACGAATTAACATGGCCAAGGTGATAAAACTTTTATGTATATTTTTCAATTGACTTGATTTTTTTTTTTTTTTTTTTTTTTTTTTTTTGTTACTTATGGTCTATTTGATAAAACTAAGTGTCGGATTTACAATAAAGCGAAAAATACACATAAAAATATACAATAAATTCAGTTTTTACTGTAATTTTACACATTTTATTTTCTTTTCTGCCAAACTAATTAAATTATAGTAAATCCGATACTTAAAATTATACAGCACACTTCTAACAATAGTTTAAAAAAAAAATAGCTCAAAATGTTCAAATTGTAAGAGGAGATACATTTTAAAATTTATTAAAATTTTTTAAATTATTCGAATTTACCGGGGGAAACGAACAATTTCTTGATAGAATCATTTCCCTTCATTGAGTCCTTTGCCAAAAATGTACCTTAAAATGCTTAAATAAAAAAAAATAATAATAAAAAGTTCAAAGGTTACCGACTCCCCTTAAGGTATCTGCCTTAAGGTATCTGCCTTACGTTCGAAGGGCCTTTTTTTTTAAATTAAAATGTATAATACTGAATAAATGTACATATTTTTAGTTCAACTGAACACAAAATGATGGAAAAACAAAAATCTAGCAATATCTTTGTAACATTTTTTAATTTGGTTCTGTTTGGCCTCTTTTTTTTTTTTTTCTCTTTTTTTTTTTTTTTTTTTTTTTTGGTAAAATTGCATGCTAACGCAACAACTAAATATATTTCAATTTCTTTTGTAACACATACTACTATTACGCTCACCTGTAGACTGAACTAGGAGTTTTACAATATCTTCAGAATCAACTGAAATATTTCAAAAAATACATTTTTATTAAAATGTATATATGTTTTTTTTTTATATTCGAGTACTTATAAAAGAATTAAACAAAAACATAATTTGCAGAACAAATTAATAAAGAAAATTTATTTACTACATTGTTTAAGCCCGAAAAGGGACAAATATTAAGGCTTTTCATTCAGTTACTTCTACGTTAAGAGGCTACTTCAGTCAAACGAAAAGACCCGTTCGCCAATGCTAATCTTATGGAAGAAATTTATTAAGATATCTCGGTCGCATTTGAATATTTTTAAATGATTTCTTTTGCATTGAATAGTTAAGATCGATCTGTACAAAGGCCGTTTGTTTACTTTTTTGATTTGTTTTACAGGTATTTCTTATGAGGACACTCATTTTCGGAACCGGTTTCGAAAGTAAAAGCATCCTCATAAAAAATATCTGCAATCAAAACCGAAAAAGTAAAAAACGGCCTGCATACAGATCGATCTCAACTATTCAATGCAAAAGAAATCATTTAAAAATATTGAAATACGACCGAGATATCTTTAGAAATTTCTTTCATAGGATTAGCATTAGCAAATGCGTTTTTTCATTTGACAGAAGTAGCCTCTTAAATGTTAAATTTTCCAATTAACATTAAAACAATAATAATAATAAAATTCTAACAATATAATACTTTAAACACCCTAAAGACTTAGATTCCGTTCAAATGATCTTGAAATAAATCTTGAACCTTTTTAAAAGTTTGTATTTTAGACGAGCCTTATCATTTTATGTGCAATCATCATAAACATAACAAAATCTGCAATGCAAATATTTACAACTTAAAAATGGTGGTGTTAGTGTTGTTTATGACGGCCAATTATCTACACTAAGGATATGGGCCCGAACGTCTTTCTAAGAGAACACAACCTGTATTTACACATGGAAATCCAAGATTCGAAGAACACCACGGAAAACTCCGAACGATTAGGACGACGATCGCGATTGGGTTCCAACCCAGCGCCTCCTGTCTACCAGCTTTGAGAGCAGAACCTCTCGGCCACTGGTGGGGATTTGAAAAAGAAGAAAACGCTTATTTGAAAGCTGAGGATAGGTAAAGACGTTACTTCGCGTAGGGATTTTTTGATATATACACACAGATTTGAATTAAAAGCATAAAAACATGCCAACTGTTTATACGAACAAACTTTTAAGGGAAACTCGTTAAAATGGAAAGTTCATATGCTGCAGGCTATAGGTAAAGAAATATACAGGGTGCAAAGAAAAGTCCCTTTAACCTGAAAATACTTGCGAACGAAGAGAGCTACAGCTATGCAAGTGAGGTAACGGTATAGTAATGCGACTACGCCCGACCTAATGCAAACGACAGCAGCACCCCTAGTGGTGAAATTTGGAAGATAGCCATTGCAAATCGAAAACGAAAAGAGATAGAGCAAAATTTCCAATTAGAAAGTTTTAGAGCATCAATTAATTAGTACGAACGACATTTGGTTCATACGGATAAGAAAAATCGTCGTCTGTATACCCCAAAATGTCCGAAATCGATGAGCGACGATTCTATAGGGTTCGTACGGGTACCGTTATTTTCAAGGCCAGATATCAGTATTTTTCTACAGAAAAATAAATCTAGTTTTAACGTGTGAAATTTCGCCTTATTTAAGGACAGATTTTCCATAAAAAAATACTGGTACCGAAGAATTTCTTTGTCGGGAAATTCAAGGACCTGTACGAGCCCGGTTCTACTTTGCACATTCACATTCTGGAAATGTAGCAGTGCACAATTGCATATTGTGATGATGATTTTTGTGCGTCATTGTATCCAAACTAAACGAAATGTATGCAAATGGATAACATGACGCACAAAAATCATTTACATAAATTTTACTTTTGATTTCGGATAGCGTAGCACAAAAGATAAATCAAATTTTTCATATAAATACCTTACAGTGCATTGTATAGGTTCAGTGAGAGTGATATTTTTAACAGTGTATTGGTAAATTAAAAATTTTGGTTACATGTGTAAATATATTTAGCCAAGTTGAAAACAATTGAAATTGAATTTTAAAACAAATTGTTTAAAGCTACATCAAGGCGTCACTTAAATTTTGATATCATATCTTTTAAAACTCATAATTTGAATTTATGAAAGATGTGATTGATAAAGCATGAATGAATAAATTTTATACATCCTTTTAAATTTAACATAATTATTACACATGCAATTATCAGTAAAACAAAAATAAAATGATGAAATAAATAATATAAATGTATGTATATATACATTAATTAACAGCATAGCGTCACTTAAAATTTGATATCATTATTTTTAAGTTCCATATTTAAAATTCTTATAGCAATAAGATAAAGTGCTGCGTCACAAACTTTTAACCCGTTAAGGGTTTTTTGTGTTGATTATCATTACAAAAGAGCCCAATAGCAGAAAATGCTCCAAGTGTCTGCGACAGATCTTTCAGGGACTGAAAATAATCTGCAGGTAAAATGTTACAAATGAACCTTTAATTAATTAATCATTTACTTTTAATATCTTTAAGCATTTTACTCATTTTTATTAATAATAATCTTAAGTTTTAGTAATAAATAATAAAGAACTAAGCATAATATAAAGTTGGGAAAAGATCCAATGGAAAAAAAATCTGCAAAAGGGAAAAAAAAATCTGCGACGCACGTCTCCCGTCTGGAACTTTCTGCTACCGGGCAAAAGACCAAAATGATGGTTTAAAGGGCTGTCTAGGATGTGCAGAAAAGCATAATTTGAAAAAATATATTTTAGTAATTTTATTGAAATATTTGGGCTGGCAATAGTCGAAACATATTAAGAGAGTGGGACGCTCATATTGGCAAGAAATAATACATGAATAGAAGTGACAGTCATTCTGTATTATTTTAACAATCGAGTACCGAACTTCTATTTGGATACAGCCCCCTAAAATAGGCTCATTTTAAAATAATTTCTCGGAAACTAATAATACTTATTTCATGTAAATTTGGATTTAGACTAATTTAAGGGTGTAGAATTTATTTATGATGTCAAAATTGGTTATTCCTATTGAAAAAAAATAAAGTTTGGGTTCGTTTTGATATGTAGATGGCCCCCTAAGCAAATTTTACATATATCATTTAAAAAAAAAAAGACTATTTCCAATTGTTTAGTACCTGTAACTTTACTCTTACAATAATCTATTGCAGATTATCAGGGGCTGTTTACTTTTTTTTTTTCCACGACTGTACATAAATGTTAATATCCAAAATACAACAATAACAAACTCTCAAAAATACAGCAATTTATTGCCGAATACAATAAAATTCATAACTAAAACAAATAATTATTGCATTATTTTAATTATAAAAATGCTTAATAGTTGTCGAATTTTCCTATTTAAATCCCACGTGTTACAGAAAATCTTGAGTCTGATATCGGATATTATACATATCATGTCTAGTCAGGGTCGTTTTAACATGCTCAAGTTTATTTTTTATTTTTACTAAACATATCGAAAAAAGACGAGTTGTTTGAGTAATTTTATTTAAAATGTCAATACCACTTCAAGTCTATCGAAAATAATTTTCAAGTGGATCAAAAAGAAGAGAGAAATGTATAAGATCTCATAACTAAAGTGGATTTTTTAAGTGGATTTTTTTATACTTACATTTTTTGATTAAGATATTTAAAAAATAATATAATAATAGTAATTTGAGGAAGATATTTTTATTTTGAGCCTTTTTACACTTTTTTTTTTTTTTTTTTAACTTAGTTTATGTCTATAATGATGAAATTTTATAATAGATTTTTTAATTTCTTCTTGAAAGGCTAAAATTACAAAATTATGTACACAGCCGTGAGTTTCTGATGACAATCAACATTTTAGTATTTTAAACATTTAATCATAAATTAATTTTCAGGCATTTTCTCTTTAGCCGGTTGCAGGCGATAAATCACCAGATATTTTTAAAGTTACAGCTGTGTACAGTTGTGGAAGAAAAAAAAAGTAAACACCCCTGCTAACTCTGCAACAAATCATCGTAGAAGAAAATTACATATACCAAACGATTGAAAATAAAGTCTACTTTTAAATTATGTGTATAAAATTTGCTTAAGGAGCTACCTACATATCAAAATGTACCAAAACTTTGTTTCTTTAAAAACAGCAGTGACACTATAAATACATTCTACACCCTCAAATTTAAACTAAATCCAAATTTTCATGAAATTCGTACAATTGGTTTCAAATAAATTAATTATTTTTAAATGAACCTATTTCAGGGGCTGTATCCAAATTGAGGTTCGGTACTCGATTGTTGAAATGCTACAGAATGACTATGTCACTTCTATTAATGGATTATTTCTTGCCAATATGACCATTTCACTCAATATGTTTCTACTACTGCCAGCCGAAATTTTTCAATACAATGAGTAAAATATATTTTTAGGTAGCTTTCTTTACAAAAAAGCTACCTATTGCAGCCGTTCGGAGGAAAGCGATTTCAAAAAATTTTGGTATATTTTCATCGATCATGACCCCCAGACCCCGAAACCACCCTCCGTTCAAAATTGATATATATATATATATATCTGACCTATGTCACACTGTAACTCCCGTAATTATGAACCGATTTCAATGTAATTCGGTGAGTACATAGTACATACCAATGTCTCGACCGAGTTCGTTGGCCAGCTTCATCCGCCATTTTGTTTCAAAATGGCGGCCATTTAAAAAATTTTAAAAATTTTAAAACTTGAAATGTGGTACCAAAAAATTAAAAATGGAAAAATATTTTTTTCTTATGTATTTGACCTTTATACAAAGATTCCGGAGCAGTTTTTGTTTCGTCTATATCTTAAAAAATGGCTGAGTTATAGCATTTTGAAATTCTAGCGTGGCTGACATTTTGAAACGTCCTGAAATTTGTCACGCGATAAAAGGCGTATTTATGAACCGATTTGGATGTAATTCAGTGTGTACATAGTACATACCAATCTCTCGACCGAGATCGTTGGCCAGCTTCATCCGCCGTTTTGTTTCAAAATGGCGGCCATTTAAAATTTAAAAAAATTTTTAAAACTTGAACTGTGGTACCAAAAAATTAAAAATGGAAAAATATTTTTTTCTTACGTATTTGACCTTTATACAAAGATTCCGGAGCAGTTTTCGTTTCGTCTATATCTTAAAAAATGGCTGAGTTATAGCATTTTGAATTTCTAGCGTGGCTGACATTTTGAAACGTCCTGAATTTTGTCACGCGATAAAAGGCGTATTTATGAACCGATTTGGATGTAATTCAGTGTGTACATAGTACATACCAATCTCTCGACCGAGTTCGTTGGCCAGCTTCATCCGCTATTTTGTTTCAAAATGGCGGCCATTTAAAATTTTTTTAAAAATTTAAAATTTGAAATGTGGTACCAAAAAATTGAAAATGGAAAAATATTTTTCTTATGTATTTGACCTTTATACAAAGATTTCGGAGCAGTTTTTGTTTCGTCTATATCTTAAAAAATGGCTGAGTTATAGCATTTTGAATTTCTAGCGTGGCTGACATTTTGAAACGTCCTGAAGTTTGTCACGCGATAAAAGGCGTATTTATGAACCGATTTGGATGTAACTTCGTTTATACATAGTACATACCAATGTCTCGACCGGGTTCGTTGGTCAGCTTCATCCGCCATCTTGTTTAAAAATGGCGGCCATTTAAAATTTTTTTAAAAATTTAAAATTTGAAATGTGGTACCAAAAAATTAAAAATTGAAAAAATATTTTCTTCTTATGTGTTTGACCTTGATAAAAAGATTCGGGAGCAGTTTTTGTTTCGTCTATATCTTAAGAAATGGCTGAGTTATAGCATTTTGAATTTCTAACGTGGCTGACATTTTGAAACGTCCTGATTTTTCTCACGTAATAACAGGCGTATTTTTGAACCGACTTGGATGTACCTTGGTGTGTACATAGTACATAGAAATATCTCGACCGAGTTCGTTGGCCGGCTTCATACGCCATCTTGTTTCAAAATGGCGGCCATTTAAAAAAATAAAAAAATAAAAAAATTTAAATGAGATACCAAAAAATTGGAAAGTGAAAAAGATTTTTTTGTATGTGTTTCACTTTAATACAAAGATTCCGGAACAGTTTTTCTTTCGTCTATATCTAAAAAAAATGGCTGAGTAATAGCATTTTGAATTTCTCTTGTGGCTGACATTTTAAAACGACCTGATTTTTGTAACGCGATAACAGGCGTAATTATGAACCTATTTGGATGTAACTTGGTCTGTACATAGTACATACCAATGTCTCGACCGAGTTCGTTGGCCAGCTTCATTCGCCATCTTGTTTCAAAAGGGTTGCCATTTAAAAAAATTAAATTTAAAATTCAAAATGAGGTATTAAACAATTGGAAAATGGAAAAGATTTTTTTATGTGTTTGGCCTTGATACAAAGATTCCGGAGCAGTTTTTGTTCCTGAAAATTTGTTCTTTTGTTTATATCTTAAAAAATGGTTGATTTATAGCACTTTGAATTTCTAGCATGGCTAACATTTTGAAACGATCTTGTATTTGTCACGCGATAACACACGTATTCGCCTATTTCGATGGAAGAAGGCATGTGGATAGTATACATCAACACCTCGACCAAGTTCGCTGGCAAGATTCATCAGCCATCTTGTTTCAAAATGGCGACCATTAAATTATAAAATATATATATATTTAAAGTGAGGTGCAAAAAAATTAGAAATTGAAAAAGGTTTCTTTCTTAAGTATTTGACCTTGATATAAGGATTCAGGAGCATTTTTTGTTTGTCTTTACCTTAAAAAATGGCTCAGATATAGCAGTTTCAATTTCTATTGTGGGTGACATTTTGAAAAATCTGATTTTTTGCATGCGACAGCACTCCTATATATTAACCGATTCCGATGTGAGTGAGCATGTGCACAGCAATTACTAAGGTCTCGACCAAGTTCACTGCTTAGCCTCATCCACCATGTTGTCTTAAAATGACAGGCACTTTAAGAAATGTTACTTTAAAGAAAAGCAGCTTGGATAAAGCTGACTAATTTCGCGAAATTCTCATTCATTATATTGATAAAAATTAGTATTGAATCTTTTATATTCGGTTTCCACTAAATTGAGTTTCGTGTGTTTGAATGATATAATTTGGTTTTTTTAAAATAAGGATTATGAAAGCTACCTCTTCCTCCCGGCACTGGCCGGAAGGACTTTTTCAAATTATGCTTTCCTGCACATCACAGACGGCAAGAGTTGGGCAAATTTATAATCTCAATTATCCGCAATGAAATTACAAGTTAATTGCATGTAATCGATTATAGTTACACACATTCAAACGCAGAAATTTCGTCATATAATAAGATGGAGGTGGTTCCGGCTGCTGTGCTCCAAGAATTGTTCACGGCATGTAATTTTAACTATAATTAATTACATTCAATTAACTTGTAATTTCATTGCGGATAACTGCAATTACAAATTTGCCCAACTCTGCAGACAGCTTCTTAAACCATCTTTTTGACTTTTTTTTTTTATAATTTTTTAATGAAAACTACTTAAAAGAAAAATTTGAAATTGATAATTTGCACAAAGCAAGACTTAATAAATATAAATCTATCAAAAAAATTGCAGGTTGCAATTCATACTTTTTTTTTTCGAATATTAATTTCATAATTCGTATTACAAAAATTTTAAAATTATAAATTCAATGTATTTATATATTTTTTAGTATTATAACCACACACTCAAAATTATTGCATCAGGATTATAATTTCAGGAGATATTAATTAAAAATATGATAATGTAATTTGACATTAGGTCTAAATTTTGAATGTTTATAATTCAAAAACTTATCATTCAAATGATTAGAAATTTCATTTCTGGCCATAGTTTGAACCGACGATTTAAAATATATTGTCAAAATTGGGTGTTTCTATTGAAAAAAAAATCAAAGTTTGATCTGTCTTTTATTTGTAGATGGCCCCTTAAGCAAATTTTGTATACATCTTTCAAAAATAGACTTGATTTCCAATCGATTGGCACCAGTAACTTTCTTCTATTATATTTAGTTTTATAGTTAGTAGGGGTTTATATATACATTTTTTCCACGACTATACGTGTCGCAACAACAACGGAGTTAATTATACGCCAATCCACACCCAGTAAAGTATACAAAATGGCTGTGAAACTGCAATAACAAAATATTTTAAACACGTACATTTTACCTTAAATGACGCATTCGGTCTTTAAAAATATATTGTGGGGTCCCCGATACGAGATGCGTTTCGAAACATTCAGATAAAAGTATAAATTCTTAAAAAATCCGATTAAAGATCAAAGTCATACAAATTCCAGGTTATTATCCCCGGCCCGGGAAACGCTGGGCGGTGATCTAGTACTTAAATAACCTTTTTCTTGCATCTTGCATGCATCTGATAATACATACATCATGTATACACACAACTTGTATATAATTCTCTTTTTTTTCCCCTTCAAAAAATTAAAGTAATAGCGACCACCCGATGACTAATAGGGTATCTTTCAATTTTCAACAGAGGATTCAATGAAAACTTAATAAACATTAAAAATGGAAAATCTTCCATAATCCGAATCTCCTATTTTATAATTTTTTCAACAAACGAAAATAGCTACTCGGCCACTAAAATTCTCGTAGAAATAACTTTCACTTTAATCTTATGTCTGACTGAGATCACCCCTTAAGAAATAGCTGGCCATTATTTAAAGAAATTCAAAGATATTTCTCATGCATTAGATAAATGGAAAATATTTCGATATTTATTATTCCGTGATGCTCAAAGCAATCATTTATAGTTTTATAAATGGAACCTTTCATATAAACTGAAAATTTCTCTTTGACTTGAAGCACTCCAAATCTTTGATTTAATATTACTGTTAGAGAAATAAACCCGGAGAGAGTTAAATCCCAAAAGTTTTTCCCCATTTCTCTGATCTTAAATTCTGTTTGGAGCGCCCTCCAAACGTTTTGGGTAATCCTTTCGATTGACATTCGACGGCAAAAAGAGAAAATACTATTTGTCTGTTTTCTCATTCCGAAAGCCATCTGCGTCTCTAGTGTTCCATTCAAAAGCACAACAAACCCCCCTTAAAAATTCGAGGCTGGTTTTGTTTCGTTGGGATTTTTTTGCACTTTTGTTTTTATTTAACCTATTCCAATTCCCAATTTCGTTCTAGTTTTGGCCTTTCAGAACTGGATGTCGTTGAGGAATAATAAAACGTTGGAGGATTTAAAAATATATGTTTGACCGCAGGGCTTACTTTTGTCTCGTGGTAGTTAGTTTAGAAAAAGTTTATTATAAACTTTTTTAAAAAACAATACTTAAAGTTTAAGAAAATAAACTGAAGTTGACGCTCTGATTAAACAAGTTGGAAATTGCACGTCAAACGTGGCAAATGGGATGCGTTCGTACTATAATTAGTTTTATAAATATTTTTTGCACCGCATGTTGTACTGAATATCTATTTTAGTACACTTCATAAGTGCATATCAATTTATTTCTGTTCGAAAGGCTGTAACAACATTAAAATGCACTTGAAATAATTTTTTTCCCACTGGCCGTCATGTAACGGAAAACTTTTGACTGTCCCTGTAATTAAACTATACATCCGATTTTCATAAAATTTGAAATGATTCGACAAAATTTAGCAGCAATTATATATTTAAAATTTCAGACCATTCGGTTGGGTAGTTTTTGCTCCGTTATATGCGGACGGACAAACAGACGGACGGACTGACTGAACGACGACTATAGGTGCTACGTATTTATATAATCACGAACGCACCTAAAAAGGGGGTAAGATATAGTTTAACATAAGATAAAATATTTTGTTTCAATTACTTTCAGTAAATTATTCAGACGCGTTGTTTTAACATTTCATCCAGTTTTTCCTATCTTATTGTTGAAGAGTTAGGGCAAGAAAATCATGTAATAACTTTTTGTAGAGCATGACTGTGTTAAGAATAACATGTTATGGCAAGTATATTGAATATAACTTTTTTGATCAATTAAAGAAAAAATAGCGAGGAAGGAAGTTGCTCAATAGTAAGTGAACCAGAGGGAGAGTAGTAGTTTTAATCATGGGGGAAAAACGGTTTTAACAGTCCCGGTCCAGATGTATTTGGTTAAAACTCATTTTTAATCAGAAAAGACTTATTTTGTTAAATGATAAATTTAGCACAACGTTTAGACGAGTTTGTCCAAAAATATTGGGTTTACAAATTAGTTCGGTCCGTTTTCAAAAGATGGCGCCGGCTGTTCCGAATGTTTTATAGCGACAGCTGATTTCGGTAGTTTCAGGGAGGTTAGACATCTGCAAATAATAGTCAGTTTATATCGCTTTTAGTTTACAATAAAATCTTGTTTTGTACAGTGATGAATACGTCAAATTTTGTGTTAACTAAGCAGCATTTGCGGGAGGTCTCAGTTTTCTGCTTTAATTGGAAGAAAAGGGCAGCTAAAGCAAAGAAAGCCATCGAATACTCGCGGAAGCTTGTGGTGACGCTGCTCAAACTGATAAATCATATAGGAAATGATTTCGACGTTTCAAGAATGGGGATTTCAGCGTTGAAGACAGGCCTCGGTTTCGGTTTAGAAGGAACAACAAAAAAAAAATCGAAGACAAAGATTTAGAGGCATTACTTGATGAAGATCAGAGTCAAACGCAAGATTATTTTGCAGAATCATTGAAACAAACAAAGTGGGTGCCTTATGAACAAACCGAGAGACGTTACGTTAAAAGACGATTTTTTGCAAAAGTCGTAAAAAAATATTTGGAAGCGCTCACGTGGGATGTTTTATCACACCTGCCGTATTCTCTGGATATCGCTCCTTCTGATTACTGGTTGTTCCGACGGATGCAGCGCGATTTAGCAGGTCACCGGTTCACTTCTTTCGCAGAAATAGAAAGTTGGCTTCAAACTTGGATCGCCTCAAAAGGAGAGTTATTTTTTCGAGATGGAATTCGAAAATTGCCTGACTTTGTGGCAAAAAGTAGTAGCCATCGATGGACAATACTTTGATTAATCTGTTCATTCATTTTGTCTTGAAATACAGTAGAGCGCCGATTATCCGAACTCCAATTAACCGAATTTACAATTATTCGAACAGCTCATTTCTCTCAGGGGAAAAAAAAAAATTGACCGAACTTCCAATTATCCGAACAGCCAATTTCTCTCATTTTTTTTTTAACCGAACTTCCAATTATCCAAACACCCTGTTTCTCCCCCCCCCCCCCCCATTCAGATTTAGCATGCAAAATCTAATCCCCGATTTGGGTATTGTTGGGAGCAGTAATAACGAAAAAGAAAAGGAAAACGAATGCTCTGAAAATGATCCAGGTTCATCCCATAACGAAGCCTTTGAATGTTTGGAAGAAGCTATGAAATGGCTCGAACAACAGAAGAACGCTGATCCTATTCAACTAATGTATTTAAGAAGAATTCGAGATATGGCAGCATTAAGAAGAATGTCTTATTTGAAGCAAGCAACAAATGCAAACTTTTTTGCTTAAAATATAATCTGTGGCGTTCTAAAGATGATAAAAAGGGAAAAAGAAAATTTTAAAGGATAAAAAAGCAAAAAAAAAAATAAATAAGACAAAGAATAAATAAAAAATAAATAAAAAATTAAATACGCCAGGCTTAACTGATGCTGCCAGTCCTAAATCCAGATAAAGTGTGAAGGTTTTAGTATAGTCAGGAACATCCCTTAAACTGTCTGTCCGTTTATCCGAACTTTTGCTTATCCGAACTGGGTTTGGTCCCGTCTTGTTCGGATAATCGGCTCTCTACTGTAAATGCATATTTGAACATAAGAAAACGCACCGAACTAATTTGTACTCCCAATAACATTTAAAAAATAAAAAAAAATTAAAGTTAAGAAATTGTTATAATTATTGAAATATTTTTAATAATTTGATTACATTAATTTTATATAAAAAGCGAAACAAACTAAATCACATTAAACTGAACATTCTGGATACCGGCCTGTCTCTTTCGTCACGGAATTCACTAACTTACTTTTATTATCTGATTTAAAGAATATTTTATGCGTCGTCTTTTAAAACTGCTTCATAAATATACAATAGTCTCCAAACTCTAATATTGCTCGTTAGATTAATGCCCAATCCCGAACACTGTTGTTATATCGAAGAATTTGTTATTTCTATGGCAACAACACATTTCTCTGAAATCACATCGACTGATCGGCGAATGAGACCCACTCCATAGCCTCAATTTAATTCTTTCGCATCAATGCTTAGTGATGTCAGTTTCGGCCTGGACTGAGAGCCTGCTGCTCACAGCGGCATCTACTGCTTGCAATTCGAACCAAGATCGAAAATCAAGGTAAAAAAAAAAACTCCTGACATCAACATTACTATACTGCAAGAATTTTTTTCTTTAATATCTGTCACCGTTTGCAAATTATTGAATTTTAAAATCAGTTAGTCTTTCTCGGAACACCCGGTAGCGATTTGACCTGTCACCGTAAGTCTGTTACATCTTTATGTATCTTACAGTAGCCCACTGCTCGCTTTTATTTTCCACGTCTGAGCAGTCCCCCACCGCGCTTTAAGCAGTCAAAAATAAATATTTTTAATCACATAATTTATTTAATAAAATGTAAATGTATATTTGGTACTTATTTGATTTCATTTATTAATAGTTAAACTAATCAAAATTTTTGATTAAAATATTTTTATTGGGAGGGGGGGGGGGGATTGGAAATTGGTAACTATGCTTAGAAACGTATGCTAATATGTACGTATGCTACGTAATTTATTTTCTATCTGATGGAGTCTTAATTTTCGTTTATTCATTTATTAATTGAAGCCACTTTTTTCAGAACTTTCCTCAATCAAATGATGTTGTTACGAATAAATCCAAAGATTTATTTTTTTTGCAAATGTCACTAAATATAATTCTACAAGCATTCTGCTTGAAATCCATCAAGTCAAACGCAATGCAACTTCTTTTTTCTTCAAACTGAGCGATCGATTGCGAGCACTTTTGTCTGATAAACCAGCGAAAGTGACAAATGTAGCGAACATGATAGAGGATGAAGGCAACCGTATAAATACTTGTTGATGCGACTCATCGTGCTATTATGTATGGCTTCAACATCATGGTAATTGAGTTTGACACCATCGACGATAATACATACTGAAACAAAAACTGATGCATTCTACTACGAAGCACTAAATGGAAACGCGCAAAGAAAATCTATTTATTCGCACAAAGCGTGGGTGTAGATAGGATTTTCATTAGAAGGTGGGTGTGGGTGGGTGTGCGGGGGAGCGGGGAAATCTGTGAATGTATGAACTATTGCCTATTGATTTAACATAGGTTCCGACAACAAGGTTGTAATTTAATTTTAACGAAGGGTCAAATTGTCAAAACTGGTTTTAACAGTCTAAAATTGGTTTTCAACCACTTAAAGTGGTCGAAACTTTAAAACTATATTAAATAAGATTTCATAAACTGCTCAAATTATATAATCAGTGGCATATTCAGGGGGTGGGCTGATGGGGCTGCAGCCCTCTCCGAAATGTGCAGAAAATATTAAATTTCATTAGGAAAGTTTAGCAAAATGTAATGAAACCTGTTGAAATGAAATTCAATAGATATCAAAAAATTCCGTTTTACACAGGTTTCCATCTTAGAAAGTATGTTATTTGGCAAAGACCCTGCAATTAACCATTTCAGAAAAGTTTCCGTTATACACAGACTCCCTTTACACGGTTTTTATTGTGCAAAACGTGATATGTGGTGATTAAAAGTGCATTATTAATTTTAATTAGTTTAAAAAATCTTAATAAAATGCTTACACTTGTTATTTATAAGCTGAAAATATACGATTTAAGAAAATGTACTGAAGCATCTTCTCGGTATGAACTGCAAAACCTTGAACCTTTCTTATTTTCATTTACATAAATGCTTGGTACGTTATAGACTTGTTATTCAACTCGTTACAGCTCTGTGATGTGTTATTTTATTTCCATAGCATAACAAAATATTGACAAAAAAGGTTGTTCTATAGTTGTGTAACTTTTTGATTAGAAATAAGCTTTATTTACATTTAAAATACTCCATAATCTAATTGAGCTATTCTGAATCTGGAATACGCAAAAAAATTCCTATCAACAACAATTTATGATTTAAAAGAATTTAGAAAATACTATAAAATTTGTCAGTTTAAGCTGATTTTCATCAAAAGTCATCACCAGGGAGCTGCTATTCTAACTGTATCCCATTTATGAAAAAAGGAAAAACGCTCTTCAATACTTGAGTACCGCAAATTTCATGCATTTATGCACCAAAATGAGTCTAGAATGTGTTGCAGGGAGTGGGGGGAGGTAAAATGAGAACGCTCTTAAATAATTTTGAATTTGCTGTTTACTTCGGTTTTATTTACTATTTATTGAGATACCTTTTACTAGATAATTTTCAGTATTCCGTTTTAAAAAAAATGTGGTATAACCATGGAATTATACTCGTTAAGACGAAAACCTGCCTAAAACGAAATTTTTACCAGTCCCCTGCGATTCCATTTTAGAAAGTTTGATTGTATAATAGGTGCGATACCTGCTGTGATAGAAACTTGTTTAAAGTGGACATAGGTATGGACACAGCGGACATAGTGGACATAATAGGTGCGATACCTGCTGTGATAGAAACTTGTTTAAAGTGGAATTTTTCCCGTTTCTTATGATTCCCTCTTAGAAACTTTTACTATATCTCAGCCCCTTCCGAAATGATAAGTCTAGATAGGCCACTGTGTATAATTAGGTGACTATTAATGTCATATAATATTTATTTATTAAAATTGATATTTTAAAAATTAGTAAATGTAGATGAAACCTTATTTAATGATATTGCAAACAGAAACGTATATACGAAATCTTATTTTAATAAAAGCTTAACTAATCCATTCCAGACCCTAGGAGGGCGATAATGACACATTGGAAAACAGATTCGAAATTTGTAGATTTCATAATGTACCTGAGAAATTGCTGTGCAAACTCTTCAATAGTAGAAAGATTATTTTTAAAATTTGATCTTATCCGGAATATCTATAAAATCGTCTTAGTTTAATACAGCAGTACTTGTTACTACTTGCAGTTCTTTAACTTACCCTTCCCTGTATTTTGAAATTTAATTAACTAAGTTTTCTCCATCTCCGATTGTTTAAAAAAATAAATAATAAAATGTATCTTTCCCAAATGACTTTAGAATGATAATTCGCTAAGTGAAAGAGAAATTAGATTTTTTCCTCACAGAAGGAGACTGTCACCCTAAACCTCGAGCGAAAGACATTTTTTCATTCTGTACGTTGATGTGTAACAGTTTTTTCTTAAGCGGGGAAGTCAGGTGGGAAAAAAAATGTATACATTTGTTTATATTCTTCATTTTGTAAAATGTTGGTAAAAAGTTATTTTTGAATATTTAATATTTAAATTTTTGTACTCCTTTTTATATTGATATGTTTAAAAATTGTCTGACGAGAGACAAAAGAGTTCTGACAAAAAATTCTTAGTTTGATTTATTTCTGGTTTATATTCTGCATTTTAAAAGAGCTGATTAGGCTGTGAATCACAGGTATATCTGTTCAAAAATCTTGCGCCTCCCTAGATTTTTTTCTGCCTGCGACCTTGTCTTTTAATATTTCAAGCTTAATCTTACTACAGTAGAGTCCCGATAATCAGAGTCCCGCTGAACAGAGTTATTTTCTTCTGATGGACTGGTGGCTTCCATTATTATGAAACAGCCATTATAAATGAAGTGAAGGGGAAAAATGGACATGATTTTATATAAAAAAAAATGACAATTTTTTTCCCATTCTGACCAGAAAATCAGAGTTCTAACTTTTTACGACTGCTCTTTCATCTTCACCTAACACTTCATTTATAATGGCTGTTTCATAATAATGGAAGCCATCAGTCCATCAGAAGAAAATGATCCATTCCAAAGGTATAAGATCGATTGAAAAAAACTATTTAATACTTTGTGCAGAAACAAGAGGCTACACCTGAAATTTTCATGACACTAATAGAATCACATAGCTGTCAATGTGTACGGGTTTGTTACCTCTAAAATTGAATACAAATTTTTGCCATAATTTAATCGTTGACAACTGTTAGATTTCGGCGATTGAATTAGGCAAAATTTACTGGTATGTTTTAGTGGTAAGGAAAAATCTTAGAAATTTATAGCTATGCAGTAACGTGATACTGCAGCAAGAAAAAACTGCAGCAAAATTGACATTCAACAAATAAACTATCAAGGCCTTTTCAAATAAACAATTTCCTTCCCCGATTTTCTTATAAAAATAACGGAAATGTACATGAAAGAAATGTTGCTAGTACCATAAAAATTAATGGAGTAAGTAAAAATTTATATTTCATCTCCTTAGTTGGTGACGAATCCGGTTTATCGAAGTTTTTTTGCTTATCCGAGGTGAGCTTTGTCCATATTAATTCGGATAATCGGGAATACTGTATTTTCAAAGATTTAAGGGGCAACGCTTCCCCCTACGTACGCACATGAATACATGCTTTCTCACAAAGAAAAGCTTACCTAAAGTATGTACTCTCGAAATCATCCTTAAGAGACAGCTTTGAAAAAAAATCAGAAACTTACCTAAAAGAAGAAACAAAATACAGTTAATTAGTGATTGAATAAAAAATGTGATCATATAATAACATAGTAAAAATTATAAAATCATACTTTGAAGCAAGGTTCGTTGATATACATCAATGGATACATATCATTATATATATCCGATATTTATTTTTAAAATATCAAGATATTTTTCATTTTCGATATTTTCAAATTCTTGATATTTATTTTCAAAATATCAAGATGTTTGATATTTTGTATATTTCATATTTATTGCTAAAATATCAATGTGCAAGATAATTTTGATATTTTCTTCAGTCAAAACAAGTGTAAGTGAACTTTTCAACTGTTATTGACTGTGCCATTTTGTAAATAAAGAACTTTTGTCTCTGGCAGTGACTATTTTAGGCAAAGAAGAAAAATATATTTTCTAAGCCTTATGTTTGAAACTTTTGTTTTTAAATATAGAACTAATAATTATGTGAGACAATTAATTCAGAATAGCCATTTAAAGATGAACTGTAATTTAGATAATCATTTATATACAGCATTATTAGAAAAGAAACTTCTGATTTTGGTTTAATTGAGTCTAAACTGTACTATAGGTTAGGGAATAAAAAATGACAAGCTTACATTTATGTTAAAATTCTTCAATTTAAAAAAACTATTTTGTATTTAAATTTTTATTTTATAAAATATAAAATATACTTGATACAAATGCTATAGTTTATATACATATATAGGTGTATAAAGCGAATTGTATCTGTTTTCAAAAGTATATCTTCAATTTTGTTCTAAGTAAAAAAAAAAGAGAGAGAGAGAAATGCATTTTAGAATACTATTGTTTAAGTTTTATGTTAATTGTAATATGTTTTAGTTTCTAATTTATATTATGCTTGAAAATATTCATTATCAGCAATAAGTTGACTATTTTTAAAATATCGGATATATATCGAAAATATCGGATATATATCAAAATAACGGATATTTTTGATATTTTCGAAAATATGATATTTACGAACCCTGCTTTCAATGTTTAAGACTGTTGTTAAATTCAAACTCGTAACTTTTTGGCATATTCAAAAAATCATTTTTATTCAAATGCATTATTATAATTAAATGCACGAAATTTATAGGTATTCCTATTCGGCTAGCAAAAAATCGATCCGCATATCTCTTATCTATGGATCTTTTAGTTAGTGGTGCCAAAGTTGATGTTTGGAGTCAATTTTCCAGACACGACAGCCCGGGAAAAACTGTCTTGTAGGAGCATAAGTGAGCATCAGAGTTGGGCAAATTTGTAATTCCAATTATCTGCAATGTAATTACAGTTTAATTGTATGTAATTGGTTATATTTAAAGTTACATGCCTAAAAAAATTCTTGCAGCACTGTAACCGGAACCGCCCCATCCCATTATTTGATAAAATTTCTGTGTTTGAATGTGTGTAACTATAATCAATTACATTCTATTGACTTGTAATTATATTGCGGATAATTGATATTACAAATTTGCCCAACTCTGCTGAGCACGCCATACAATTTTAGTGTTTAGTGAAATATGAAAAATGCAATTCGCTTAGAAATCACTTCGCTGATCATATAATGTGAATTTCATGCTCTTAGATATAAAAATGATTCTGTGAACACGGTCAAAAAGTTTTCATAAAAAGATTTATCTTTTGTTATTTAATCTACAAAATATTTTTTAAATATATACTTAATTTTAGTTTAAGCATTAAAATCTTACTCTCAGCTCGTCAACTTTGCTAAGATTTTAACACATAAAATATTAAATTAAGCATATATTTTAGAAATATTTTGTCAATTAAAAAAGAAAGAAGCGTCTTCTAAGTACGCCGAAAAAAGGATGTTAAAGATATGAATTTTCAGGTGACATTTAAAAAAAAATACAAATGCATTCCAAGTGAATAGGTTTTACATTATCGAGGAGAACATGAGACCTGACTGACCAACACCCTTAACCCTTTCAGGGACTAAGCACTTCTATTCGTAAATTGCTGAAATGCTCAAATGATAGCAGAATTTACAAACAAATTTATTTGAAAATGGGTAAAAGCTTTTCTCCTCGAACTTAACGAAAATTTTCATTCCAAAATTCTGGTGTCAATGTGGCCTTTAGGGATTAAAATTAAGTGATCCAAAAACCACCAGTCTTTCAAAGGGTTATCTTGTACACAATTATTTTATCTTTCAGAACTAGTATTTATAAATCGAATTCTTCATCTAATTTAATGGTAGAAATTCTGCGATTGAATAAACCGAAAATTTCTATTTAAAAGAACTGGTACTAAAAATTAAGAATTGTACGCATCCCACACGTAACGTATACGCAACGCTCGTTGCGAAGGGGAAAAGGAGACTTAAGGCGAAAAAAATGTTTTCCGTAATTAACCTTCATAAATTTATTTTTGCTTTATTTTTCATTTTATGTAAATTTTACTTACCCAGTGTTATAATAAATTTCAAAATATATCAAAAAAGAATATTTTTTAAATATTTCATTTCACCACTCATAACGGTTTTCACGTATTATTTAATAATTTTCATCACATGAAAAGTTGCTAAGAAAATACTGCTACAATACTCATCCTGGGGGCTTATCTTAAGCTATCCAATCAGTAAATAGTAAGAAAAGATATTTGTACTACAGCGTATAATAAATATTTTTTTTAATTCTAAAAAAATACAAAAGTATAGCTAACTATACAAAAAAAAAAACACGAGAAAAGTATTTCAGATAAAATAGATTTACAACAACAAAAACGAATTCAATTCCCATCTGAGATTTGAAAGATAGTAGAGAATAAATATAATTCCAATACAAACATATGCAGGGGCGCAGATGGTGTTCGGAAGCAATTGCGAAAGGAAAATCTTATAAGATACCTAATCCAATCTCGGTTTGTTATTGTTAGGAAGACTCCTTCAGTATCAAGCGTAAAACATCAATCCTTAAATATAACGGATGCTCTGGAGAAAAAGATCCATCGAATAGTAAATAAATTATAGCCGTTTTAAATTTATATTATGATAAAAAAGGATAGTTTTGAAATTCATTTCTCAAATGTCAAGAGTAAAAACTAACGTAAATGAATCTTTAAGTTCAGAGAAACTAAAAGCAGGAACGAAAAATCCTGTGTCAAGCGTAGATTATGAAATACTTTCCAATACATTTAGAATACTGATACAAAACTTCACAGTTTAAGGAGGTAGGATACCTTTGAACTCGTCGAAAAATTAAAGAATATCACTATGTTCCAAGCTTCAAAACTTGTGTAATAAGTCAAAAATAAAAATCAAACTTCATTTAAATATAAAGATCATATTTAAATTTATATTTAAAATAAATATATACACTATTAAATTTATAAATAAATATTGAAATGATAAGTTTAAAAATATATGATAATAAGAGAAAAAAAATCTTATAAAATTTGAAAATATGCATACAAAGAGGAAATTTTGGTGAAAATAAATATATAACAGTGTTGCCTTTATACTAAAACTAGATTATTTATACAAAATATTGACTAAATTAAAAAATTAACAAAAAATTGAAAAAAAAATTTGCTTTAAAAAAGACTTTCAAAGGACAAAAACAGAAAAAAAAATAAAATCTTACCTTTTTCTGGTTTTAAGTTGCAGATGATACAGAAATGAATATGTGGCAGAAATTTCTTTTGATTGCCATGCATAGTTTTTTAGTAACACTGCGCGCAATATGAAAATTCATCGTTTTGAATAAACGCAACGCAAAGTTTAATTATCCTTATGAAGCTTTAATGTGTAGTCTTAATAAAACTGCCATAATTAGTAAACTAATGGGAATTTTTAAGGCGGTTTTTTGCATATTGTTCAGAAATAATTACGGAATCAAAATATGTATTAAAAGAAATTCGAAAATTTTGATGGTTTAACGGTATCCTACCCCCTTAATAAGGTGAATGACTATGTCTAAACAATTTGGAAAGCGCATAACACCTTTGAAAAATTAATTTCAATAATTACATCCAATAGTCATAAATATCCGTTTTTTTCTTTTTTTTCCTCGTATTTTTGTATACCCAATAGCAGAATTTTTGGTGCCCATCTGCAGTAAACCCAAAATATATCTGTGACTTAACAATGCTGAACCAAGCTACTATCATAAATGGTCAATTCCACCGTAACGGACGTAAAACTCGATCATCGAATTTTGTTTTCAAAACTGTGTAGAAAATTTACTAATAAAGCTAGAACAAATTTTTACAATTTAAAATATTTCTTACTAAGGACTTAATACCCAAATACCTGCAGATTATTTCAATCTCTCTTTGAATCCCAAAAATTGCAATTCAAAATTCTGTAACTGATGTAACATAAAATAGACAAACATTTTTTTTCTGCCTTCATTGAAGTGTAAAAATTATCAAAATTATCTCGTTAAAAAATGTGATTTAATGTTCTCAACAACACTAAGTAATGACAAATATAACAGTAACTTGTTTAATTAATTTCTGAACAAGAAAATAGAAAAAATGGCATTTACACATGTAACTGACGTAACTTTTATTGTGTAACTGACGTAACATTATGACTTTACAGAGACAATAATGGTACTTAAATTAGTTTGTAAACAGTCATTTACAATGCCTTTTTATTAGTATTTTATTATAGAACATAAAAATATCAAGCTTTCCAATCACACCCTTAAATTAAACATATTATAAATTTTATTTCCCCACAAATATGATAATTTTCTGTGGAATTGCCCAAATATTTATACATTAACCCATAAAAAAAAAAAGCAAGAATTGCATTTTACAAAGAAAATGTAATAAGAAACACAATAACTCTTAAAACAAAGTCAATTTTTAGTTATTTTTTTAAGCTAGTAGATTAATCTGCAAGGTCTAAAATAATTTGCAGTGCTACTACCGTGCTGCACAGTTTCTGCTATGGGGCTTGTACATAATATATACACATTTGTAATTATAGTAAGTATTACGTAGTATGCTTAAAAAAACTTCAGTTAGGAAATTCATATAGCACATGAAAATTCCCATTCAGCAATTTCCATCAATAAATGGAAATGTACTCGAGATCTTTTGTGCAGCCCTGTATATTAGGGTAGTTCAGCCGTCTATGTAAAAAAATAAACTTTCACGTATATACCGGGCCACTCCTCAATTTTTTTAGACTTGTGTATAGTAATATTCTGGCAGAATTTGAACTTCATATTTCAACTGCAAGAGGGTACTCAACACCCACTAACTTCACAAGTTTGTGTATTTCATTCTAATTTTTCTATATATTTGTTTAAAAAAAAATAATAAAGACCTCCAAAATAATTTTTTTAGAAAAGAATAAAACAATATAGAAGTAAAAAATAGAAAGGTAATCATATTTGGTCTTTAATAATACAAAACTGTGTCTAAAACTGATTTTTTTTGTTGTTTCTGATGGAATGCATTTTCTGTTGGCTTATATGACGTGCAGCAAGAATTGCTTTTCATCTTCATCATTTGTTATGATTTTATTGAAATCTACATTAAGCTTAACCCGTCGTTCTGCACTGTCATTCACTACTTGTAAATTGTGAAGACATTCTTTTCTCTTTGGATAGTCATCATTGTCATTTCATTTTTCAGGAGAAGGCTTAACAATGATTTCCTTATATTCATACGAGGTAAAAGTTTTGTTGTTCTTCTTGTTGCAAAGTCTGACAGTCGTACACCATCTAAAAATCTCAAATTCTCATCTTACATAACGCTTCTTAAGAGCTTGCATAGCTGTAAATCGCTCTACAACAATTTGTCTTCTTCCATTTAAATTCTGTCAGAAAAGAGAGAAAGTCTTATGAAGTCAAAGAGTCATATCATGTTATATACACTCAGACATGTGATGTTCAATCACTTTTCTAGCAGAAACCGCAACCCTCTTTGTCTGTTGATAGATAATTTTCGAGAACTTTAACTGTGTTGGAATAAATTCATCGTCTGAAGGCTCAGAGTTTTCCATTACGCTATTTAGACAAATATTGGATGGACAGATGGTAGAGGTCTGCACGGGCCCGGGCTTGGCCCGAGGCCCGTACCCGGGCTGGCCCGCGGGCCGGGCCGGGCCGGCGGAATGAAGGCGGATTTTCAAACGGGCCGGGCCGGCAGAATTAGGACAATTTTTTCAACGGGCCGGGACGGCAAAAAAATTAATCGGGCCTGTCGGCCCGATATAAGATTTTAAGCGAAGCAGATAAAATACGAGCCATTTTCAATTAATATGATTTTCTCGAAAAGTATAAATGTGCGTCACGAGCCGATGCGAGTTTAACAACATCATTACAGAAATGTAACATGTCCATCGCAGAGATCGACATTGTACAGTTACAAGATGTCCGATTCAGAGTTTAATTTTTTTTTCAGAAGACTCGTGCCGGGACGGAACTGGTCTTAATCGATCTCAGGATGTGTAGAACAGTCATTGTGTTTTGTAGTATTAATAGAGATAATGAACTTCTCTTAACAGTATCTTTGGAAATATACCTTAAGGTCGTTCTCATATTCACTGCTTAACAATGCGAAGCTTTCAGACACATTTTCTGACAAAATTTTTAACTATAAAGGCATAAAATTGACAGGCCTGCCTATTGAAGGCATTTGGAAACGAATAGCTTTTTCCATATTTGATAAATTACTTACAGAGATAACAGAGATTCCTGTTACGTGACTGTACGTTTTTCCCCTTTCCTCTGCTATCGCTTCCGGAAATTCAATTCAAAACGCTAACTTTGACAGTATTTTCAGAAAGATATATTGCTTTTATCTATGAAAAAAAAACGACATTTACATAGCTTCTGAATAAGAATACCTGCCAATCTTACGCGTTTCCGAAAGCAAAAGAATTCATAAATGTGTCGAAATGTAGCTCCTTTTGATTTGAGAAAAGCCTTAAAAATGAGAGAAATATTTTCAAAAATCTACTTTTTATTATACAGCTTCAAAAATTATCATGTTTTTAATCCTTTATTCTGAACTACATTAATATTTTAATGAATTCTTATTTCCATTTTGAAATGTCTGTAGACACGATGACTAAAACACTGTAAGTAATCGTTAATGTTTACTATTGTGTGCTCTTTGTTTTGCTAACATCATAGAAATGTAAAATATACTGTAAAATGTTCCCATAAATATGTATGTAGTATTCATTAAAAGAATCTTAATTGTATATTGAGAAAAAACGGATTTTTTTTGTAGGTATTGTGTCGGGCCGGGCCGGGCCGGGCCTGTTTTCACTGATTTTTGTACGGGCCGGGCCGGGCTCGGGCCGAACTTCCAATTTTTACACCGGGCCGGGCCGGGCCAAGATAGCTCTCGTTCGGGCCGGGCCGGGCCCGGGCCTGGAAATTCCGGCCCGTGCAGACCTCTAACAGATGGTAGCTGAAGGTAAAGAGACTCTAATGCTTCATTCTTCTTTTATTCTCTGAAGAGAATGTTCACACTTTTTTCGATAACTCTATCTTTTAAACCCATATACATTTTACAATTGATTCTTTGATCCTGAAGAAAATTAGAATCTTCTTTAATTTTTATTATTTTCATAATAGATTCATGACCAACATCAAAGAAAAGAGCCCAAGATATCTAACCACTCCTTTTCGTTGGGCTGTAGAAAAAGACCTTTGTTTTTATTTAACAAACGCCAATAAGAATGAATGTTTTCTATTTTTTTTTTATATTATGTATGCGTTTCTTTTGTTTTGTAGGAATTTCAGATCATTGCCATATCTGCATTAATCCTTTAACTGTCAAATGACTAACATATTGTACCAATTTTGATTTTTTCAACTGATAGAAAATACGCTGAATGATTTGTCTTGTCATAGTTAGTTGTTGTCTCAATCTGGTCAATTGGTCTAATGATCTTAGACAAATCGGAAAAATTTCATTACTAAGGCAAGTTGAAATCGGAGCGATTGCAAATTTTTAGCTTTGAAATTTCTTTAAACAGAAAAGAACGGCTATTTTTCATAAAATTAAAGTTGTTGATTAATACACAAATTTTGTGATTATTTTATTTCATGTTAGGCTTAGTGTTTGTCTTATTAACTGTAACACGAATAATGTTTTCATCCCGTAACAGTAGATTCATATTTAATATAATTAATGTAACCTAAATATAATTCTTCATACTTATTTAAAAGTAAAAACTCTTGCACTAAATAATTAAATATATTTTAAATATCATTTTCATTTGTCACCTTTCACTTAAGAATAACCATGAGCTAAATGAAAACAACTTCAGACAGATGATTGCTGCCGGATGCAGGATTTGAAAATCTATAAGATAATTATTTAAAATAAAAATTATCATGAAAAATTTAAGTTTCACTGACAAATTGTTTTCAGTTGGTTGTAAAAAGAGTTGGTAGAATTCTTGTTTTGGTTTAGTGTTGGCTTTAACTTTATCATGTAAATAATTCTCAGAAATGTAGCTACATATAATAAAATATTTCAGAAATATTTAAATACAAATATATATAATATAATAAACTAAATTTCTTCCAAAAACATCTGGAGAAAAATTAAATATTTCTGAAGTATAAAATACTGTTGCATTTCCTATGCTTCCGCTAATGTTAAATTGTGGGGTCATTGAGCACCCTCTTAGAATTCGAGTAAGAAGCTAAAAATTTACCAGCATTATATTATTGATAAGTCTAAAAAAATTAGGGGTGGCCTGGACTCTAGCTCAAAAAAAGTTTTTTTGAACCACCCTACTGTATATGATTCACATATCATGATTTATACACACCATGTAATATGCAAAAGATTAGTAAAACTTAAAATTGCGCATCACATTTGAAAACGCACCTCCAGCAATTATTGTTCATAGACAGTGCTGTAACCGAATTCTTTTGTGCGTTTCTGTAAATGAACGATGAACGTTACGCACATAATTTTCTATAGTAAGCATCTTGTGGTGTACTTCAGTGATATATATATATGAACTTCAATAGTTTGAAATTGTGTAACGTAAATAACAGGAGTCTGTCCACACTTTTCTCTCAGGGTCCTGTTTTTATGAAATTGTGAACAGCTTTTTTTACATTTGTGAAAAGTCTTCAAAAGTTCATCCGTTCATCGTTTACTTAAAAGATGATCATAAAAAATACAGATGTTAAAAGTTTAAAATAAAAGTTGCTGACGCAAACCGAAAGTGCTATAAGTTTAATAAAACGCGTTTATTTTAATCATCTACATTTTATGATCACTTTGTAAGAAAACGATGACCTTTTGAAGTTCATAATATATTTTTAGTTGAATTTGTTTTACAGCTAAAACGAACACAAAGTAATTTTCTAGACTCAAATAACTATGAATAACAGATCCACGATGAAAATAGCTTTTTCATAAATTTAGCTATTTTTAATGTAATTTTTGGTGATGAATTAAATAAAAATAGGTTATATCCAGTGTTGAAAAAAAGATAACAAGTACCATTTTTATAAAATCATAAGACAAAATGCGAAAATTCCAACTTGAGTTAATCGTAAAAATATGATATGAACTTCAAAAGTTCATCGTTTACTTAAAAAGGTGATCATAAAAAATATAGATGTTAAAAGTTTAAAATAAATACATTTTATTAAACGTCGAGCCCTTTTGGTTAGCAGAGGTTGCGGATGCAAACCGAAAGTGGTATAAGTTTAATGAAACGTATTTATTTTAAACTTTTAACATCTATATTTTTATGATCACTTTTTTAAGTAAATGATGAACATTTGAAGTTCATATATTTTTAGTGCCATTTCATTATAGCTAAAATTGGCACGAAAATTCATTTTTTAGGCTCAAATAACTATGGATAACACGTTTACAATGAAAATAGATTTTTGATAAATTTTATTTATTTATCTTTTTGAAAATATCTTAATGTTTTTGGTATTGAATAAAAAAATAAATAAAAGTTGTATCATGTAGCATCTTTGCACATACTTGACTTTTATAATATGTAAATGATGTTAGAATCTGCTTATAGTAACTACAACGCCTAATTTTGAGAAAAAGAAAATTAAAAAAGAAAAAGTGATATTCTACAAAATCAAATGTGTGTTACACATTTAGATTTCTATTTATTTATTTTTACATATTGTGGAGAGGAACTTTGTGATCACGATAGACAATGGATTCCATACTAAGTTGCTATCCATGTACAAGATTTAATAAAGTTTTCCAAAACTTAAAAAAAAAAAGGTTTAGTGCCCTGTTACTATTGGGGGGGGGGGGTCTAAATACCACACTGAGGACTGTCCTTGCTCATGTAATGTTAGTGGTTATAAGACTAAAAACAAGAAAACTTTCAAGCACGCAAATCTTCCTCAGGCACAGCACTTGTTCCACATGGTCCACAAATTTCTAACCCTCTTTTACAAGATTTGAAGATTCACTATATTCTAATTCAGTTAATGTTACTGATGTTAATAATTTTCAGTGTAATACAGACACGGTTGCCCCTCATCCATTCAGTCAATTCGATTTAACCAGAGGTCTGGGGTTGTGTAAGGGATATGATGAAATTTTATGAGACCGGCTGAAAGAAAAAATTTGTTAGATCGTAAAGCATGTACGACTGTGTATACATAACCAGAGAGCATGGGTTTATCGCTTACTTTTTACAGATTATCGACTAAGTTTACAGCAAGATTATTAATAGATTGATGCGTGAGTTTGGCGTTAAAGCTCAGACATTTTATTGACTTACTAAAAGAAGTCTTGAAACTGTTCTTTTACATAATGGAAGCAAACATGTATTCATACCTATTGTACCAAGATTCAATGGAATATACGATTGCCGGATATTTAATCGTGATAATGCAAAATCATAATCGTAGCATAAAAACAAAATATTTAGCTATACAGTAGCCTCCCTCTTAACCGGCCGACTTTTTTCCCCAACATCAGGCAAAATTCAGGGATAACGGTTTTGGGAACTCAGCTTACGCTTTCGAGTTGAAGTGCAATCCCGAGGGGAAGGAGGCAAAATTCACAAAGGAGAACGTCGGTTCTAAATGGATACGCGTTGACCTTCACCAGTGTTGAATTTAGGGTGTGGCGCGGGGGGTGAACATTCCCCCCAGGAACAATAAGATGTCCACCCGGAAAATTTGAGATTTTGTGTTTGTAATGGTCAAAAGTGCAATCTTCCCCCCACCCTCCCGGAGCTGTATAACGCCTGATCTATCTGCAAACTGTTTTGTACAAACATTTTAAAAGCTTGAGGGATGCGAACAGATCACCGTAGAAGATCTATAAGAGTTGTTTGAGTCTGATAAAGATCTCAAGCATGAAACATCATTTGATGAGGATACAATTAGGACTGTAACTGATGCTGGTCAATACAAAGACGATCTAGTTGAAGTTGACACTGCTAAAATTCCTCATATGGAAGGGGTAAAAGCATTAGAGTTGGCTCTACGCTATGTTCAGTGGCGGCTAAGAGCTTCCTCGGTTAAACTTATGATGTTAAAGAGATGGAGAGATTATGCTACAAAATGTCGGGCATCTTGCCTTCAACAGAAGAAGGTCGCTGATTTCCTTATGGTTGATAACTTAAATATACATAATGTAGAACAATTTCAACTTCTTATAAAGGTATGTGACACGATTATTAACAATTTAATTTGTGTTACGTATTTTTCATTATTTGTTATCGGTGATAATTTTTCTTTCAATTCAGTTAATTATAACTAAGTATTTATTTCACAAAATATAGAAAATATGTAGTTTTTTAAAACTACACAAATTGAAAAACTAAATGCATCGTACGGATTTAATTAATTAAATCAGGTAGATACCTTTCTTTTTTTTACTTCTCCGCTTTAACCGGTTTTTCTCTTAACCGGCTAACCCTCGATCCCGTTTAGGCCGGTTAAGTGGGAGGGTACTGTACTAGCAAAACAAAAAGGCATTATATGAACTTTGACTGAGAAAAATAAATGAATTTAAATCTATTTTAATGCATTTTATATGCATAAATTTTCAAATAAAATTGTTCTATTTTATTTATTTGTCATTACTAGATTCAAAACGTTATATACATTAATATAATGTTGATAAAGGTTGTAAAAAAAAAAAACTGTACGCGATATGAAAAAATTGGTCTTGTTTTGAATGATTATCCCAACAAATGTTGAGTGTGAGTATAAATTTTTAAAAAAGATTTTACAAAAGTAAATTTTGCAGACCTTTGTAATCAATTATGGGCAGTAACATTTACATTATTGTAAAACATGTAAAAGAAATGTGTTTCCAAATTAAAAATACGCCTTCTCTATGCATATTTTAACACACACACACACATATATATATATATGTATATATATATATACTACATATATGCATATTTCAGGAGAGTATCCAGAAGGAGTGAGGCTGAGAGGCTATTACTTCCCAAGCCCCTCGGAATCAATATTACCTAATTCCGATCCTAACTTCCACAATCCCACGTGAGAAGATCCCCGATAAGTGTCCATGAAATAAAGTCCTGAATAGGCAAATGTATCAACTATACATAGAACGAATAATGATATAACCGAATACTAGATATTCAGTTAATTATGTGACAGGATACCAAAAATTCAGATGTCTATCAATTTCTTTTTAAATTCATTACAACTAAAAATTAAGTTGTTATATTTTTATATTATTTTATCTTTTACATAAAATCTTAAGAACAAACTAGGGCAATTTTTAATGTTAGGCTACTTAGATAATCAAGTTTAACAAAAACAAATGAATACTTCCCCCACCCCCTCTCCCCATACACAAAAAAGAAACAATATTTGCGGCCACTTAAAACACTTGAAATACAACACAAATCACAACATTCAAGTGAAACTGAAATTTGTAATTAAAAAAACAGTTTTAAAAGCTCAATTTCTTCCTTCAAAATAAGCACAGATAATCAGAAAAGAAAAGTTCAAAGTAAAACATACTTATACAAATATATGTAAAATACAAAACATCAGTTTTCACTTCGGGTAATTTCAAATTAGATATAAAGTTTAATTCGTTTTTATTATTCACTGTTTTTGGAAGCAAGAAAAACTCTTCTGAGAATTACTCGAATTGTCCAGAAGAATTGCTTGAAAATATCTGATGGAAAGAAAAAAAAAAGATATGGGACCTTGTAATGTGAGCATTACATCTCATGAAAGGCTTCCTGTAAAATAAGTTAAACCCCCGATGCTCCGTTAATGCCGAAAAGCGAACACATCGTCCGGCATTATTGATTTATGTAAGTCGAGATATCTGACTGATAAATCCAGACTAATCTTGAGAAGCAAAATATTTTTATTTTTCAAAGGGTTCGGAAGCTAGGCTTTTCTACTTTAATGTTTTCGCCGAATAGATAGATAGGTTCAAGGTAAGCAAAGAGATGGCGAGAAATGGAAATTGATACAATGTTACTGTATATTGTTTCATTAAAACTCATGCATGCCAATATAATGTTGCACATTTTAAAGTTCTGCGATTAATAAATCGTTATTATTCATTATCATTAACGTCAATATAATTTAAAAGTACTTTAAAGAAGAAAAAAAAAAATTCGTGTAATTTAGCCCCCCTTTTTATGCAATTTCCCCAGAGAACATTTCCGATTATTATTATATATTTAGGATTATTATTATTCCGATACGTAGTTTAGAACTTTAGTTCTTATGAATGATGTTATCAAATAAAGTATATTAAAAATATTTTTTGATTGTGATGGCCGAATATTTTTTTATAGTACATTGTTCAATTTTTTTTTTCTTTTTAAGAAAACAATATATTTTAATTGTGAAATTTTCGGCCAAATGATTGTTCGTTTTATCCCTAGTATTATCCACATTAAAAATACAAAACAAAACACGTTTAAAATTACTTCGGTGATGCAGCAAATAGTCTAAAAATAATCGAATATGAAAAGAATTAAGCTGCTTCTAATCTTCAGAAACAAACAAAAAAACACGAAGTTTTTCAATACGCGATGGTAATGGACTTTAGGCAATTCTTCAATGAAAATTAAAATAAATAGTAACGTAAGCAGATTCTGTTCCAGAACAATTTCAATGACCTCAGACTTTCAGAAAAACTGGAATTGCTCTTATTTTAAAAGAATGAACAATTTCCGATTGGAAATGAATTTTGTAACCTTAACAGTTTTTGTTTTGTTTTAGGTCGAATTACAAAAAGAAATGTAATGGGCAAAACAAAACAACTTTCCGAACTTTTAATATGAAAAAGTAGTATTTTATCGGTTCCATTTGACATGCCAAACTACTGTTGAAGTCAGGGTTGTACTGTTTTTAACCATGGGAGAAAAAAACTTGTTTTAATCGTTCTTATCAAAACTCATTTTGATTGGGAAAAGAAGTTATTTTGTTAAATGATAAATTAATATTAATTGAAAATATTTGATACAACATTTGGAAGTGTTTGCAAATATTTTACTCAGTTCTGTAATGCTTTAATTTTTATTACTCTAAAATTTAACAACAGAAAATTTTCCAAAGATAATAGGCCGGGAGCCGACAGCACAGACAATCACCACATCGAGTTCACGGCTGAAATTCCAGAATTAGTTAAAAATCGATACGCATATTAAAACACAATCGGTCTGTCAAGTCATATCATGGCGGAAAACACCCGAAAACCCGATTTTAGCAGTTGACTCGTACGTTTACTATTGCGTTTGCCTGCTCCCAGTCCTCTATGTTTTCATACTTTTGGGTGCAGGAAAACACAATGGTAAACCTATGAGTCGACCGCTAAAATCAGGTTTTCAGGTGTTTTCCCACTAAGATATGACTTGGTAGACCGTTTGCGTTTTAATATGCGTATCGAGTTTTAACTAATTCTGAAATTTCAGCCGTGAAATCGATGAGGTGATTGTCTTTGCTTCCGGCTCCCGGTCTATAAGCAATTATCGTTAGTACAGTAGAACACCGCTATCTAACAAGTCGGGACTGACCCTAGTTCGGATAAGCAAAAGTTCGGATAAATGGACAGACAATTTAAGGGATTTCCTGACTACACTAAAACCTTCACATTTTATCCAGGTTTAGGACTGACAGCACCAGTTAGTGCTGACGTGTTTTAATTTCTTTTTGTTTACTTTTTTTATCATTTAACATTTTCTTTTTATCATTTTCTGTACTCCAGAGAATATAATTTAAGCAAAAAAGCTTTCGATTGTTGCTTGCTTCAAAGAATACATTCTTTTCAATGCTACCATATTTCGAATTCATCTTAAATACGTTAGTGGAATAGGATCAGCGTTCTTCTGCCGTTCGAGCCATTTCATAGCTGTTCCCAAACCGTTATGTGATGGACCTGGGTCATTTTCAGAGCATTCGTTTTCATTTTCTTTCATTTCACCCCTTTTCCCTCCAAGCCTTTTATTCTCTTGTTACGATTCCCAATGATACACTAATCGAGGATTCGATTTTGCATGAAAAAAAATGAGAGAAACTGGCTGTTTGGATAATTGAAAGTTCGGTTTAAAAAAATTTGAGAAAAATAGGATGTTCGGGTTAGAGGTCTGCACGGGCCGACATTTCCAGGCCCGGGCACGGCCCGTCTCAGAGAAAAAAAAATTCGGCCCGGCCCGAAAAAAAGTTAAAATCTCGGCCCGACCCCGGCCCGAGTGAATTTCTACAAAACATTGATTTTTATGTCGATTTGGTTAAAAGTTTTTCTCGTACGAGGAGATCAAGCCAAAAATATTTATCTAAGCTTTTCTTTTCATGTTTATAATCTTCATTTTTATAGAAGTGCCGCAGGGTGCGATATTTATTTTTTTAATGAATCTGTATTTCTTGTATGTAAATGTTTCAGTTATCATTAATATTGTTAATCCATATTCCATGTATTGAAGTGTTAAATATCTGAAAAATGCCATACAGTAAAATCTAAGACTGAATTGCATAGAAAAGAAAAAAAAACAATGCGTTATAAACAAGTTCCCTTCTTAGCAAGTGTAAATGTATTATATATTATTTTCTTACGTAGTATATTAATTTTGTTTGTTATTAATTTTTATAATTTTCTTACGTAGTATTAAGTAGTATATTAATTTTGCATGGATCAACACGTTTTTCAGTTTAAAACAAGATTCCGTCATAGACAGGTTCTTTTTCACACGTTTTACTATATTTTAATTTAACTATATTTTAATAAGTGTAGAAATCTACTACTCTTTAAAAAGAATGAATTTAAATGTTTAATTGTAGAATAATAGCGATTTAAAAATGTATGCATTTTTTGAAAAAAAAAATTGTGCCAAGCCTAATTTTACTGACCTTTGAATGGACCAGGCCACTCCGAGACAATGATTTTCATACGGGGTTGGTGAAAACTGGAAATGAAAATTTTTGGCCATGAAGATTAGGAATGAAACCAGTACCCGGGTGTGTGCAGAAAAAATAAGTTAGGCCCAGCCCGGCCCGAAACTTCAGGAAAAAAGTAAGGCCCGAGCCCGGCCCGGCCCGGCCCGAGTGCCGTGAATTAAAACAGGCCCGAACCGGCCCGTGCAGATCTCTAGTTCGGGTAATTGGAAGTTCGGTTAAAAAAATTTTTGAGAGAAATAGGTTGTTCGGATAATAGGAAGTTCGGTTAATTGGAGTTCCGATAATCGGCGTTCTACTGTATTGAAATATTTAATAATCTGGATAAATATAATTTTATAATAAAAGTGAAGGAAAATAAATCAGATTAAACAAAAGAAACTATTTCAAAGCTTGGTTTAGAAATTAAAAAAAAATAATTACACCTAACAAGCATTGCTGTATTAAGCTAAGACGATTTTATAAGACATTCTGGATAAAATCTATAAATTCCAAATCAACATTTTCTAACTTTTCAGTATTGCTCATCGAATGTCGCAATATATTATTAAATAGTAGTACCACTTTTAAAAAGAGGAAGATTTATGAATTATCGTGTTTCTGTTTGAAATACTATTAGAAAAAGAAAAAAAAAATCCTTATAAAAATATGTATGCTAATCACTTATTATGAAACAAAGCTAAAAAATGCTATAAAAGTGACATAATACCTTTATTTAGATTAACTCTCCTTTAATCGCACAAACGGCGACAATTTCAAAATCATTCATGATAGAAATATTTTTACAAACAAATTTTAAAAACAATAACTTGGTAAATAATGTCTCGAGACTTCATGCATAATGAAAATCCATGCAAACATAAAATAAAATGAAATTGGATATTTGTGAGTAAGGATTAATTTTTACTATTGCTACTAAAACAGCACAGCATCTCTTTCCACATTTTAGGTAACTCAAGGGACACTGAATCATTGCAAATATTCTCGTTGCGTAAAAATATTTCTATTGATTCCCGGTTAATGGATGGTAGATAAAATATTGATGGATAAATTATTCTGCTATTTTTAAAATCGATCTGTAAAGGTTCTTTGCCGCATAATCTGGCCAAAGCTGTGTTCTCCTGTTGTATTTGATCTCTGCTATATGTTATTGATTTTAGTTTTAAGTTTTCTGCATGTCATATCTATATAAAACTGCTTTGCTCCATCTTCTTTGGTAAAAGGTATTTCATATACTCCTGATAAATGGTTTGATTCAATTGGATCTATTTTCTTATTTTTTATTTTGTTTAAATCCTTGACATTTAATAATTATTAAAATATTAATTACGTATACAGTAGAGCACCGATTATCGGAACTCCAATTAACCGAACTTCCAATTATCCGAACAGCCTAGTTCTCTCAAATTTTATTTTTAATCGAACTTTCAATTATCCGAACTGCCTATTTCTCTCATTTTTAGGTGCGTTCGTAATTATATAAATACGTAGCACCTATAGTCGTCGTTCAGTCCGTCTGTCTGTCCGTCCGTCAGCATATAACAGAGCAAAAACTACCCAACCGAATGGTTTGAAATTTTAAATATATGATTGTTGCAAAATTTTGTCGAGCCATTTCAAATTTTATGAAAATCGGATGTATAGTTAAATTACAGGGACAGTCAAAAGTTTTTCTTTACATTAAAGCCAATGGGAAAAATTATTGCACGTGCATTTTAATGATGTTAAAGCTTTCCGAATGGTCTCAAATTTTAAACATATAATTATTGCGACATTTTGCCGAGCCATTTCAAATTTTATGAAAATCGGATGTATAGTTTAATTACAGGGACATTCAAAAGTTTTTCTTTACATTAAAGCCAATGGGAAAAATTATTGCAAGTGCATTTTAATGATGTTACAGCTTTCCGAATGGTCTCAAATTTTAAACATATAATTATTGCGACATTTTGCCGAGCCATTTCAAATTTTATGAAAATCGGATGTATAGTTTAATTACAGGGACATTCAAAAGTTTTTCTTTACATTAAAGCCAATGGGAAAAATTATTGCAAGTGCATTTTAATGATGTTACAGCTTTCCGAATGGGCTGAAATTTTAAATATATAATTGCTGCAAAATTTTGTAGAGCCATTTCAAATTTCATGAAAACCGGATGTATAGCTTAATTACAGGGACAGTCAAAAGTTTTCCGTTACATTAAGGGGAATGGGAAAAAATTATTGCAAGTGCATTTTAATGATGTTACAGACTATGCATTTATGAATTGCAAATAAATACACATTCAGGGTGCAAATTATTATGGGGTGCAAAAAATAATTATAAAACTAGTTATAGTACGAACGCACCCCATTTGCCACGTTTGACGAGCAATTTCCAACTTGTTGCAACACTAATTCGTGCTGACAGTCCTAAGCCTGGATAAGTGTGAGGGTTTTATTAGTACAGTCAGGAACATCCCTTAAATTATCTGTTCATTTATCAGAATATTTGCTTATCCGAACTAGGGTCGGTGCCAACTTGTTCGGATAATCGACGCTCTACTGTATATTATATATGATATGACATTAATATACAGCTTGATCAATTAATTCAAGTTAAAGTTATTTAATAAGCTTCGACCACTTTTGACCAGTTTTAAACGGTTAAAACCAGTTTTTAACACTAAAAGGTAGTACCATTACATATCAATAACATGTACAGTCGTGGAAAAAAAAAGTAAACATCCCCTACTAACTCCTCAACAAATTATCGTAGAAGAAAGTTACTGGTACCCGACGATTGGAAATAAAGTCTACTTTTAAATGATGTATATAAAATTTGCTTAGGGGGCCACCTACATATTAAAACGAACCATAACTTTGTTTTTTTTCAATAGCAGTACCCAATTCTGACAGCACAAATGAACTCTACACCCTTCAATTAGCCTAAAAACGAATTTTTATGCAATTCGTACCATAAGTTTCCGAGAAATTAATTATTTTAAAACGAGCTTATTTTAAGGGCTGTATCCAAATTGAAGTTCAGTACTGGATTGTTAACCGAGAGAGCCGCTTCCTTGATCAAGGCACCTTAAGCGCCACTCAAGGAGCCAATGAAGCGTGTTAGATTACAGTACGGGAGAATAAATTTCAAAATGTCTACTCACTTCCATCATAGACGGCCCCTTAAACCATCATTTTGCCGTTTTTTAAGCATAATTTGAAAACTACTTGGAAGAAAAATATGAAATTTTTGAATTTCCATAAAGCAGGACTTAATAAATCTAAATCCATCAAAAAAATTGTAGGTTGCAATTCATAATTTTTTCGAATATTAATTTCATAATTCATATCATAAAATTATAAAAATTACAAATTCAGCTTATTTATGTTTGGGTATATTAGTATTATTACCACAAAAAAAAAATTAGCACATTAGGAGCATAATTTCGGGAGATATAAATAAAAATATGAAAATATAATTTAACATTAGAAGCACTAAATTTTGAATGTTTATAATTCAAAAACTTATCATTCAAATGACTTGAAATTTGGTGTCTAGGCATAGTTCGAACCAAAGATTTGAAATATCTCGTTAAAACTGGGTATTGCCATTGAAAAAAATGAAGTTAGGATTCGTTTTAATATGTAGATGACCCCCTAAGAAAATTTTATATACATCATTTAAAAGTAGACTTTATTTCCAATCGTTCGGTACCAGTAACTTTCTTCTATGATGATTTGTTGAGGAGTTAGTAGGGGGTGTTTACTTTTTTTTTTACACGACTGTACATTATCAAAATATAGGGTTTTCATTTTTAAAAAAGCTACGATACTTAATGGCATATTGGCGTAGGCTATTAATTCCGTGGTTTGGGTGTAAAAACGCAACAAAATCCCTACTTCCAGTCCCCGGCTACGGATGATTTGAAAAGTCACACCTTAAAATAATCCATCTTTGTTGAATTCCCCATAATTTCTTCCCTTTCAGTTGCGAAAACGCTGGCGGTTTTCCCTTTACCAAACACAGCTTCCTCATATCTGGTTCAATCTTAGTTTTAAAGACGTAAATCAGATTCGACTGTGTTTATTCCTGTATTTGTTTTTCATATAAAGAAGTGAAGAGAAAACACTTAAAACAAATATATGTTGTGCTACAAGCAGTAATTTTACAGCTTTTACGGATATCGGAGGGTATTTTTCTTTTCTCATCAACCAAAATTATGTTATCTTCATCTTTTTTAAAGCGGATTCCAGCAATCCATCATTATTGTTGTAATTTTTATTTCATTTCACGTACTATCATCGGACTTTCGCGTATCAGTAAACAGCGCTTCACGTACCAGTATTGGTACCATAAGAACCCCTGCTATAGAGTAATTCGCTCTGAAAATTGGCAATCACACAAACGCGATCACACAATTTTTAAGACCATTCTTTACTATAAAGCAACTATTCGAAACTATTCTTTATTTGTTTTTATTCTGTTATGTGACAACATAACAGCAATCAAGTACACCCCCCAGAGATAGAGAAACAAAAAAGCAATTTTTAAAATTATCTTCGCTTCTGGTGTTATTTTTAAATTTATGTGCGAAACTTTTAAACTTCGTATATTAAATGACTACAAGCTATTCACAAGGACAAAAGTCTACAAGGTTATTAAGTGAAATAATGTACGTGTTGAATAGCTAATACTTTACAACAAGAATAAATTATTGCAACAACCTTTAAAAATCAAGGAAAATGGAAACTTTTCTAGAAAGAAACGGAAAAAAATTGGGAGTAAAAGAAAAAATATATTGGAGAAATCTACTTTTATTTTTAAAAAATGATGTAACTTATTATAATATTCATAATTTCTTTTAAAATTATTCTAAAATATGCTGAATCAAAATTAAAACATATTTTTTAATCTGTTTAAATTTTATATATCTGTTTAATTATATGAAAAAGTTTTGAAATTCGACAAGTAATATTTCGAGTTATAACGATTTTAAATTACTCACCTTTTTTTGATTCAAATTTTTTAAAAACACTTTCAGAAGTTTTGTGATATGAATTTGTTCGCAAATTATATGGCAAACCATTTCAAAAAGATTTAAAATTCTAACTCGATAAATATATAACCATTAAATAAACATTACCGACCACCAACAAAAACTGTGAAATTATGAATAATATGGCATTAACAAATTGACAAAAATACAGTTCCCCCCAACACACTTAACATAAATTCCAAATATATACATATATGTGTCCCAGACCCCTTTAGGAATAAATACACAGGAGTTTATTCAGCCATTTTTTTTTTAATTCACTGTTCACAAATTATTCGAAATTAATGTTACCTTATTCCCTTTTTCGTACTGCCCTTTTAAATGATTGGCACCTTAATCCCCCCCCCCTTTTTTTTTGTAGAATGAATACTTTTACATAAAAAATATTTTATCATTTTCACAAAAATAGCGCATTTTTTTATAATAAAAAATGCTTCATGATTGGAAAAAAAAAATCAAGATATTTATTCATTATTCTTAAATTCTATGTTTTTAAAATACAACTTGCAATTCACTTAAAGTGGACGAAATGTAATTTCGTCCAGGACGGGTTTTTTGCGGGATTTTACAACCCCCCCCCCCCCACCCCCCACACACACGGTAGAAAAAGGCAGACAACCCTTATTTCCCAGAACAAGAGTTAATGGGCATATATTCAGATTTCAGTTGTTAGAAAAAATATCTAATAGCCAAAGAAATGCTTTTTCACAAGTCATAGGTTGTGACTAAAAATGCGCTTAACCCATTTATGCCTGAATTTCTATTTTTTCAAATTTCTTGGTAAAAATGCTGCAAAATGAACTGGAAAAATACTAAAAAAAATTACGCTAAAATATTTTTGTTAATTTATTTGTATAATTTATTTGATAAAATTTAAATGTACTAAATTTGGGAATATCCATATGTAGAAAAACGCATAATTACATGTTTTGTCTAAATTTATATAAATTAAGCTTTTTAATTGTATATTATGTACTATAATTGAAGAGCTAAGTGGAAGATCATCTTAAGTAACAAAAATTACATTTGAAGAAATTTGATGTGAAAGTTTTTGTTGTCAATTTTAATGATTTATTTTCTGTTTGATACCATGTGTTTAAAATATTAACAGGTGTGGTACTGTACTGAACTCTATCAAAAAAACTTACTCATATTAAATTTTTAAATATTAAAAAATATTAATATTATTTACATTATTAAATAATAAAATATTAAATATTAATGAATAATGTCTTAAATCTTCAAGGCTAAATAGAATTTTGGTATTTTAGCTTTACCATGTGATAAAATACCTGATAACGCCTTCGTACAAAAGATAAAATAATTTTTAAGAAAATGTAGCATAACATGTTCTTCCACTCAGGTCTTCAATTAGTATTTTTATGAACTATTAAAAATGTATATTTGTTTCTTTACAGAGACTAATAACATAAGTATTATTAATAATAAATTAAGAATAATCGTATTTGTGGCTAGAAAACAATTTCAAATCCTCATGAAAAGGGCTTTACATAAATGACTGTCCCCTAACTGGCTAATAGAAATATGTACCCATTTGCGCCCAGTATTTTGTACGCTACAAACATGCATAAAAAATAGGCTTGAACATATAATTTCGCAATTAAAAGAAAAATACGTATTTCAAAGAAATCTACAAGCTAACATTATGATTTATTCATTTGGATCCTTGATACAAAAAAAAAACTTTTTATATTTCGCTATCTTGAAAAATGAAAAAAATATAAACATCGAAAAAAGGCCTTCATTTAATCAAATAAATGTCAATCTTATGCTGTAATCTATCGGTAATATGGCTTCATACAATTTACATGCTGTAAAGAAGAAGAAAATTATAAAAACTTGTTAAAATTCGAAACGTCCCAAAAATGGGACGCTAGGCATAAATAGGTTAAATGTTAAGGGTTTAATGAACCTTAAAATTGGACAAAAAATCGATTTTTCTTTTTAAATATTAAATGAATGCCTACTTAATTGTTGAAATCTTTATTTCCAATCGACTGATACCAGTAACTCTGTTCTATTATGATTAGTTGCAGAGTTAGGAGGGCTGTTTACTTTTTTTGGTACTACTTGGTTATCCAGTCGACCAAAAATCTATCACCAAACTATAAGATTAAATGCCAATAATGGTAGATCATAAATGTCACATTCACTTGACTTTAAGCAAGTTACACGTATTTACATCATCAAGGGATTTTTATTTTGACGTTTTATTTGTATTTTTATTAATTTTATACTAATTTATTTGCTCTTTCATTATTTAAAATAAAAAATTATGTCAATTTGTATAATTTGGCGAAATTGGTCGACGTGTTAACTAAGTAGTACCTTTTATTTATTTATTTATTTTTTTTCCCCCACGACTGTACTTTTAGTTGAACATTGAAATGCAGTGAGTTTACCATTTAAACCATACATTTTTTTTAATAAACAAAATTGTTGAAAAGGTAAACTGTCCCCTTAACATGCTACAATTAGAAATATTTCCCATTTTCTATTTTTAGAAACTTGTCATTTATTGAATTCTAAAATGCTTTGTGATTTTTGGATCATCTCCGGTATACATGTATTTTAGTAACTGTTCTTAATACAAACATTCATATTTTGATTTTAACGCAGAAAAAGAAGGGATTAATTACTTTTCTATTTCATTTTCTAATAAACAGCGTAAATAATTTAAATTCTGGGGGAAAAAATAGAAAAACGATTCCCGTAAATGAATTCTTATACTTTAATTAGTATTCAAGGAAGTCTACAAAAATTTTTTAATACAGTGGGCTCTGTCAAATCTGCACTACTTGGGACCAGAGGTTGTGCGGATTTTACGGATTTCTGATTATTGTTTACATTTTTTAAAGAGTAATTTGAATGTAATAATGCAATCGAAATTATAATGAATGTTTACAATATAGTAAAATAATAAAAATTAAGTAAAGTAAAAAACCAGAATAATAAAAATTAAGATAATTTTAAAAATGACCAAAATATTAAAAGTAAAGGCCAAGTGAATAATTAAATGTGCATAATAAAGATGAGATACATTTTTCCTGTATCCTACTAATTCACATCAAAATCATAAAATAAAGAAGTTTTATTTCAGATTTATCCAGACTTAACCAAAAAAGCTTGATTAATACATAAATATATTTGTAAAATGATTGTGATTACCAGTGATATCAGCAATATCTTGAAATTTTTCAGAAATAAATTTATACTTCCTTCGTGAAAAAGCACTATTTCAGTTATATTATCGAGAATTACTTATTAAAAGACATACGCAATTGATATAAAAATAAAAAAGTCTAATTTTGTCCCAACATCTGAACTGTTTCATTGTTAATATCTGCGATGATGTGCGGATTTTAGGCGTTTGTGAATTTTAGGGTTACGGATTTTAGGGCAATTGTAATTTTATAAGAAAAAAAATAAAGAAGGAATTTTCACTAAATAGTTACTGGTGTACTCATCGACTCAACCTATATTTTGTAAAGCAAGGAGAAAGACCTTTTTAAATTTAAAAACAATATATTTTCTGTTATGAACCGGATAAAATTCCCACACGGTCGTAACTTTAATTTATTATCTCTGATTGAAAGGGTCTGTGAGAGGAAACCGCAAATTCTGCTAAGGTCAGCACAAAACCAGACTTGAACCCAACATAAAAATTTCGTTAGTCCAAAATCCTACTCGAACCTGAAACATCCAAACCTGAAGAGAAATAAAATTAACACATACTTTAATACAAAATTATGTAGAAATAGTCTGCTATTATATCTCCAATATAAATTTTGCCTTTTTGTATAAAAATGAATGCATATAATTCATCAATATTCAAATATTACATCATTAATATTCCCGATAGATCAGATTATCAGATATCAAATGAATCATATAATTTAAATATTATATTGGGAAAGCCTCCACAAATTACATTAAGAGGTGTCGCCAAAAGCCATTTATTTAATTTAATCCTTTATTACCAAAATATGTATTATATCTGATACAAACCAATAAAGGTTATACATATTCACTATAGTTTTTTTCTTTTTCACTTGAAATATATCCGAGACTTTCTTTTGAAAAATCGGGTTTAACACAAACTCGACCCGAAAGAGTCAAAATCCAAGTCGAAACATTTAAAGTCAACCCGATCCGATGCAAGACTAGCCCTATACTAAAAATATAAATTATTTAAACCGTCCAGTAAGTTCAATTCAGTAATATTCTTTCTTCTTTCTACAACGTTCGAGGGAAAAATATTAATACTAGAATTTTTTATTGCCCCCCCCCCCCCAACCTTCAGTTTTCTTAAATGAATGATAACTTTTATAATTCAGTGTTACTGACTTTTCTAGGGACAAAAACAGGATGACCACTTACATCACTGTACAGTGTTATAAATTAAACCTTGAAAAACACTTCAAGAAATCAAAAATAAATGCACAATGATTGTTGAAGTACAAATCCAAAGTTTTTTTCTTCTTCTTCTGAATGTTTGAAACATTATTAACAAGTCCAAATAAACATAATGGCTTTATTACAATAACAATTACTTGGCTCAAGTACAATATAAATAAAAAAACAACGTTTAAACAAAGCACCAACCAAAATACTTTATTTCTTATATTACAAACTAGTTTCGGTTGCCATCTATGGCTACCGAAAGTAGTTTGCAACAAGGAATAAAGTATTTTGGTGCTTTAAACATTGTTTTTATTTATAGTGGCTTTATGTTTAATCTTTACGTATTTACCACAAAGCTTAGTATTTATTACATTAACATTCTTACCCAACAAAATGAGGACATATGAGGGAGAAAAATATCTTAACACTGATTACTTGTCTTTTTTTTTTTTTTTGCAAGCCTTCCTAAAATATTCAACCACAAAAAAATGCAGTGATATTTCAGATAGTAGCTAAGAAACGTGAAAACTTCTCAGAAATGTGAACCTCTCTTAAATTATCTCGTCTAGATGTAAATGCTTCTTTTTTTAAAATCTGAGACTACTGACACTGTTATGGAAGGTCAACATCACAAGAATTTATAATTCACATGCCGCAGTATCATTCACTTGCCCGATATACCAGCAATTTCCTGCTATTTCGGGCGAAAAAATGAATCGCCGCAGTTACGTTCCGAACGGCCAGTTCTCTTCTCCGGAACACGCGGTGGAGATTTTAGAAAACCTTCAATGGAATGTCAACCGGCAACTTCTCACACAGACTTCGGTTCAAGAACACTGGACCAGTTTTTCAGAGAAGTGGCATTCGGAGTTTTCAAACATTTTTTCTTCTTTTTCGTTTTTCCGCTATTTAAATTCGCGGCCCTTGCCTGCTGGATGAACGCAAATTAGTTCGACCGGTTAATTATTAGAACAGCGTGGGTTTTGGACACTGGCTGCGGAAGACACCCCAGGCCACGTGCCCGTACACCAATTAAGATTAAAATAACACGGACCATCTGAAGATGAAAAGTGCAGGATGTCGCTTTAATGTTCTCGCCAATGTATTTTCGAAGGACATACTTTACTAATACAGTTGGTTCTCTGTTTAACGACTTTCAAAAAACCGCGAAAATCGTCTCAAAAGTCGTCGTGTTTCTCAAGTGTTTTGCTCAACAAGCAAAAAACGTTTTGACACATTTACAAATTCATTTTTTAACGGAAAGATTAGAAAGCCTGACCATGGAAGCGATTTCGAAACGAACTTTTTTTTCCATTTTTTAATCAATAAATTAGCTATTGAGTTATAAGCGATTTTGATCTCGTGACACGGCATTTTTCTCCCCTTATTGACTGGATTTTCTTCTTTCGTTCGGAAGTTCGGTTCAAAATGCCAATTTTGATAGTATTTTCTGAAAGATCTGTTGCGTTTACAAGAAAACGGAAAAAACAGTTCGATGACATAGTTTCTGAAAACAACACCTTCTATTTTCAGGTGTTTCCGAATAAAAATTAATTAAAACTTATGTCAGAAAGTTGACCCTTTGGATTTGAGAACAGCCTTAAATAGAGATCGTCCTTAAACAGAATTTGTGGGAAAATAATATTTGAAAAACATTTCCCTTCACAGTTTACAGGCTTAGGACTATCAATATATTTCTCAATATATTGGCGTGTTTAGAAATGTTTTATTTATTTATTTAAATTTATTTTATGTTTTCTTTCTTTCGTTTTTATTGATACAGATATACTACATATTTTTATTGCAGAAATACAAATTGCATTAATTATACTGCATACAAAAACAACATTACAGCATACAATGTTACTTAAAGTACAATAAAAATATTTATAATAAATTTAATTAAACAAATTAAGTTTTTAAAAAATCAAAAAATGATTATTTCAATGGTGGTCTAGTTTTAAGTACCCTTGCTTCAAACTTTTCAAGAAGGTTGAATGAGTCATCTTCCATATTTGATCAAAAAATGTACTGGCGAAGAATATCCAGGGCAGAATTCGCATCTGAGTAAGGAGATGAATGGTGTCTCGCTTTCTGTATCATCAGCTTCATCACCATATTCTGCATCTGAAGTTGCATTTTCATTTGCGATGTCTTCATAAACTTCTGAAGTCGGTTGTTAAAACTTCTTCACATGGGTAAAATTCATTACACCCTTCTCCTTTATCTGTACGTGTACGCATTTGAATTGCAAGAAAACGTGTTTTTCTATTAGGGGAAGTTCTCTCGTGTAACATATTTAAAGGGATCGGGAAAAAAAAATCTACGCTAAAATCGTCATTAAGTAGAAACAATTTCGTCTTTAAATAGAGATTTTTTTACTTAAAGGAGCCGGGATCGCAAAATATCGTCCTTAAATAGAGATCGTCGTTAAGTAGAGCAACGTTAAACAGAGAGTCGACTGTATGTCATTTATTTTGAAATCTCACCCATTCACTGAGTAGCTTTAAAGTTCTAACGCTTTCTACAGTATGTAGTTAAAAAAAAAAAAGAAAACTCGTTGAATATGTTTACGTAATATATTCAGCTAACGATATAGTAAGTTGATAAATTCGATAAAACGTTTGACGGTTAAAACCATTTCTATGATATGTGATAGCTAAAAAACAAAATTTCTCAAGATGCAGGCAACGAACTAAAAGTGGATCTCTTAGAATGCGTCAATTTCTCATTTTTCAACAATGCAATCCAAATACTACCCTATAATAAATTTTGTGATCATCTTGCATATATTCCAAGATCTCGTCAATCAAGGACATTCAAATTACATAACGAAAATAAACTTAAAAGAAAATTAATAACTCGACTTTAAATTTTTAAAATAGATGCAGTGCATTTTTAGAATTTGCGAGCAGCGAACATTGCACAATCGCCGCATGAAAAGTTGCGTCTTTTATTACATTCTTTTCACAACAAGAAACAAAATGACGATTTTTTATAGAAATCAGCAAGAAACGTACTTTGGCACATGCCTTGAAATCCTGTCCGGCAAATTAAAAAGCCAAATTTAGTATCATAGCACAAAATTCCCGAAATTTCAGGACAAATTGCCATATTTAAGAACATTTTGGGATTTTTTTTTTTTTTTTTCAGGAAATTCAGGAATTTTAAGACAAGTGCGATTCTTGCTATTTCATTATATGTAGAGATATTGGATTTTAATGATAATTTCCATTGAATCATTGTACTGAAATTATCAACTTTCTTTTTAATACATTTAAAAAATATTGTAATAAATTTTTAACTGTATATACAATTTTCAAGGAATTACACGCACTACTACTTCAGAAATTGGTTGTTAATTTTGGTAAGTATGTTTTGATCCGACTTATAATTACAAAATACCACAAATTGCGTTCCTGCAGTGAAAAAGGGAGAAGCAGAGGTCTGCGGGCAAGGAAGAATTGGTAGCCTGTAATTAGTTTCCTGCAATAGCTTACCTACTGCTGGAAAAGTCGTTTTACAGTAAATAAATGTGCAATAAGTATGATATCGGTATAGACCTTTGAAGGGAATATTATCATTGTCAATTTTAATTGTAATTCTGCATTATTACAATTTTTTTAGGTTATTTATGTCAGCTTACTTGCCATTAATAAAAAAAAATACAAAATTTGATTTAAAACATTCTAATATAGTTTGATTCTTCAAACTTACATACATTTTAATTTATTTAAGCGAAAACCTATCAACTGCCAATCGTAAATTTTTTAGAGGGGGGGGGATTCATCTTGCAGTAACACAAAATTTAAATTCCTCATTCTCAGAGCAGTTGCATATTTCTACTGATGTCCAGGTCTCTATCAAATGCTGGCTTAGGAATTTCATTTTTTTGAAAAGCTTCTTAGAATTTTTGCAATTTTTTTTTCTTTTTTGTGCATTTCGGTTAATTTTATTTTTCAAAATTTGATGCCACTGGAAAAAAATTGATCACTCATTCTCTGTTTTGCGCATAATCGAAATTTTCAACACACTAACCGAGGGAGCATCTAAAAAAAAGTTTACCGCATTAACTGAAACCCAGGTACACATCCCAGTAAAAAAAATTCTGAAATTAACAGCAAATTTTCTGAAAGATTACAGCAGAAGGGGGAAATCCCTCCCGGCATTAATTATGAGTGTTTTCCGCAGACTGTTGACGAAATTCACCATTTCCCGCGATCATTTGACCAAAATTTCGTTTTTTTCCGAGATTCTTTGACGAAATTCACGTTTTTTTCGCGAAATTTAGACGAAAATCGCATTTTTTCCGCGAACTTTTGACGAAATTCGCGTTTTTCTCGCGAACTTTTGACGAAATTCGCATTTTCTCGCGATCTTTTGACGAAATTCGCATTTTCTCGCGATCTTTTGACGAAATTCGCATTTTCTCGCGATCTTTTGACGAAATTCGCATTTTCTCGCGATCTTTTGACGAAATTCGCATTTTCTCGCGATCTTTTGACGAAATTCGCGCTTTTTTCGCGAGCTTTTGAAGAAATTCGCATTTTCTCGCGATATTTTGAAGAAATTCGCGCTTTTTTCGCGAGCTTTTGAAGAAATTCGCGTTTTTTTCGCGAGCGTTTGACGAAATCTGCGTTTTTTTTCCGCGATCCTTTGACGAAAATGACTATTTTTTTCTTCGAACGATTTACGAAATTGCTATATTTTTTGGCGAGCATTTTGTCAAAATTCGGGATATTTTTTTATGTCCGAATTTTCGGATTGATGGTTGATTTTTTAAAAAAATTGGGAAACAAATGCCTTAATTTTTCGGAAAATTCGGAACAGAATCACCCCTGCTGAAACTACACTAAGCGAGAAATACTTTTATATAAAATATCCACCCATTTGAAATTGACAAATTTGTAATATTAAACTCTCATGAAACAAAAAAAAAAGTCTTACTAGAAAAGAGACAATTTATTAAACTCTAAAGACAAATAAAAAAGATGGCAAACTTCCTGTTTATGTTTCTTATTTCAATCAGATAAATATTGGGGGGAAAAAAGAGATGGGGAAACTTAGTTTAATTTCTTAGTTTATCCTAAGAGAAAAGGAAATAGTCGATTTTTAAAAACAAGATTTTTCAAAAAGGTGTTTATTTCACTTGATCATAAATATTGACAGAAGCGCAAGACATTTGATAGCATTTAGCCACTGGAAGCCAATCTGAAGCAGCGATAAATCAGTTTTAAAAGTTTTATAAGTGTAATCAGTTTTTGAAATGTTAAAAGTAGTAGTATAAAATTTCCCTCTTTAAAATCTAAAAATACACCAAATGCAGAACGCTTGTCTGAAGTTTCATTTGCTTTGAAGATGAACATTAATACCTTATCTAAATTAAGATTTAAAATAAAGAATATCGAAAATTAAGAATAAAAAGAATATTTTTTAATGTCCATTTTATTATTTTTATTTAGGCCTTCCCCCCCCCCCATTTTGCGGTCAAAAACATAGGAAAATACTTGGGGGGGGGGGATGATATGGAAAAAAAAAAAAAAGCTCGTCAAAACAATATTTTTAATAAAGAGCGGAAATGTTTCTTCAATAAGGAACTTTTTTTTTTTTTTTTTACTTTTGATTTCAGGTAAATATACCAACTTGGGAACTTCGAGGTATTGTAAAGAATAGCCCGTTTCAATGGCCAGGTCGTCACATGGTAGTAAGTAGTTTTGCTTGAAACGTTGCAAATTTGATTTAAATAATTTCTTTTCTGATGTAAAAACATTTGCTCTCATTTATTTGATTCACTTTCCGTAAATATATATAGCAAAATAAAATGGTTTTTTTTTTCTCGTTTTACCTTTTTTTTACCCTTAAAAGTAAAAAGTTGTTCGTAAATCCAAAAGAGCTTTTTCTGATAAGCTGTCGAAGTCATTTTCTTCATAAATGTATAGGATTCAGGGCTTAATTTCTAACAAAAAAAGTACCGGAGCCCTAATATTCTGCAGTACTAAAACCGTAGCGCCCCCCCCCCCCACCTTCCCCCATCCCACCCCCACCTTCTCTCCAATCCGCAAATTAATATTTCATACATTATTTTCAAAATTTAAAACATCTTTTTTTTTTTTTACTTTAGTAAAATAAAAATTTTAAATATAATGGAATATGTAATATTTAAAGGTAAAATGTTCTTTTTTTCTATTCATGAATAAATATAATTTTGAATGTAAGACAGACTGAGCTTGAGCCCGCCTAATCCCAACAACTGTTATAAAAATTGAGCCTGTTTCATCTCCATTTCCTACGTGTGTGACACATTACGTCACACATAAGTGCTTTGATAGAAAAGAAAGTAAAATCTTGGAGGTGGGAGGAAAAGGAAAGGGTAATTTACACTTCAGTTTTTCGGAAACGCTATTACGGCAACGGGCTCCGGAGCCCTGAATTTATGAGCTCCGGTGAATTCCGACCAATATCTAAATATTTAGTGAAAAAAGAGAAGTACCGGAGCTGAGCTCCGGTGGGCTCCGGCGCAAATTAAGCCCTGATAGGATTTGTAAGAATTCTTAATTCAGAAGGTTCACCCCTGTGAAGCTTGCAATCGTTAGGTTTCCAGCATAAATATCTCACTAGTACGAAAGAATTTAACAGCTCTTCTGATTTGCCTACAAAATAAAAGTATCTTGTAGAAAGCGTTTTAAGCCAATCTGCGAGTTATTGAAAGTTTTATTGAGAATAACGGATAATAATTTAATAAATATATTTATTAAAAAACAAAGTAATAAAAGCATACAAAGTATAAATACAAGAAAATATAAAAACTGTTTAATCATGTGGTCCAAGTAATAATCTAAATAGGGTTGGCACGTTTTTGCCAAAGGTGGTAATAACCATGGAAAAAAACAGGTCAAAACCGTCCTGGCAAAAATAGATGTTTTAATTACAGCGATGCAATTAATATTTTAATTAAAAAAAATTAAACTAATAATATATAATTTTATTTATTTACCTTAGAATATTCAATGCATCATTGAAACAATAATCTAAGTGGATTATATTTTAAAATAAAATACTTTAGTAATCAATTTTACTTTTTAGCAAATAACTTACCGGCTTTGGTCTAACCGGCTAACTGTCATAATTATTAAACAACTAATCCGTATGCTTCAGTTAATTTTGTAACAAAGTCAGAGAGAAATAATACCAATTTTGCCATGCTATGAGAACAACAGTAATTTGAAGTTACAAAGTAAAAATTAAGTAGCATATATGATAATATGAATATAACATAGTAAATATATTTAAAAAAAATAGTACAGCTCATATTAAATTATGACTTTTAATTACGAAAAGAATTACACATGTAATAGATAGCAAAGAACTAGAAACAAAAACATTTTGGAAGCCAATTCATTCTCATTTCCTATGATCAAATTACGTTTTAAGTCTGCAGCCTGTATGATGAGAATGGGGGAAAACGGTGAGAAAAATTACCTAAAATATTAATTTGCCTATATTTTCAACATTAAATAATCAATTAAAACCATTCTACCCCCCCCCCCCCCCGTCTTATACATATTTCATTTCATCTGGCCCATGTGTTTTTTTTTTTTATAACCTTTCTCCGTTCACTTCAGTTTTGGACTTAGTGGGTTTTATTGCACTAAATAAACATAATATTTTGGTACAGTAAAATCTGTGAAAGTGGAAACACTATGGGGTCAAAACAAAATTAAACTTTTGAGACTTTCCGGAAGGAGCAGTTATAATTGTATTGTATGAATCTTCCACATAGACTATGGAATTTTTACGTTTAACACAGTACTGTAAACATTTGTGTAAAATTGGTGGCAGCATACTGCCACCAATTTTATGGAGAAATTTAACTGATATAGCTATGGTGTAATTTGAACTGACAACTGGAATAATATTACACCTTAATAACGTGAAAATATCCGAATTCACATTATTATGGCGTAACGTTACAGCAGTTATAAAAGTTAAATTACTCCATAAAATTGGAGGCAGCAACGCTGTCAACAACGTTACACTAAGTGTTTTACAGTGAGGTTTCTGTTATAAACAGGTTCCATTTTCACAGGCTTTGCTGAACAAAGTACATTATTAACACTGGTAAAACAAAAATCACATAAAATAGGAATAATATTCCGTTTTAGACAGGTTTTTGTCTTAGCAGGTAAATTGGTACGGCGTTTCTTTCGGTAACAGCATAAACGTTTTCCGTTATAGACATGTTCAATTTTCACAATTTTTACTGCATGAAGTTTCACTCGATGCAGACTAATAATAGCATCATAGTACTAAAATAAATTTAAAAGAACTTGTTGCACAATGAAAAATTGGGACTTTAGATGTCCTGTGCAGCTGTTCTACGGGATGGGTCTTGGAACTAATGAAAATCGGGACGTGCCACGTAAACCGGGACAGCTGACAACCACAGGCTTCTAATATAAGTAGACTCCCAATCCCTATGTTCTCTCGGGAAGGTTTTGACTCCAACATGTTTTGCTTTCATCGCCAAAAGGATGCCGTATTTTGGCGGTAATCCCTTTATTGGGAACTTTCGGATTTCATCCTCGCAATAAAATAAATGTAAACATAGAAGCGAAACTACCAGCTAACGCGAAAGTTGTCATTTTAAAAGCTAAAATAAAAAGTTCTTAAAAGAACTGTTAAAGGGTAAATTAAAAAGAAAAGCAAAAGTACGGTCAACTCAAGACAAACGCAGACAGACGATGTTTCGGCGGGAAACTGGAGAGAGATTCCGAGGAGATTTTGGCGGGAGAAAAACCGGTTTGGCGCGCTAAATCTGCCTTCCATCACGTGATGGAGGGCAGAGATGTAGGAGACAAGAAAAGGTTGCCGATTGGGAGCCTACTTATATTAGAAGTCTGTGTTGACAACACTTAGTCCTTTTCTTCACGATTCTTGCTTATGGAAACATAAACGACTCTCACAGTTCGCTTCGGAGATCTTGTATTACGGCATGATCTGCCTGTTTAAATGTGTTTCTATTCGCTGTACTCTTTATAACAGAGTTCTCGTAATAATCAGTTTTTTAGATCTCGTGTTATGGAAATAAGAAAACCGAAATTACCTTATATACTCGTGTATAAGTCAAACCCCCAATTCATAAGCAAAATTTTGAAAAAAAAAAAAAATGAATTTTCGTGTATAAGTCGAACCACATTTCTGGTAATATGTTCAAAAATGATCTGTAATAGAGGATTAAAAACAAATAAATAAATTGTCATTAAATATGTAATTTTTTTTTCTACGTTTCTAATCAGACATTTAAAAAAATCAATGTTTTAAAACTGTATAATTAGATACAGCCGAAGGGACAAACTATTTTGAAACGTATTCGCATCAATTTAATGATACTTGAAAAGTAAAAATTCTGTAAAGTCTTGGCTTAATTAAAAAAAAATTGATTAACAGAACTTTGCCTGTACCAAGACTTCACAACCTCACTAAGTTCCCACGGGTAAAAACACATTCATCTTGAAGGTACAAAAGAGAATATTTCGAGGTGACTCCGGACGTTAAAAATTATTCACGGTTCATCCCTTATAGATCGTTTTCTCCTTCAAGCGTCCTCCTCGGGGAGAGAGTTTCAGCCTCTCGGAGACGCGAGATGGCAACGACGCCAAGGGAGAAACAAAGAGGCTCCTATGAGAACGCCGGGACTGAGCCGATTGGAGGAAGAAGATCCAATGCGGTTTGAGGGCGAAGAGAAGATGGGGATGAGAGGGACGGATTTGGAGAGTGGAGAGGAGTTTTAGTTTGGAAAGCATACAGAGCCCGGGAATAATTCCCAGCCGGAGGACTGAGAGTAGCTCGAGAGGAGCGACTGGACTTAGAGTGTGGACTTGGTGGAAGAGACTCGCAGATAGCCTAGGTTAGCGAGTATCCTTCGAGAAACATCAGTCTCTATGGAACTTAGTGAATCGATAGAAACTGCCTTCCAGAGACATCAGTCTCATATGTCAAAAGACTTTTATTCACAAATAGACTTTGTGGCAAAAGCCCTTCATTATTATAATTTGAACACGAACCCCAAAGCTATTATGTACATATTCTTAATTATCCAAGAATAAATATTCAAAAGTTAGATAAAAGTGTTTTCCTGTCCCTTCCGCTACCAGATTTAATCAGAAGACAGTGAAAACATTACAATTCTTTCAAAACCCTATCCAAGCCTTATTTACAAAGGTAAACAACGCCTTAGAGAGCTAAAATATAGTGCGTCTTTGTACTGTTGTAGGACTTTTAGAAGAGATATCTAGAAGCATTCTCAAGTTCAATTCTTTTTAAAAAGGGGATTAATATGTTGAAAGAAATGCCCCTGTATTGAAGGGAATTCTATCCTAAGAGAAAATGGGTAAGAACAATTACAGGGCATTATTCTTGAGTTATTTTTTGTCAATCACAGGGAAATGACCATTGTCCGCTTTCATCTCTCTCTAACCTAGACCCATATGTGATTACTTAAAAGACTTGCCCATTTGCCGATTATCTCCAAACAATTTACTATTTTTTTTATGCACTTGTGTATAAGTCGACACCCCATTTTCAACTCCCAAATTTTGTCTAAAATTCTTCGACTTATGCACGAGTATATACGGTAAATTAAAAAAAATAAAAAGGAACAATTTTATAAAGAAACTTTTGCGTTTCTTTATTAATAGCGCAGATATAAGTTACAGTTGAACATTTTCAATTCTTTCAGAAAATGTGCTATAAATGCAATAGGGGGGGGGGGGGAAATCACATTTACTATTATTTATTAGCTTAAGAATATTTTTTTTAAAGTTTTTTCTCAAAAGATTTTTATTGTGATTGTCCTCTCAAATTTAAAAAATACTCAACAAACGCAACGTAGAGATAAAAACAGGGTACGCTGATTTAAATCAGCTTGATTTTAATCATGATTTAAATCACTTGATTTTTAAAAAAAAATCATCGATTAAAATCACAATTTTTTTTTCATTAATTTTTAACTATACTCTAAATTAAAATAATCTTGGAAAGAGTACATGTTATTTAAATAATTTTAAAAAATGTACATTCTCAATGCACTCTATCTTTCATTTTCAACAGAAATTCTCTGAAAGCTTTTCTTTGTAGTCACCTGGAGAGATAAGGGACTTCATTGTTTGGGATAACAAAGGTATACCAGACCCAGAGTAAATAGATAAGAAAGAATTTCTTTCTTTTGTCCACTGACCAACAGGGATTAGTTTCAAACCTGTTTTGCATGAACACTTGGTCCAAAATACTTGAATCAACTATACTATTACAAGCTTTGCTTGAAGTTTCAAGTTAGTGAACTGCAGATAGAAAAATTTGATATAATATAGGACAAATTGGATTTTTTTTTTTTTTTTTTTTATACAAAATGGCTGGTAGGAAAAAGGATCCCATATGGCTTTATTTCTCCGAGATATCAACAGTTTCAGGCAAAGGCCTGAAAGCTAAATGCAAAACATGTGGGAAAGAAATGATGGGATTAGTTGCAAGACTGAAAAAACATCAAGAGAAATGTGAAAATCCTACTGATGATGCTGGTAATTTCAAGATTGAAAGTGATAAAATAGGTAAGTAGTTATTTATTTAATTTTTTTTTTATTTATTTATTTATTTATTTATTTATTTATTTTTTTTTTTTTTTTTTTTTTTTTTTTTTTTTTTTTTTGCTTAAAAAAAAAAAAAAAAAAGAAATATATGTGTGTAATTTTAAATATATTTATGTTCATAAAAATAGATTAAACATTTATATATAGTAACTTAATAAAAAGTCCATTTTAAATCATTTTAAACTACCAAGCTAACAAAAATAAGACACAAGATAGCCTTGGAGTGAGCCTGGGATAAAATGTTTATTTCAATTATCTTGTTTTTAAATTATTAATGTTTAAAACAATTAATCATTATAAATTTAATTTTTTAAATATACTTATATTTTATTCAAACATGTTTATGTTAATAAAAATAGAATAAACATTTACATATAACTTAATGAAATGACCATTTTAAATAATCAAAACTAACATGAGCAAAATAAAAGTCTTGAATGGGGCTGTGATAAATTTTTTCTTTCCATTATCTTATGTTTTTAAATTATTAATGTTTAAAAAATGAATTATTATAAATTTAATTTTTATTAAATAAGTTTTTATTTAATTTTATAGATTGTCCACCAGCATCATGTAGTTCACAACAGATGTTATGTAATAATACTGTGGACACTGCTAAACAACAAAAAAGAAAAGCCTCTGAAAATGAAATGCAAACTACAAGCAAAAAAAAAAAAAAAAAAAAAAAAAAAAATGATAGCTATGTAGGTAAAACATCAAGTAATCAAAAGAACATGATTGATAAACAGGTAGCTAGATTCGTTTATGCAACCAATTCTTCTTTCCGCAGTGTGGAGCATAAAGAATTTAAAAACACGATTGCTATGCTACGTCCTGGTCCTGGTTATACTCCACCAACCTGTAAAGAAGTTGGAGGTGTTCTTTTAGAAGAATTTATAAAGAAGAGAGACAGAAAAGCTTTAAAGTTCTTGAAGGCCAAACAGTCAGTATGAGCTTAGATGGGTGGTCAAATGTCCACAATGAGCCAATCATTTGTGCAACTGTCAGTACTTGTGATGGGAATTTATATCTGGTAGATTCGATTGACACATCAGGTCATCCTCACACAAAAGAATATCTGGTTAAAATTGCTCAAGAAACAATATCCAAATGTCAGTCAGAATTTAATTGTTTTATCAGAAGTCTCGTAACTGATAATGCAGCTAACGTTAAAAGTATGCGTGAAGAGTTTGAAAAGGATGAAAATTATGATATTCTTACTTATGGCTGCTCTGCACATCTTTTAAATTTATTAGCCAGTGATTTGCAAAATCCTGATGTGAAAGAACATATTGTTTATGTGGTTAAATACTTCAGAAATAATCACTTTGCAGCTGCTAAATATAAACAAGAAGGTGGCCAAAAGTTAGTAATGCCACAGTATGTTCGCTGGAATACAATGTTTGACTGTCTATCAACTTATATAAAACACTGGTCAACATTAATGAAAATATGCGAGGAACACAGAGAAAAAATTGATAAAGATGTTAGTAATAAAGTGTTAAACTTCTCTAAATGCAGAAGACTTGATAAACGGACTTGAACCCATTGCCATTTCCTTAGATTCTGTACAGAAAAATAATTTTTCCATTGCTGGTTCTGTTGATATTTGGAAAAAACTTGAAGAAAAATTCATCGAGCAAAAGCTTGAAAAAAAAAATTTTAAGTGTTTCTCAACTCGATATGATCAAGCATCTCATTTTCTTGCATACTTAATAGACCCACGATTTTGTGGAAGCAAGCTAACTGAACTGGAAAAAAAAAGGCGTTTGAATTTGCAAATGAAAAATATTCAACTTCCTTTATGCCTTTAATTGTGAAATTTTTAGCTAAGGCAGATCCTTTTTATCCTTTACTTTTCGAGGAAAGCATCACATCCCAAATGTCACCTTTGGAATAGTGGAGGGTGCATTTCAAAACAACTGTTTGTGTAGATGACCAAAATGCGATAAAGCAACTACTTTCTGCGGTAGCTACTTCTGCTTCTGTAGAAAGAATATTTTCTGCTTATGGTTTAGTGCACTCTACGCTTCGAAACAAGTTGGGTCATGAAAAAGCAGGAAAATTAGTTTTTCTCTACAAAGCATTAAATTTGCCTTAGTTACCTTGATACCTTGTCCAAAAGAATTTGTATTTTAAAAGAACTTAGTTTTTATTAAAATTTTCATGATTACATTTCCTGATTTAAAGAAAGTAAATAAATATAATTGGTTACCTTGATAACTTGTCCATTTTTTTCTTTAAAAATGTCAGTATTTTATGAATTTGTATTATAAGAGTTTAACAGAACTTAGTTTATTATTATTTTAGTTAACACCAGTTTGTAATGTGACCAGCTATAAAATTAGTATTTTTAATTTTATTTTGGGCTTTAAACATGTGAAAATATATATTAGCTAAATTGAGCAAAGAATGCACTTGTACTTTATTGGATGCTTATTCTGGGTTTAGTCTTGCATTTGTTACGAGTATTAATCTTTTTATATATTGTACTAATAACATATATTTAAAATAATATGTAATGATGGGATTTGTTTCGGGAAGTGGTGCATTAAGACAATGGATGGTACTTTGAATAGTGTTACTATCTTATTGACAGCTCTTAAGGTAAGTGATGTAATTAATCATTACACAAAAAATTATAAATCAAGTATAAAGATTTATATACATAAAATTTTTTGAAATACTATTTTCAAGTGTCTATCTAAATGGTATTTATAAAATAATTGAAAATGACATGTTATAACCTTCAAAGTTTAAAATAATGTCGTTAGTTAATTTTAATCAAAAAAATCCGATTTAAATTTTAAAAAATCCGATTTTTTTTTTTTTTTAAATCGCGATTTTTTCATACCCTGGATAAAAATAATAATAGTTTAATATACTTTATTTCAATGAAGTATTAAGCCCATTAAAACGCATGACTCCAGAATGTGTAATCTCTCTGAGATGTAGCCTCTGTTTCAGTAAAATTACAAAACACACAATACCAAAAACTGGGAAAATTTGAATATAATTATATATATAATACCGCCAAGTGTATAACACTTCCGGAGTGAACTCATCTGCATCCCGATAATTTTTCGTTAAAATCACCCATTTTATTTTAATTTTCAGAATTTAATTTTTTCTGTAAAGCTACATCAGATTAACCTTTTTAGAAAGATTGTGAAAAACAAAAACAACTTGAGTTATGAAATACATCGAAAGATGCATGTTTTTTTATATATCTTGCGCTAAAAATCGTATCACTGATAGCAATCAACGATGCTAAATAATATGAGATTGATTCCTTTGAGATTCATTAAAATATAGACCATGGATGCAATAATTTTGCTCAATGGTGTTATAAAACATACAAAACTAAAAATATTTTACTGATTTTTGCAATCATTTCACGATTTCAAAAACAATGTTTAATTATGAATGTTTCCGATTCATTCTTTTGAGATTCCCTAAAATATAGACCATGGAGTTCATTGGCAATATAGCAATCTGAAAGAACTACATGCATTAAAACTGTCTTTAAAAATGCCAATTTAAGGCAAGCGAATGTATGTATTAAATGCAATATTGTTAGAATTTTTATATTCGAACTGTTTTAATTTTTTGTTCACAGCCGTGAAATGACTCAGGAGAATAACTCCATTGTTATTCCTAAAAAATATATTCTTTCAAGTGGCATCACGAGGGAATGTTTACTGCTTAGATTTGATTTTTCAATACTTTTAAAAATGCAAACAAGTCATTCTGACGGGCTATCTTCTAGTAATAATAATAATAATAACAATAAATGTGATTTTGCAAATGATTTGTTCGTTGTAATCAAGCTTTCTTTCATTACAATAGACCGATTTCAAATGCGCTTTTTGAAGATCACCCGGGTCTAAGTTCCACAATGCTAAAACCGAATTTTTTTGCATTATATAGGATGCCCATAAAAGAATGTTCCAGTTATAAATTTCCGTAATCATCCGTAAGCGTTGTAGAGTAGAGGTCTGCACGGGCCGACATTTCCAGGCTCGGGCCCTGCCCGAAACATAAAAAAAATTCGGCCCGGCCCGATACAAAAATTAAAAGTTCGGCCCGGGCGCGGCCCGTAGAAAAAATATTGGGCCGGCCCGATGAAAAAATTAAAAGCTCGGCCCGAGCGCGGCCCGGCCCGGAAAAAGTTAAAATCTCGGCTCGAGCCCGGCCCGGCCCGAGTATATTAACACAAAACATCGATTTTTACGTCGAATTGATTAAAAATTTGTCTCATACGAGGCGTTCTGACCAAAAATATTTATCTTAAAGATTATAAAAATGAAAAAATATATATATATTATTTTTATAGAAGTGCCAAAGGCTGCGATACTTATTTTTTTAATGAATCTCTATTTCTCGTATGTAAATGTTTCAGTTACATTAATGGTGTTAATCCATATTCCGTGTATAGAAGTGAAAAAATCTGAAAAATGCTATACAGTAAAATATTCGAAGACGAAATTGCATAAAAAAGAAAAAAAAATGCGTTATAGACAAATTCCCTTCTTAGCAGGTAGTGTAAATGTATTATATATTCTTTTCTTACTTATTAGTATATTAATTTTGCATGGATCGACACGTTTTTCAGTTTAAAACAGGGTTCCGTCCTAGGCAGGTTCCTTTTCACACATTTTACTATATTTTAATTTTAGCTATATTTTAATATGCGTAGAAATATACTATTCTTTAAAAATAACAAATTTTAATGTTTAAGTGTAGAATAATGGCGGTTCAAAAATGTACGCATTTTTTGCAAAAATTTTTGGGCCAGGCCTAATTTAACTGAGTTTTAAATGGACCAGGCCACGCTGAGACAATGATTTTCATACGTGCTGGCTCAAAACTAGGACTGAAAATTTTGGGCAGTGAAGACTTGTAATGAAACCAGGACCGGCTCTGTACAGAAAAATTATGTTAGGCCCGGCCCGAGCCTCCAGGAAAAAGTATGGCCCGAGCCGGCCCGAACAGAGTGGAGAGCAGCCCCGGCCCGGCCCGAGCCCGGCCGTGCAGATCTCTGTTGTAGAGTGTTGGTTCAAGGTCACAAAGAGTAACTCAAACAGTTTTAGAAAAGTGCATGTGCGGGTACCACTTTGTTATCGACTCGCTTGCAGTGCCACATACACAAAATGGGAACTCCTGAGCGTAAAGCGTTATTGCTGGCCTGCAGATTTAAAAGCCGTTAGGCAGTGTTTCTCAACCTTTTTTATTTCACGGCGCACCTAAAAGTAGAATTAAATTTTTACGGCACACTAAAATTATTTTGAATTTTTTAAAAAAGGGAACGATTATCTATCATTACATAAGAAATGATTACATATAATTTTTAATTTACTTACTATCACAAACAAAATAGGCCACCCGAGTCGAATAAAGGAAAAAAAAATTATTTTAAATAAAATTCTTATAACCCTTTTTTATATACTTCTCTTTAATATACATTACTATTTATTAGACGATGAAACACTGTTTTAAGCACATTTTTAACACTAGTTTCGGTATCATTCAACATACCGTCATCAGTGCAAAGAATCATGGAGTTTTCCTATATATATGGAGGAGAAGCGGATTCGAGGTACCGATTTATTGATCAATAGCAGTGCAGGAAATTACAAGCAACAGCCAATAGGTAATTGTATAAGGAAAGGAATTGGTAATGTGGGAAAATATCTAAATTTGTTAGCAATTTGTCACATTAGTATTTAAATAGATAGCTGAGTTAGACTTTTGAATTTTAAAAAGTTTGATTCAAGTTACTTAAGGGAGATTCTCAAAAGGTGGGATCATTAAACGTTAACTATATGTAATTTTTAAATTTTTCAAATTTAAGGCCAAATTTTTTTAATAGTATAGTATTTTGTCTATAAATATAATACATAAATATTTTAATAGTATGTTTACAAAATTATACACAAACATTAAAAGGCAGCAAGTATTCTGGAAAATTAATGATTAAAGCATTTAATTAGCAGTTGTGTACGTTACAAATTTTGGACATTTGCAGATTTTGGACGTTGCTCTTAGTATTTAAAAAATTCTTAAGACTAAGAATGTAGTAAATGTGTCTGTATACATATATATATATGTATAATTAACTTTTTGTTATCCAGTAATAATAATAATAAAATCTCAAATGCTTTGTTACGTACGTTACTTTCGGACATAACAAAATACAGAAAAATGCTTTATAGAAAAGTCCTATCTTAAAAAAAAAAGCAATAAATCAGCCTGCCATCTCTTAACGAAATTATCAAAAAATCATCCGTTTCCTTTATGGATTCGTTGTTTACCATTAGAACCACCTGGAAAAAAGTTAAAACTCTTTTTCTTGGTGGTACATTGGGGCAGATAACGTTATGAATGTCCGAAATTGGCCTCTTTAGCATAAAATAATAAAATTTTAAGATATTTATACAAAGCTTTTACAATAAATTATGTCATTTTCTATTTCTGAATAGAATTAAAAACTCAGTGTAAAAAAAAAATAATAATAATAAAATAAAGTCAATGACAATTAAAGTTATGCTTGAAAAGCTTAAAGTTATGACTTGTGTCCAAGTGCCCACCTTTTGAGAATCGCCCTTAAAAGTTTCGCGGCACACGGGTTGGGAACCACTGCTTTAGAGCCATGCGATTTTTCCTTTGGGTCTTTATGAAAGACCGTGTCTACGTTCCACTGCTACCTAATGATTTAACAGAGTTGAGGTACAGAATGGAAGAGGCTATTGCTTCTGTTATTCCGGACTTGTTAACCGAAGTGGTGGAAGAATTTCACTTAGATTGGATGTGTGTCGTATAACTAAAGGTGCACATATTCGTAAGAAAAACTGGATTAGTGCACCTTCAATTTGATGTATGATTTGTTGTAAATAGTCTAATTTAAACTGTTATAATACACCACTGAAATTGGAACATTCTTTTACAGACACCCTGTATTAAAAAAAATCATTCCCTTTCTTTTAACTCATTAACCCTTTATGTACGGAATTATGATTTCATGAAAATTTTATCTCCTAAAGCATTTTTCATGAATTGTTTAAACTACATTAGAAGATGTACATTATCATTTAATAAATTTTAGAAGGATTTAGGATTAATTAAATTTAAATTTATAGGGATTTTGTGCAATATTTATAACCCCACTCAAATCTCTTATTTTAAATATTTTTCTTAGTATTTTGTAGAGTTAGGAAATATACAAATATAATGTTCTTACAATAGAAATATTTTCGAACTGAAAAATGCCCTCTTCCTCCCCTCCCCCCCCCCCCCCCCCCCCAACGCCAAGAAAGCTGAAAAGATGCAAAAGGCAAAAGAAAACCTTTTAAAAATATTTTTGTTTTGTGTAACCCGTAAAGCTTTTGGAACAAGATAAAGTAATGTGTCTATAACTCATTCTAATCTGTATTACAACTAATCGATGAATTAAATTAATTTTATAACAATGTATTTTTTAATGGTACTTATAAGTACCGTCAGTAGATAAAGGGTTAAAACAGAGTTCTCATTATATCTGAGCCTACTTTAACTATTTTCATAACTTTAACTGTTCAAACCTTAAAAGACATTTCACAAAGATAAATATCGACATTTGCAGGACGATTTTAAATATATTTTCAAAATAATAAATTTCAAAAGTGTTCCTAACCTCATTTCAAAAGAATTCTTTTTTCTTTCTGATTTTTAAGATTTAAAATGAAATCCGACTATCAAGTAAGCGCCCCCACTCGAACCAAAAGAAGGAATTGTTCCTCTCTTTCTCTTTTCATGAAAAATAAACGGCTCGCACATTTCGCTTCGGAGATCTTGCATCATGGCACGAGACTGCCTGTTTAAATGTGCTCCTCTTCCCTTTTATCAGAGAAATAAAAAAATAAAATAAATAAAAATGTTTAGAGATCTCTCTTGTAAAAGTGGGTAGGCCAACCTGATTAATGACCAGTGTCGGGGGTCTTCGGGGGACAACTCGGCAGTGGTCCAAAAAGTGACTGACACGACGGTGATCTTGCAAAACAAGGACAAGGTCGAAAAGAGAGCAGAAGGGAATACACAGGAACGGTCTAATACGGTTGCGTAAGGGCCCCACATTTGGTAGGGCCCAGTGGCGCTGAGAAGGGGGGGGGGGGACAGACTGTGAAATATCCCCGGGGGACCCACTACTATAAGTTTAATTTAATTTTATAAATATTGTCCCGGTACTTACACAGACAGGATTCGATGGTACATATTAACCCACTCGCTGCGCATCCCGCGATTTCCACGGGTCCACGAGTAACGTAAAAGTAGCAAAATTTGCGAAACCCACGATTTCCGCGATCTTTTTTTTTTATGATCTAATTTTATATTAAAAAAGACTTTTACAAAAATTTTTTACATATTTTAACTCTAAAATATGTGTAAATTTGAAATATTTAATAAAATAAATGTTCAATTTTCAATAAAATAAATGTTCAATTTTCAAAACTATTTCGATAAAATTTTTTTAAAAAAATTACGCAGCGAGAGGGTTAATGGATATACATCTTGAAATATATCATGGTATAGGGTAGAGCGGGGTACAGTGGACCACCCCTTATATTTCACTTATTTTTAAAGCTTCTCTTTTTGGCTAATTGATAACAGCACTGGATTGATTACTTATAGCCTTCAGAACACATTGTTAACTCAGAATGAACCCTTTTATCCTGACTGGTTGTTTTGAGCTCCTAAAAGTAAAAATTTTCATCATCATACTTTTCTTTATTGAGTAATTAAAGGTTATGGATAAATAAGATAAAACAATTTTTTTGAAAAGGTAAGACACTGGTCTTTATTTAATTTAAAACTTTATATGCTTAAAAGAAAACCTTAAATAACATTTTTATGAATATGCATTGAACTTCAATATGGGGCACAGTGGACCGCAATGAATACTGCTCTTGTAATGAAGAATTTTCAAAATATTTAATAATTGCTTATTCTCTATAAAGAAGCATTGTTTTAAAATGGTTATTTACCTATAAAAAAAAAAAAGTAAACAAAGAAAAATGACAATTTATTTAACCTTACAATGCATAGAGTAGCCATTTGGCACACTTTAAATTTCATGTTATACTATGTTGTTCAGATTATAATGTAGCCATCTGACACTTTGGTTTTCTCCTAAATTATGGATAACAGTTCACGTGTGATTTTTAAAATAAGTTTTCTAGTTCAATATAGCAGTTTTTTTTTGGGGGGGGGGGGGGAGGGGGAGAAATGAAAATCATGCATTGTAGAGTTAACATAGTAAGAAATATTTTGTTTTGTATTTACTGCCTTTGAAAAATATAACTGTAGCCTAATAAATAATAGATGACCTCACTGGATTGGTTATTTATAGCTTCAGAGCACATGGTTAGCTCATAATGAACTATTTTATCCTGTTGTTGATTTTTTTTTTGTACTTAATAACTTATTTGCAATCACTCCTGTATCTTATATTGTTATTTTCAAAATATAATAAATTTTTCGATACTTCTTTAATTTTATGTTTTTTGTTTCAAAATGCCTACTTGCAAATTTGTATTAGTATATTATTTTGGAGGTATAGGGGAAATAAAAAAGAATTAGATTAATTATAAATAAATTTATATTGTATTTTAGACAATAACTAATAGTGGACCACTGTGCCCATACGGGTGTATATAAAAAAAAAATTTCTTTTGAAAAATGTATTGGGAACTATGTTCTGCAAAAATTATGAGGCATGAGAAAGGTTTAAAGAATATTCAAAAATATTTTCAGGTAGATTGGTCTCTTCGTTAAACAGAAAAAAAATGTTAACTGCAAAAGTGACCACTGTACCCCGGTCTCCCTTATATTATATCAAAATTGGGAAATTTCATTTGCAGCCACTGGCCGGTAGGACTAGTTTTTTAAATGGTCACTTTCTTTAAACTAGTGGCCACTTTTTTATTTTAAAATACTAAACAGTAAAGTTTCTACAAGTATTAATCTAAAACTGAATAGCCCAAATAAATATGTTAACATAAATATATTAGACCAAAAAAAGTAGAATCCATGATGAAATGCAAGAAAATTTTATTCTCTCCTTGTAAAAAAGTGGCCGCTGATAAACAATTTTCACTAGCCGCTTTTTCTCATTTACTGGCCCTCCTGTGGCTAGTGCTAATTTTGTCCTTTACCCTATATCCGATGTTTATTTTCGAAGTAATATGTTTGACATTTTTATATATTTAATATTCCTTTTAAAAATACCATTGTGTAAGATATTTTTTATATATTTCAGTCACAAGAAGTGTAAATGAATTTTTCAGCTGACACTGACTGTGTTGTTCTGTAGATAAAGAACTTTGCGACATGTTCATTTTGATTGAAACAACTTTCCTATTATTTTTTTTTTATCTTTCATGCATGTGTAACAAATTAAAATTGACCTTATGAGTCAAATTTATTACGACTGACTGCATTTAAATTATGTAATTTTGATTGATTTTTCATTTCGTAATAACTAAAGTTATGTAGTCTCTTTAAAACACTTTTTAAACAGCAAAATATTAGGTACTTACAGGTGGTAGCTCAAGTTTATTAAACAATGCTTTCTTAATTGTTTTCATATAGTAGATATGATGTTACAACGTGTAAATCCATCCTCTCACCATGTCCCCGAATGTGTCACTTTTTAGGTAGCTTTCATTACAAAAAGCTACCTATTGCAGCCGTTTGGAGGAAATCGATTTCAAAAAATTTTGGTATATTTTCATCGATCATGACCCCCAGACCCCGAAACCACCCTCCGTTCAAAAGTTGATATATATATTCATCTATATATATTATATATATCTGATCTTTATCACACTGTAACTCTCGTATGTATGAACCGATTTGGATGTACCTTGGTGTGTACATAGTACATACAAATATCTCGACCGAGTTCGTTGGTCAGCTTCATCCGCCATTTTGTTTCAAAATGGCGGCCATTTAAATTTTTTAAAAAAATTTGAAATTTGAAATGTGGTACCAAAAAATTGAAAATTGAAAAGTATTTTTTTCTTATGTGTTTGACCTTGATACAAAGATTCCGAAGCAGTTTTTGTTTCGTCTATATCTTAAAAAATGGCTGAGTTATAGCATTTTGAATTTCTATTGTGGCTGATATTTTGAAACGACCTGATTTTTGTCACGCGATAACAGGTGTATTTATGAACCGATTTGGATGTAACTTGGTGTGTACATAATACGTACCGATGTCTCGACCGAGTTCGTTCGCCAGCTTCATTCGCGATCTTGTTTCAAAAGGGCTGCCATTTAAAAAAAAATTTTAATTTTAAATTTAAAATGAGTTATCAAAAAATTGAAAAATGAAGAAGATTTTTTTATGTGTTTGACTTTGATACAAAGATTCCGGAGCAGTTTTTGTTTCGCATATATCTTAAAAAACGGTTGAATTATAGCACTTTGAATTTCTAGCATGGCTGACATTTTGAAACGATCTGATATTTGTCACGTGATAACACGCGTATTTATTAACCTGTAAGAAGGCATGTGGATAGTATATCGTAATGTCTCGACCAAGTTCGCTGGCGAGCTTCATCAGCCACCTTGTTTCAAAATGGAGGTCATTAAATTAAATAAAAAATTATATTTAAAGTGAGGTGCAAAAAAATTAGAAATTGAAAAAGGTTTCTTTCTTAAGTATTTGACCATGATATAAGGATTCCGGAGCATTTTTCGTTTTGTCTTTATCTTAAAAAATGGCTCAGACATAGCAGTTTCAATTTCTAATGTGAGTGACATTTTGAAAAATCTGAATTTTTGTCTGCGACAGCACTTGTATATATCAACCGATTCCGATGTGAGAGAGCATGTGCACAGGAATTACTAAGGTCTCGATCAAGTTCACTCGTTAGCCTCATCCACCATGTTGTCTTGAAATGGCAGAAACTTCAAGATATTGCCAAATTTGGCAACCAAATATAAGTTACTTTAAATAAAAGCAGCTTGGATAAAACTGAGTCATTTCGCGAAATTCTCATTCATAATGATATTGATAAAAATTAGTATTGAATCTCCTATAATCGGTTTCCACTAAATTGAGCGTCGTGTGTTTGAATAATATAAGCTTGCTTTTTAAAAAATAAGGAATATGAAAGCTAGCTCTTCCTCCCGGCACTGGCCGGAAGGACTTTTGAAATGTCTTCCCTCTCGTGCAATCGCAGCATGGTGTAATTAATAAATAAGTCCAAATCAAATAAGAAGAAAAAGGCCGGAACGTGACAAATGAGGTGCATTCATACAATAACTAGTTTTATAAGTACTCAGATCTTGGTGCAATAGCTGTTGCACTCTTATGCAAAAATGCATGAATACAAAATTTATTACGATAATATATACAGTCGAGTCTCTCTATAACGAAACTCCATACATCGAATTTCTCTATATAACGAATTTTTAGTAGGAACGGTCCCTTCTTCCCATGATCTCATTAAAATCAGTCTCCATATAGCGAAATATCTATCTCCATATAACGAATTTTTTCATAAAATGTTCTTTATTTATTGTTTTAAATCACATGAAATCAATTTTCCGTCACCGGTCAGGGATTTATCGTTCATTGCTGAGTTTTTTATCTTACTTTTCTGCCTTGAATCTCCTTGTTTTTTATGCCCAATGAATTCATCTCCCCCACCCCACCCCCTCCCACATACCTTCAAACATACTTCTTAAAACAGTGTCATTTGGATTGTTACACATATAAGAGCGGGATCACAGAGGTAATTGAAGTTTAAGGTGAATGGGAATTCAAATGGAGGAAAATGTTCCCGATACAATTTTTCATTCCTTGCTAAAGTGTGAACATTTTTTCGAGAGTGTAACAATTTTGAAATCAAAACAGCGAAAAATTACAGATTTCTTCGTCTAAAATTAATGTAAGTTTTCCTTATGTGATTTTTATTATGCTTTCAAATAAATGTATGTTCTAGTTTTTGAAACTGTTTAAATAATTAAAAAATACAATATTAGGTTAGTATTAATAGTTAAACATTTTAAATTCTTAATTAAACACCTCAAAAGTAATTTTTATTCAAAATTTACACATTAAATAGGAATTTTTACTTATTCTCTATATAACGAATTCCTCTATATAAAGAATTTTTTACTGGAACAATGGATTTCGTTATATAGAGACTCGACTGTAATAATGTTTAATTCAGTAATATACGGAAATAATACGGCTCCATCTTAAATAGGTCGTAATCACCATGGCAACCAAAATCATTACCTATCATGGAATAGCATTGAAGTAATTACGCATGATAGGATTTAGCAGAATGAAGAAAACTTTTATTAATATCTTTTAAAAGTTTTGGTTAGATTTTCATAAAATTTGAAATAACTCAGACAAAATTGTTCAACGATTATATATATTAAATTTCAAACCATTTGGTTAGGTAGTTTTTGCGTTATTATATGCGCACCAGACGACAGCTATATGTGCTACGTATTTATATAATTACGAACGCACCTAACAAAATGAAAGAAGCACCATAAATTTGAGCAAATTCTTACATTCACACTCTGAAAATAAACTTGTTTAAATACAATTAAAGAATAAACACTTCAAATGTAAAACAATGACGTGGTTAAAAGAAAAAATTCCCTTGAGCAGTGCATGTTAATTCGATTAAACTCTTCCATATTTAAAAAAAAAAAAAAAAAATGCAACTGTCATTATCACAATAAAACTCGAGAATAATCGACTTGAGCAATCGCACATATATCCCTCGAATGCGTGTATAATTAATCACTAAAACTTTTAAGAATGTCCTTCTATCGATTGCTAAAATGAGAGTCGGAACTCGGAAACAAGAAACACGCGCCTAATTTTGACAACAAACAAAGGGGAAAAACTCACAAAATAAATGCGATGTGTGAACAGCTGCTGCCATCTGGGAGAAAGAAGGGGAGATTTGTTTTGAAGGTCGCAACGATAACGAATAAACAGGAAACCGTTAAAAATAAAATCTGCATTTTAAATGCAGCTTTTAAAACGACTCGTATAATTCGTCTTATGCTGCAGCATGAAATATATTCAAATAATTGAATTTCATTTATTTTGGCCAAAAATATTGTTCATTTCAGTACTTTAGATTCAGAGATTAGAATGTGACTATTTTTTCAATTTAGCTGTTTGTAAATTATAGCCAGTTGATAAACTTCATTAAAATCAAAAAGATGCAATTTTAAAATTGCAATTGTGTACTACTAAAAAAAAGCTAAAATATCTGCAGTAATGAACATATACAGTATTTAACTATACAGTAGAGCGCCGATTATCCGAACTCCAATTAACCGAACTTTCAATTATCCGAACAGCCTATTTCTCTCAAAAATTTTTTTTAACCGAACTTCCATTTATCCGAACAACATTCCATTTATTAGATTCTCTCTCTCTTTTTTTTTTTTTTAAAGGATGATGAGATTGTGGATGAGATTTAAGATCAAAAAGAAATTGGAGGAATGAAAACGAATGCTCTGAAAATGATACAGGTCCATCACATGACGTGAATGTTTGGAAACAGCTATCAAATGGCTCGAACGGCAGAAGAACGCTTATCCTGTTCAAATAAAGTATTTAAGAAGAATCCGAGATATGGCAGCATTGGAAATAACGTCTTCTTTGAAACAAGCAACAATCAAAAGCTTTTTTGCTTAAATTATAATCTCTGGCGTTCAGAAAGAGACAAAAAGAGAAAAAGAAATTTTTAAATGATAAAAAAAAACAGTTTTTTAAACACGCTAGCACTAACTGGTGCTGCTAGTCCTAAGCCAGGGCAAAGTGTGAAGGTTTTAGTATAGTCAGGAAAGTCCCTTAAATTTTCTGTCCATTTATCCGAACTTTTGCTTATCCGAACTAGGGTCGGTCCCAACTTGTTCGGATAATCGGCGCTCTACTGTATAATAATTGTAATTTTAACCCCTTGGGGACGAGCGATCGGTATACGTGCCATTAAATATGCTCAGAATCCTTCCTTAATTCTCAACAGTTATTTTTTATATTAAAGTTTACCTTATTTAATCAGAGAATTTTCGCGATTCAATTACAGAAAATTTTCTATTTTGAAAAACCGGTGGTAAAAGATTAAAAATTAAGCAAAAGGCTCTCGTCGCGAAGGGCTAGGCATGGGAAAGGCAAGGGCTCAAAACTTCTCCATTCAAGTCTTATTTTAAATTCATATGACTTGTTTCAAAGATTTTTTTTTTTTACCTGCTAAAAACCTACTATTAATTTATTTTGAAATTAAAACTTCCATTTTACGTTGATTATACAATAACCCTAATCATTTTTATTGTTTCAAAGTAACTTTTTGAGCTCCTTCGACAATTTTTGAAATGGTACACCACTGCAATAAAATAACGAAATTAATTTTATAATTAATCACTGTTGTTGCATTTGTTTGTAACCAATATCATGAGATAAAAACATGGGTACACGGGAACTGGCCCAGGCCCAGAGCCTAAAATTTTAGGAGACCAAAACTTATGGATAAAGTTTCAAAAACTGCAAACTGAATTTCACGATTTATATAGCTTTTTGCTGTAGTATAAAAGTAAGGCACGACAAGTGAATTAAAATCTATTTTTCTTCAAAATTCTGCAATCTTTTGTAAATTTAATCATATCAAGGATGCGGTTCAATCTCATTAGATTAGAAAATTTACTAAGTTTAGGACCAAAAAATAATTCACTCCAGTTTTAGAGTTATTATGAAGATATTCTGTTACTACTTGTACTATTATACATAAATCTGACATTCTGTTGTATTAAAAAATTTCCTTACTAGCCCCTCCCCCTTCAAAAATTTGTTAAATGAGGTATGATCTAAGTTTGCTAATTGTATCGATTTTTTGTATTGCTGTTGTATGATGATCTGTTTTATGGTCTTTACACAATAATTTAGTCTTGTTTACATCATTAAAAGTGTCCACTGGGGAAAAATATAAAAAAAAAATTGGAAGTTGAGATCGATATGTATAAATTTTGACAAACTTTACCCCATGCGTGGTGAGTGTAAACCCCACATCTCTCCTGTATCTTAATCTATCCGATCGGTCTAGTTGATAAAAACTAAGTTCACAACTAGATTTACCAAGATCATAGCCAAGATTTGTATTTAATTATTTTCCGAGGGTTGATTCGCCTTCTAAATCCTAAGCTACAATGCATCCTTTTCAATGAATATATTTATGAACGAGATACTTAACCACTTTTCCATGAAGAAGTATTCTGTGCCAACGGTCTCCCACCCACCATCCCGTTCCACCCAATAGCAGAAAATTCTCCAAGTGTCTGCGACAGATCTTTCAGGGACTGAAAATAATCTGCCGGTAAAATGTTACAAATGAACCTTTAACTAATTAATGATTTACTTTTAATGTTTTTAAGCATTTTACTCATTTTTATTAATAATAATTTTAAGTTTTAGTAATAAATAATAAAGAACTAAACATAAAATTGGAAAAAGATCCAATGGAAAAAAAAAATCTGAAAAAGGGATAAGAAAATCTGCGACGCACACGCAAGTCACCCGTCAGGAACTTTCTGCTACCGGGCCGTTCCAACCCACTTCACTCTTCTCATACCTTGATATTTACAAGTTTTCTTAATACTAAACATGTCTGAAATCATACGACATAAAATATATTAATTCTCCACGAATGTATTTATTATACGAAAAAATATTTAAAAGTCAATTTTACGACAAGTAAAAACTTAAGTGTCAGCTGTGTGCTGCATATTTTGAAAGCTTGGCAGGTGTTATTCATGAAATTATACTGTACATGTGTGTATGCACACATGCGATTTTTGAATTTTTTTAAACATAAACTGCCCTCATTTTTATATTTGTAGGTAATTTTGAAGAGAACAAACTATAACCATTAAAAAAGACAAATCTCTCAGTATTTTTTCTCTCCAACTCTATTTTTTGACAATAGCTAAAAGAAGTTAAGCAATGAAAGAAGAAAAACGGGAGTGAATTTAAGTTCTCTTGAATTTCATTAAGAGCCTACTTCAATCAAATGAAAAGACGCGTTCACTAATGTTAATCCTATGGAAGAAATTTATAAAGATATCTCGGTCGCATTTCAATCTTTTTAAATGATTTTTTTTTTTTTTTTTTCTTGTATTGGATAACTGAGATCAATCTGTATGCAGGCCGTTTTTTACTTTTTACATTTTGATTGCATATTTTTTTTTTTATAAGGATGCTTTTACTTTCAAAACCGGTTCCGAAAATGAAAGTGTCCTCATTAAAAATACCTGTAAAGAAAAGTTTAAAAATATTTAAATTCAAACGAGATATCTTTATAAATGTCTTCCATATGATTAGCATTAGCGAACGCGTCTTTTCATTTGACTGAAGTAGGCTCTTAAATATGTTTTCCTCAATAAAACCAAAGACATTTAAATTTAATTCCAACAGCTTAGAGAAAAATAGCGTGTATTGCCAAATGTTCTAATAAGCTGTTGTGCCAGTAAAAAAATATCAAGAGATTAAAGATCATCGGACTGCAAAATACATCTAATTCCTTCAGTCAAACATTACCAGATCTGTGGATTAGCAAATAATGGACAAATAATTACATTGTCTCTATATTCTCCCGATATCGAAATTCAGACTTCGATTTGGATGGATATTTGAAAATCAGATTTAATTCTGAAAAAGTTCTTGAACCAGGTATTAAAAAATCGAGTCACCTCAGCAATAACTACTTTGACTTCGTAAATGCTTCAGAATGTCTGAAACGAAAATCGATTATGATATTTTCCGAGAAACTCGTGGAACTCATGTTAAAGTATCGAACACTCCATGTTGAAAATCATATCATTTGCACCAGAAATGGGAGGAGAGAGTAGTCTATTGCCCCTTTTAGAATTGCCAAATTTAATTACATTTTCTTTTTCTCTGATGATTAACAAAAATAAAACTTATTATTCTTACACAAATTAAAATAATTTTTTTCGAAAAATCAAAATCAGGAGGGAGCTCTCCCTCATCCCTACCTACCTACACACCCCTTTCCAATTATAACAAGTTGGAAATTGCACATCAAACGCCGAAATTGAGGTGCGTTCGTACTATAGCTAGTTTTATAAATATTTTTTGCACCGCATATTGTACTGAAAGTAGTATATTTTAGTGCACTTCATAAGTGCATATCAATTTCATTTTGTTCGAAAGGCTGTAACATCATTAAAATTCACTTGAAATAATTTTTCCCCATTGGCCGTAATGTAACGAAAAACTTTTGACTGTCCCTGTCATTAAACTATACATCCGATTTTCATAAAATTTGAAATGACTCGACAAAATATTGCAGCAATTATGTATTTAAAATTTCAGACCAGTCGGTTAGGTAGTTTTGCTCTGTTATATGCGGACAGATGGACTGAACGACGACTATAGGTGCTACGTATTTATATAATTACGAACGCACCTAAAACGGGGGAATGAATTGCTCAATATTTATTGCGGCAGTAAATATTAGACATTCAGACTCGAGATCAATATGCTTTACAAGCTTCAGGGTTCGTAAATATCATGATATTTTCGAAAATATCAAAAATATCCGATATTTTGATATATATCCGATATTTTCAAAATAGTAAACTTACTGCTGATAGTAAATATTTTCAAGCATAATATAAATTAGAAGCTAAAACATATTGCAGTTAACATGAAAACTTAAACAATGTTTTAAAAGGGAATTTATTGTTTACTTTCGTTTTCCACTAAAAACAAAATTGAAGATCAACTAATTGAAAACAGATACAATTTGCTTTATACACTTCTATAAACTGTAGAATCAGTATAAAGTTTGAAGAAACTTTTATACTTTATAAAAAAAAAATATTAAATACAAAAGTTTTTTCAAATTGAAGAATTTTAGCATAAATGTGAGCTTGTCTTATTTTTTATTCCCTAACCTGTTGTACAGTTTAGATTCAACTAAACCAAAATTAGAAAAGATTATTTTCTACAGAAGCTGTATATAAATGATTATCTGAATTACAGTTTATCTTCAAATGGCTGTTCTGAATTAATTGTCTGATATAATAATTATTAGTTCTACATTTAAAAATAAAAGTTTAAAACATGAAGCTTGGAAAAGATATTTTTCTTTGCCTAAAAAAATTTCTGCTAGAGGCAAAAGTTGTTTATCTACAGAATGTCACAGTCAATAACAGTTGAAAATTTCATTTACACTTATTTTGACTGAAGAAAATATCAAAATTACCTTGCACGGTGATATTTTGAAAATAAATATCAAATATACAAAATATCAAACATCTTGACATTTTGCAAATAAATATCAAGAATTTGAAAATATCGAAAATATCAAAAATCTTGGTATTTTAAAAATAAATATCGGATATATATCAAGATATATATCATGATATATATCAACAAACCCTGCAAGCTTTGTTCCATGAACTTTCCAGATTTAATGAAACCATTTAGTGACCAAATTCATTGCCAAAGTTTAACTCACCAACGACTAATTATCCTTGCTACTGGCAAATGCCTGTAAATCTATTTTTACACCAAAAACAGTGCATCGGTGGAAGAGCGGTTTGATGTGATATAACACCGCGAACAAAGATTAAAATATATTAGATGTTTTCCCTAAAGTTTGTCATTTATTTATCTGATCGAAAATAGACAATAAATACAGTGGCTCACATTTATATTGGGATAGCAGGGTTCATACAGAGTTGGGAAGAAAAAATCCAAGGAGTACCCGAAAAATCCAAGGAGTCCAAAAAATTTTAAAGATTTGCCATTTTTTGTTGTTGCTTTTATGTGCTGCATCGTTATGTGGTATGCACACTCTAATTTTTAATGTCCAATTTGGAGAGAAAAACATTTCAAAAACAAATTTTACTCTATTAGAATATAATTGTTAGTGCTGAAATTGCACATTATTCCCAATATATTGCTTATTGATTTCGTAAGTTTAAATACAAAATTGACAATCTACTTTTTTATGCAGTGACCAATGGTCATGTCACAGGGGTGATCTGAGTAAAAAAAAAAAAATTCTGAAATTCACAGCAAATCTTCTGAAAAGTTACACCAGAGAGGGGGGGGAGGGTGAAATCTACTCCCGACACTAGATATGAGTTTTCTCCTTGGCTCTTTAATGAAATTCGCGATCTTTTGACGAAATTTGTGGGTTTATACACACTCTTTTGGCGAAATTTGTGGGTTTTTTCGCGATCTTTTGACGAAATTTGCTGTTTTTCGCGATCTTTTGACGAAATCTGTGGGTTTTTTCGCGATCTTTTGACGAAATCTGTGGGTTTTTTCGCGATATTTTGACGAAATTTATGGGTTTTTCGCGATATTTTGACGAAATTTGTGGGTATTTTCGCGATATTTTGACGAAATTTGCGGGGTTTTTCGCGATTATTTGACGAAATTTTCATTTTTTCGCGATCCTTTGACGAAATTGGCGTTTTCCCCGCGATCCTTTGACGAAATTGGCTATTTTTCTGCAAACGATTCACAAAATTTATTTTTTTCGGCGACTAAATGTCCGAATTTTCGGATTGGTGACCGATTTTTTAAATTTTTTCAGAAATGAATGCCTTACATTTTCGGAAAATTCTGACTAAAATCACCCCTAGGTCATATAAATAGAGATTAGTCAAACCCTAAACACTTATTATGTATATCACATGCATGATACATCTTAAAGAAAATTTTAAAAGGCCAAAAAAAAAAAAAAAAAAAAACAATGCTAAATGCTATACAAGAAAATGGCTATACAAGAAAAAATATAACAAGTTTTGAATTTATTCTTTTAGAACAGCGGTAATCGCTTTCTTTAAAGGTGAAATTTTGACAAATTCGCATTTTTTTCGCGATCATATGATGAAATTCGCGTTTTTATTTTTTCGCGATTTTCAGGGAGAAATTCCGCTTTTTCCGCGACTTTCTGGCAAAATTCGCTTTTTTCGCATTTTAATGGAGTTCGCGTTTTATTTTGATTGTTTAACGAATCTGACGTTTTTTCGCGATCTTTTGAGGGAAACCGCGTGTTTTTCGCGATCTTTTGACGAAATTTGCGTGTTTTTCGCGATGCTTTGATGAAATTTGCATGTTTTTCGCGATCCTTTGAGGAAATTCGCGTGTTTTTCGCGATCTTTTGGGGAAATTCGCGTATTTTTAGCGATTTTTTGAGGAAATTCGCGTATTTTTAGCGATTTTTTGAGGAAATTCGCGCTTTATGCGATCTTTAGAGGAAATCTGCTTTTTTCTCGATTTTTAACGAAATTAGCGTTTTTTCGTGATCCTTTGAGTAAATTCACTGTCTTTTAAGAAATTCGTGTCTTTTTGAGAAATCCGAGTTTTCCCGCGATCTGTAGGAGAAATTCACGTTTTTTCACGATCCTTTGACAAAATTTTTCCCGCGATCGAATGACGAAATTTGACGGTATTTTTTTGGAACATATTTGCGAAAAACGCGATTTTTCCGAGATTCTTGGCTAAATGCCAATCATCGATAAAATTTAAAATAAAAGTCAGCTAAAAGTGTCGAAAAACAGACTTTACGGACCTAATAATTGAAAAACGGACCTAATGGGATACCTGCTATTAAGATTACCCTATCCAATCAATGTTGTGCTTCAGATGAATGGCGTGCATAAAGGATTTACCGTGAATTTTTCAATCGCGATTTTTTCCCCCCTCGGCAGCAATATCGCTGGCGTCCGAAGCCGCAATAGAATATAAGGAGTTTCTAAGTAGTGGTTTGTTTATCTAAGTAGTTCCAAGTACTACTTGGAAATGTTTTCATTTCTAAGGAGTTTCCAAGGAGTCTAAGGAGTCTGTGCGAACCCTGCTATGATAGTTACATTTTTAGAACTTCTTTTGAAAAGAAAAAAAAATCGTAGTAAAAGTAATTGAAGGATTATTAAAAAAAAAAAAAAAAAAAAAAAAAGTAGATGCTTTGTTTTGGATTTTCAATTTCTTTTATTTGTTGCATTTCAACATTTTATTTTTATTGCTTTTTTTAAGTGCGTTCGTAATTATATAAATACGTTGCACCTATAGTCGTCGTTCAGTCCGTCCGTCTGTCTGTCCGCATATAACAGAGAAAAAACTATCCAACCGAATGGTCTGATATTTGAAATATAAGATTGTTGCAAAATTTTGTCGAGCCATTTCAAATTTTATGAAAATAGGATGTATAGTTTAATTACAGGGACAGTCAAAAGTTTTTCTTTACATTACGGCCAATGGGAAAAATTATTGCAAGTGCATTTTAATGATGTTACCGCCTTCCGAATGGTCTGAAATTTTAAAGATATAATTGTTGCAAAATTTTGTCGAGCCATTTCAAATTTTAGGAAAATCGGATGTATAGTTTAATTACAGAGACAGTCAAAAGTGTTCGGGGAATGGGAAAAAAATTTTTTGGGAGTGCATTTTAATGATGTTAAAGACTATGCACTTTATGAAGTGCAAAAAATTATACATTCAGTACAATATGGGTTTGCAAAAAATAATTATAAAACTTGTTATAGTACGAACGCACCTCATTTGCCACGTTTGACGAGCAATTTCCAACTTGTTTAAGGTTGAAATGTTACAAAATTGTCCCGCGCGTAATCTGGCAAAAAAAAAAAAAAAATAAATAAATAAAAAATCAGTTTAGTTTTTTTTCATGTTTATGCTCTGCATTTTAAAAAACAGTCTTGGCAGCGAAATACCAGCACGATTTGTTCCAAAATGTTGCTCTTCCTGGATTTTGTTCTGTTGACGGACATTAATCATACCATTATAAAAAAAAAAAATCAACATATCAAAACTCATACTTTAATCAAATTGTCGTATCGGAATTTGTTTTGCATAATAAGACTTGGAAAATGATCAGAATTTTTGTATATGAAAAACTACTTTTTTTCTTTCCGCTACGAAAAATCGGATGCTTTGACAAGTCTTATGGCGTAAACCCTCTTATCTGACGCGACAATTTGTTAAACGTTTTAAAGAATTTTTGAAATGCGAACAAAATTATGGATCTTTCTGTATACTTAACTAATCCCTTCACCCTGTATAGTACAACTATAGATGTGCTGTTTCAAATAAATATAATTTTTACTCCGTAAAAAATTTGATTTGATTAAAACAAAAACATTTTCTTTTAATCTTCAAGCCTGAGAAAAGCTATCAGACAGCCGCAATCTATCTTCAGAGAACGGAACTATGATATAAGATATCAAATGGAAGCAATCAGGGTAGAAATAAGGTTCAATTCAATCACGCGTCTACATTCGCAAACTAATGTTGGTCCAATGGAAGAGTTCTGTGCAAATTTACAGTTTGCATTTCAGTATTTTTAGAAATTTCTTTTTGCACAGGATATCTCTGAGATTGGTGTCTACGTTTCAAACTTTGTACTTTTTCGCAGTTTAATTGCAGTTTATTTTTGAGGACACTTTCAATTTTAAAACCAAACATTCCCCCCCCCCCCAAAGTGACTCCAAACAAAGTGTCCCCAGAATGAAACTGCAACTAAAATCAAAAAGTAGAAAAGTACAAAGTTAGGCATCGACTTTGGGTATATCCTATGCAGAAAGAACAGTTTTAAAATATTGAAATGCAAACGAGAAATTTGTAAAGAATGCCTCCATTGATTTTAACATTATAACTTGCAAATGCTCGTTGCGTGACCAGTGTAGGCTCTTAAAAGCTATAAAAACTACAAAAGAAGAATTTACTAAATACACACTAGATTTTTGATAATATCATTCCACTTTCTGAGAAAAAGTGAATCTATTTAAATGTATAAACTATAAAACTATGCCATTTCTCAAACATGATGCATAATCGTTAATAATCCTTCCCATAATACTCCCAATAAGCGGCTAAAATGTGATTGATGTCTTTTGATCCGAGAAAGTTGTTCCACACAATGGGATTAAAGAGTATGATATTATCGAAAATTCTGAAATAATTTCCGTGTTGGTTTTTAGATGGGAAAAAATGGTCTTTCCGTCAAATATTCACATTAATTATTCAATAAAATCAGGAAAGTCCTGTTTAAAAGAATTAGTGAGAAATATGTCATCACCGAAGGCATTTAGTCCACCGTGGTGGGAGAAACAGTTTTAGTACAACTCTCCCCCCCCCCCCCCCCTCTCTCTCTTCTCATAATATTTGTAATTTTATCACCGATGGCCCAGTGCGGTCAAGAGAATCTAGAAACTCTGGGTTAAAAGAAAATGTATAAGCCCCATATAAAAATTACAAACAACTTAGTCTGGAATTACTACGTAGGCTAAGCACTTGAAACTTACACGCTGTGCCGTTAAAATTGTACACTCGAGGAGTAAAAATTGATATTGAAAAAGAGATTTTAATTTTTCTAATCATTTGTAGAGCAGACCTTTCCCAATTTTCAATGAATACCAAAAAATATCTTGAATAGTAAAATTAGAATAAAGAGTCTGCTCATATGGAATTTTGTAACTCAGCGATGAGACCTCCAATGAGACTATTTTTCTTGACATTTTGAAGTAATTTAAGGCCCTCCTAAAGTTTTCTTTTAGCTGGATCTTCTAAACTGTGTGTCACTACCGTATTTATTTACTCGAATATTTTTTGCTTCCCAGCTCCTCCATTTTTTAGACATCAGAATTAGCGGGTGCGAAACATAAATACGTAAAATTATTTTTGAAAGTATTGATAGATATAAATTTTTCTTCGAGAAAAATTTATAGTAATTAAAGTAACTATCTTTACATAAATGTAATATTTTAATAAATAATTAATATTAAATGCAACAAAATTATTTTAAGCAGGACCCGTTTTCATGCTTTTATTTGATTTACTAAGCGGATTTTGTTTCCCCTAATGCTGAATGGGCGCTTTTTTATTTTTTAAGCAACGCAGGGTATTCTAAAATTAACCTTTAACTCATGTTACCGGTCTCACAGACCGGTGGTTTTTTCAATTTTCATAGTTTAACTTGCTAATTTCAGTTTATCTACAAACACTACTGAAATTTTGTTTCGTTTGGAACTTTAGTACTAACATCAGAGACTTTTGAATAGGTGAATTTTAATTATAACACTCCTGTAAAAAAGTTCAGTACAAAAACGACATCCTATAAGTTAATAGCGGCTTTTATTCATCTTTCGATGGAGCGGTCTCACAGACCGCTTCACACTAGTTAAGTGACAATTTCTGTGACATCAGTTAAAGGTTAAAAATCCGCAGTAAAGTTTGCTCTTTTCCTTAGGCATTATAAATTATGAGCAAGAACAACCTAAATAAATTCAAGCAACACTTAATTTAGAATAAATATTATTCAACAAACAGATGATACATCACAGGACTGATCATATAGCAGAAATATTGGTCATAAAACCATCTGCACTTTTGGAGCAGGTGAAAATGGAAAATCACGCGAAAGAAAGTATGGAATATGTTCCTGTGGATTGAAACTTGACTTTAATTCAGATCAATTACCAGGACATACACAGATTAATAAATTCTATTTCATGAATTCAATTATCAGACACTCTTCATGGGAAAATTAAGTGAATATTATTTTAATCGAATTTTTCCCTTTAGTAAGAAGTGCGAAAAATTATGCGTAACCTTTAATTATGTGAATAAACATGATACTTAAAGTCCATAAAAATAGTTCCTCTTGGTCCCTGATTTCTCTCAAAAATTTTGTTTCGCTGGTGTAGTAAATAAATTGTACACTCCTCATTAAAGGTAATTCAAATACAGCATTTTGTACAAACTGTTCATGTCAGTATCTATAAAAATGTTTATGTTAATCATTCGACTTACCGGAACTTTATTAAAAAACAGCAATATGAAAACCTTTTTTTTTTTTTTTTTTTCAAAGCTATTTCAACTATTAAAACTTTTTTTTTTTTCGTCTTTGCTCTATTTTCTAAACTTTTAAAGAAAGAGCAGGGTAGGGGGGGGGGGAGATGGTAGGAGCAGCCATTTATATGCAACAAGTACAGGTTCTTTACACAGGAAATAGGGTGCAACTTCCTTTCACCTTTCCTCTAAAACATATCAGCATTAAAAAATCGGAAAGGGTGATTCAACCTATGCTTTCTCACAATGCATCCAAGTACATTTAGCGGGAAGTAAGCGTAGTCGATTCTCAGATATTTAAAGAATTCGTTAAGTAAAATATGTTAAATTTATCCCCCATTTATCCGTTTAAATGCAGATCCCATACACAAAATTTAACCCTGAAAACCTTTATTATCCACGAAAGCGAAAACAAATATTAGGTGATAAACTTCATATTGACAGTAGTGAAGGTTTAAGATGAATATATAGAGTACAAAGATCTATAATGAGAATACGTGGATCTCTATTAAAAACATCTACTTTTGTAAAATAAATAGATGAAGTTTAATAGTTTAACAGCACGTGCAAAATATTCCTAAGAATGGAAGGAAAACTTTAAAGAGAGAGAGAGAAAAAAAAACCGAAACATTCCTAGCGACTTGTTATGCACATTTTAGCATAGGAAAATAATCTGCTATTATAATATAAATACGAAGATGGGAATAATATAAGGGGGTACAGTGTATTAGGGGTTATCTATTAATTACTTAACACTCCAAGACGGAAGGTTGGGGCTGGGGGTCTAAATAGTGTACAGGGCGATAATTGCGATACCACCATTTAAAATATGAAAGCAATTATGCAGACATTGTTTGCAAAAGATATTATAAAGTTCATAAAAAATATGCATTTTTATTCCAATAAAATTGCTTTTACTGGAGGGGGGGGGGGGGGATGATTTTAATGAAAAGTTAAATCTAACTTGCTACACATAAAACTTTTAAAATGCAATTAATAATCACAACGTTGTTTTAATCAAAATCAGCTCTAAATTAACTCCAAAAAATGTAACATCAAAATAGGGAAGGGAACATCAGTGTGACAACTTGTGGCACATGGGAAGGGCAGGCTAAAAAAAACACGAAATATTAAAGCATAATTAATAGATGACACCTGATATTACTTACACAAACACACACACACATATATATATATATATATGTAGGTGTGTGTGTGTACATTAAATTAATCTTTTAATGCAGCTGAACATTCCTTTCCAAAGCCGAAGTTTTAATCATAATCAAACTGATAATTTATTTTACAACTTGAAATTTCTTAAAATATAATAAAAACACCACCACTTGGTTCAATTTAGAGATAAAGTCAGGAGGTGTGAACACCCCCCCCCCCCCTCCCACGGGTAAAAAATTCTAAATTCAACATTGGTTGAAATTATCAATAAGGGTAATGTTTACATTGAATGTGTTTTGTGGTCTATTGTTTTATTTTCTATACTAGTACTCACCAATTTCACTCATGAAAAAGAGGTTTTTTTTATTATTATAATAAACCATAAAAATTGTACTTTACTTCCTGTATGTCATATTCACGTGTTTGCAACATTTTCGCATATGCCACCTTAAGCATTAATGTAAAGTTAGATACCAAAACCAATCTATAAATAGCTTGTGTAACGTCATTAATTTCATGCATCGCAAGGAAGGCAGGTGCGACGTATTTCCAAGTTAATTTTCATCGCTTGGTTTATCTACAGGCAGAAAGCTTTTGTCAGGTTAAAATTCCGTTATACATTAAGAATTTCGTTGATATAACATAAAGTGCGTTTCACTTAAAAAATATAGAGTCATATTTAAACACGTTAAAATAAACGCTATTACTGTTTTTGAGATGACATCTTATGAGTAGTGACTTAGCAATTACAAAGATTAGGGGGCGAAGTAGTCCATTTTCAAATAAATTGAAAGATTAGAATTTTCAATAATTACTAAAATATCTTTGATAATAATTAATCATTCAAACTACTTGAAAAAGGAAAAAATTATCAAAAAATTGATATTTTAATTACTTTAGATAAAAGATTTGAGGTACTGAGAGAAGATCTGAAGAATTAATTCCAAAGTTAAGTTTATCAAAATTACGAGACATGCGGTAGAATAGAGGGGAGAATTATAAGGGGGTTTTCTACCCAGTGTTGCCAGATTGGGGACTTTTTTAATTCAGATTATTTAACGGTCACCACTTTTTTAAAATAGTATAATACGCCTTATTTTTCAGAATTTTTAATCTAGTTTTAAATAGGCCGAATATTTCTATTTAAAAAAAAGCGGTGACAATCAACAATCTGGTTACAAAAACGTCCCCAATCTGGCAGCACTGTTTCTACCCTAAATAATAAAAAGTTTTCACAGAAAATAAAAATAATTCAAGAAGCTTTGTGCATGTAACTGTATCTCGCGTTACAATTAGCAACTTTATTACTTTGTAATATTAATATGAAAGAAACGAAAGTGAAGATTGCGAGATTCAAATATTAAATAAAATGAGTTCAAAATAAAATGTGAATGGAAGGCTAACATGAGGCTCTTGATATGCAGATTTATACACTTGAGAAATACAATCAATATTTACAGTACCTCTTTATGTACATTGTTGTTTTTCCGGAGACGAATTACTAAATACTCAAGACAGAGAACATTAGTTTTTGTGAAAACTCGTTAGACTTAAAAGGAAGACAAAATAAATATATAAATAAGTCTTTATTTATGAAGGTTTGAGTCCTTTACTCCGTTACTTATGAGTGTCAACTTTCTAATATTTTAGAAATTAATACTTTAGCGCAAAGCGAATTGATTGAAATTACGATTTCCCATTCCCTCCAAGACAATGCTGTATTGATAAAAAAAAAATAACAGGGGCAATAGCTGCATTTTTTTCTCTCTTAATTTTATAGTCGGCATCAATAAAATTATCAATGACGTCTAAAGATTAATTTCTTTGCATCTTAGTTGCATTAATGAATGTTTCTCACCCTGTAAAGTGCAAAGTATGTGAAGAGAAGGGAGGGTGGGATCAACTAAAATGAAAATCGATAAAAATATATTTAAAAACACTACATCAATATAAATTTACATTTCCGAAGTAATTTTCATGTAACTAATAATAATTGTTACTAATTATCTAACAAAGTAGTTATAGCATACATAATTTTTTTAATAACTACATTTTTCTGAGAAGGGGTGATAAAATGAAATCGACAACTGCGGAAGTGGTGGACACATACAACAGTTTAAGAAAATTATAATCTTTAAACTGAATGACCACTAAAAAGTCAGACGCATGTAATACGTACTTCAATATAGGATATGCAGTCGAGGATGATTTAATAATTGCAGTGTTCAAAGAAAATATCTTTAAAAAATAATAACTTATCAGAGTGCCAGTCCAAAAATTAAAACCCCAATTTTTATTAGTTGTATTATAAATTCAAGTAATTAGTGCACCGCATCGCTATCAAAGAATTTATAACACATTTAATAGAGCTAAATATTTTTTTGTTCTAAATAAATAAACACCAAAAAATAGATCATTAATACTGCATCCTTATAGTGATAAATTTAAAACACGATTTGAAATAATACTGAAATATTTACAGAATATCATGATAAATAACACATTGGGAGGGAAGATAATAACTTTATAAAAATAAATTTTGAACAATGTAGAATAACGTGTGCTTTAATAGTAAGCAATCAAGGAATAAAGGTATACATAAATATTTTACAGACATACATACAATAAATACAATAAATCCAACATACATACATTTATTGTATGTATGTCTGTAAAATATTTATATATACCTTTAACTGTTGAATGCAGGCGTTATTTATGTGTGTATGTGTGTTTTAATATATATTGTAGTATGTGTGCTTTATTATAATCAAGGAATATTTTGAATTTTTTTCTTATTTATCATGTACTTGTCAAATTATTTCTTTATTTATATTTTTGACTAACATCTCAAAATGCTAAAAATAAAGTTTCTAAAATGAAATTTCAGGATAAATCATGTTAATCGTAAAATGTTTAGGTAATATTAAAAAAAAAAAAAAAAAAAAAAAAAAAAAAAAAATATTTTCCACAAAATTAAATTGTTTATGCATTTCATATTTTAAAATAAATAAGATCATCAAAAATTAAGTATAATATTAAATATTATTAAGCATTTCAATATTAGCACAACTCATCACAAGCATCTGACTGACCCTTTTAAAATAATGTAAACAAACATACCGATGTCTTGAGTTATCACATGGCTTCGACTCGCAGACAGCTACTGCATCTCCATTTTCAAGCTTCATTATTTTGATACACTCACCACTGTTTTATGTTTTTTTTATATCATAATAAACACAATATAGTAATCCAAAATAATATAAGTAAAATTTAACTTGCAATATTGATGAAACGTATATTCAAAAATCCAGTCAAAAAAGGTCCACCAGCAGAACTGTATAAAATAAAAGTAAACGCCCTAAATAATTATATATCCAAAGAAAACTTCACAGAATATCCAAAATATATCATAAATGTCAGAAAAACTTCAATGTCTTGTTCAACGAAGTTTAAGTACGAGAAATCCAAAACATCACACTAGTCAACGTCTTTCCTTTTTGCACGGTTACAAATTTGCCCAACATTCAACAGACAGCGCTAACAACTCTTGGCCAATCAGACACTTCTATTTTTCATCCAATCATTGCACGGATCGGTGATGAAAACTTCAAACGTCTGAGTAAAGAATGGTTTTATATTGAAGTTTTTCTTCTTTTTATTTTGCTTTTTTCTCTCCCTCTCTCTCTTTTTTTTTTAATCTTTGACAGTTTTTGATCAAGTTTTTTTTTACAGAAAGGAAAGAAATGGAAGATATTCAGGGTTGAAGTTAGGGACAACTTTGTTTTGGTTACAATATTGCCACTTGTTGCAAGTATATAAACGACGAAAGACAGAATTAACGATTAAGAAAAAATTATAGTAAAAACAAATCTTACATTTATTTTAGATTAATTTAGTTTTAATTAATTAATTTTTTATTAATTCTTACGAAACATTTGCCGAAAAAATGCTTGTCATTGGATATCTTTATTTATTTTATTTTATTTTTAAGTCTGTTTAAAAACAGCATAAATTATCTATTTTTAAGTAATGCATTTTTTTTTTCTTTTAAATAAAAGAATAAAAGACTGGATAGTTATTCAGAGTTCAAATTAGTCCCAAATCTGGTTTATTTACAAAATTTCCTCTTATTGTAAATATATATAAGTTTTTTTTATAAACTGAGTTTTATATTTAATACATATGAACAACGAAAGACAGAATTAATTATTAAGAAAATAATACAGAAGAAACAGATTTCATATCAATTTTATTTTAATTTGTTCCTTTTATTTTTTATATAGATAAATACTTCAGAAAAAGCTGCATAAAAAATTCTTGTCACTGGAAATTTTTATCTACTGTAAAAGCACTTATTTTCGCGAGGCTTTAATTTTCGTGAGTTTCGCGACCCCATCGTAATCGCGAAATATATATTTTTTTCACCTCAAATAATATTCAAAATCAGAAATTTTTCACTTTCTGAATTTAATGATTAAAGTAACTTAAATAAGAAAAAAGTAAAAAAAAATTCTTGGACATTTACAGCTATTTCGTGAATATTATACAACTACTTCTTGAATAAAAACAATAATACAACTAATAGAATACAGCTCATTCACTTACAATATTTATACCAGCTTCTTTGAAGCCATTCATTTTTAGAGCGATGGGGTGAGGGGGGGGGGGCGAAAAACTTTTCTGACAAAAGGAAGTTTTTTAAATTGCCTTATGCAAAAGGGGTTCTACTTAGGTAGTTTCGGAATTTTTCAACTTTCGGTTCAGTTCATATAAAATTCGAGAAATTTTCAGCTCGCGAAATCACCGATATCTACATTTTCGCGAAGATTACGGCTCGCGAAAATAAGTGCTTTTACAGTATTTATTTATTTGTCTGTTTAAAACATTAAAAAAATTATCTAAATTATCTAGAAAAAAATTACCTATTTTTAACACGAATTCGGTTTGTCCGTCTGTCCATCTGTCTCCTGTAAATATAAAGCCGATTGCCATTAAATGTATGTATGTTATTGGGTATCAGTCTGTCATGTGCGGTATCGAACATGAAGTGTTCATTTACAGGGTTCATTTACAGGGACACTCAAAAGAATTACGGTTCATGAGGAAAAATCGTTTGCGGTGTATTTTAATGATATTACACTATTATAAGCATATTGAAATTGATATTTATCACTGACTGAAGTGTAGGTTCTTACTATAGAGTATGGTATGCATAGAATTTATCGTTCATTTACAGGAACACCCAAAAGAATTTGGCTACAGAAGAAAATGAACAATATTTCAACCATTGAAGCCTACGAACAATAATTGCTGGAAGTGCGTTTTCAGTTATGGTATGCGTTTGTAAATTTAATTACTTTTTAAATGTTACTTGGCGTGTATAAATTCTGTAGATCCTATACAGGGCTGTACAGGGTCGGACTGGGTCAGGGAAAAGGGCGCAGACCTTGGCTTTTCAGAGGGCGCAAAACTGTTAACGAACTCACGTCAATTTAAATTTAACTTGCTTATATTGTATATGGTTTGACAAGGTTTAACAAATTTGCTTAGCACAAAATATGAAAATGGCTTAATATTATATCTCTGAGTCTACATAGAAGACCGTTATATTCCCCCTGCATGTTTAAAGTTCCATCAAATCTACACAATGTTACACTATTTTCTAAAAGAAATCGTGTAATATCTAAAATTTCCAGCAAGCTGAACACAGATTTGCAGTAGATGACTGATATCAAGGCTAGGACTTTCTTATTTTAATCTTTTGTCAATAGATACCTTATAAGAGTCACGGAAAAAAAGTGATCATCCCCCACCGATTCTCTTCACGTCATCGTATAAAAAAGACATAGGTACCAATTAATTGGGAATAATATCTACTATTAAATGCTATTCATATATTTTGCTTCGGGGATTGTCTACATATTAAAAAATGCACGAACGATTACTTTTCAAATGGTAACACCCACTTTTGACATTCTATTTGAATTCTTCGCCAGCCAGAAAAGATATATGGTTTATATACTTTTGTTTATATACTTTTCTTAAATCTTAATACAGTTATAAAACAAAAATTGTTAATGGTTTATCCATGAATTTCGAAAAATAAAATGGAAATCTTATAAGAAAAAGTACCGAAAACATTCAATTAGTCACCAGTAAAATTATACAGGAATTTTAAATTTAATATAAACGTACTTTACAATTTATAAAAGTCTTATAGTGTTGTTTGTAATTGTCTATGATTTTTTTTTTGTTGTTGTTGTTTATTTTAATAAAAGAAGGCGGTCCTCTTAAGTTATTCGATGTTTTTAGCACTTGTGGTTTTTTGTACGCAAAAACTAATGTAGATCTTAATTCATAATTTTTTAATATGAATTTATTACTTCTTTTTATAATTAGAAAAATGTTTTTGAATAGAGAAACAAAATCTCTATTATATTTGGGTCTATTCAGTGTATTTCTTTAATAAATTAATAAAAGATCAATCAGATGGCTTTTTATGAAGATATAAATTAATGCTTCTCAAATTAATTTAACTTTAGTCCAGTGTGGCCAGATTGGAGACTTTTTTAATTCAGATTATGTAACTGACACAATTTTTTAAAATAATATAATTCGCCTTGTTTTTCAGAATTTTTAATATATTTCTAAATAGGCTGAATATTTCTATTTCAAAAAAGCGGTGACAATCAACAATCTGCAGGGGTGGGGAATTTCTAGAAAATGTTACCAGCCAAGGACTTATTTCACAAGCCAGTAAAATGCAACGTATAGTTGAAATTTTTTTTGACAAAATTTACGCAACTCAAAAATAGTTGGTTACTGTTACATTACTATAATGCATTTTCATATTTTTTTTCCTGTAAAATTAAGAAATATAAGCAAGAGATGAAAGTTTAATATCAAATAGAACTTAGTAGTAAGTACCATATTTACATCGCAGTAATTAAGAAAGTTGAAAAATATAGCTAAATACTAAAATAAAAGTTTTCGCGTATCTCTAATAGTCAGTTTTCAAAGACTACCTAAAAATTCACTCGCCCTGTCAGAAAATTCACTCGCCAGTGTCGAGTAAAATAATGCATTTCCCCACACCTGACAATCTGGGCACAAAAAAGCCCCCAATTTGGCAACACTGCTTTAGCATCCTCAAATTTAAACTCTGCTAACTCTATTAAGATTTAATATAATATCTATTTAGAATGCATTTTTCCTGGATGTTTGATCCAAGAAACTCAAAGAAGGTGTCAAAAATGGGTGTTATTGTTTAAAAATTCAAAGTTGGTACAATTTTTAAAATTCGGAAGCATAATTTATGCATAACAATATTTAATAGACATTATTTCCATTCGAATGCCTCCTCTATATTTTTTTATGATTACTGTTAGCGGAATTAGTAAGGGGTAACAACTTTTAACCCTAGAACTACCGGAAATTTTACTCAAGTTTTATAAAAACATTCTACACCAGAATTTTTACTTAAACTATTTTATTTGTTTATTTAACTTATTATTGTCTGATTTATACATTTAGTTTGTTTTGAAGAAATTTCTGGTTTGAATAAATATTTTGAATGTACATGTCGGGTCCATTCGTCCCTTCTGGTAGACAGAGGGTTAAGTACGTATTACCAATGACCCAATGGAAATCGGTGGAAAAACTAACAAGGTTTTTTACAACAGACGCCAAATATAATTGCTGCGGTTTAGCTAAGTGTTGCAACTTTTTTTAAGTGTATTTCTTAAACGTAATATGAATTAGTTTTCAATCGGTAAAAACTGAGATGAATTCAATTTTTTTTGGAATCTGACAGCAATTACTTTTGCGAGTATTTTGTAGGAAGAGGCATTGTGTATCCTTAAAAAAGGGCTTTATGTATCCATGAAATATCTGAATTAATATTTCACTATTAAAAGGTTTCTACAGAAAAAGAACACCAAAAAAGTCGCTTTGTTAGTCTAAAATCACTAAAATAATTGAGTTTACTTTTCTCAGCACACTCTTCCCATGATTTGCAAAATTCTTTTTAAAATTAGAGATCAGGGGAAAAATTTAAATTCCCCTATTTTTAATTATATATTTATTATATATATATAATTATATATATTATAAATTTAAATTTCCATAATTAAGAGAAAGAGACCAGGAATTGCATTCATGAAAGTTTCAGGATCCCGTGGCCAGCGTTCTTTTATTCATCGCTTTATAGAATGATCGATTTTCCCGAGATTAAATTAAACAATTTTTTATTTAAAATACATACTAGAATTTCTTACTATTTATTTAACCACAGAAAGCCTGTCATTAAATAAAACGAAGATTACCAACAAAAAATTACGGCGTAGATTTTGTGAATGAAAAAACGCTGGCCACGGGATTCCACAGCTTTCAGGATTCTAATCCAGAAGTGTCATCAAGCTTGTATTCCTCGAAAAGACAGGTCCTGTTTCCATTAAACAACAAAATACCCACAAAAAGTTTTTTACCTGTTGATATTTATCTCTCTCTTTTCTTAAGCTGTTTTCAAAAAGCACGGTTTCAATTATAGGTGCATTCAGGGCCGGCTTATAAAGAGGGGGGGGGGGGGGGGGACAAGGTACTAAAAGCTAAAAGACTGAAATTATGCAAAAACTTTGGTTAAAATCTAAAGGTATCGTTCAAAGAAGCGATGGAAAGAAAGTAGTTCAGGACGCTGGGGTGAATGTTCAATAGCCTGCAAAGATGCCCACTTTGTTTTCCGATCCTGAAATTGCTTCGATTTATCTTTAATTTCTTGTGATAATGATAAATACCTCTCTTGTGCTGTCTGTATATTGATCGATGATTATTCCCTAAACGAATTCTCTAAATTTAGTACACTAGATAGAAGGTATGTGTACTAAGAGGAGGAAAATATTGGGGCGGCTTGGGCACTTCGGGGCGCTAAGTTTTCCGTGGAAGAGGGCGCACCGGCCTTCGGGCCGATGGGCCGGCGGGCCAGTCCGAGCCTGGGGCTGTACAAAAGTTTTCAACAAAACATCCGTTTATACGCGGAAATTGCTGAATGGAAATTTTCAACTGTGTTATGAGTTTAAATGAACTAACTTTTATCATACTATGTAGTATATATACACTGCAAATAGAAGCGTCTTAAATTTAGACACATATGTGACTGAAAAAGAATTTTAGACACTTAAGTGTCTTAATCTGAAAATTAAGACACTATAGATGTCTTAATTTAAGATACATAAGCGTCTTACTATGACCATGGTGTAAACGAACTGAGAATAATGTCTAAAATATCCGCAAACGTCTTATTTTAAGACACTTCATTGCTTTAAACGTGTCTTAATTTAAGACGTTTTGATTCTTCCGACGCAATAACCACCAGGGGGCACTAGCACTCCCAGTTGCGCATGCGTTTTAGATGTCTTCGTTCGAAGTGGTATACGTTGTAATTCAAACAAAGTTTGTTTTTATGTACGCGTGTATTTTAATTCGTTTTTTTGCGAAATGTGAAGTACTGTGATTTTAATTCGTATTAACTTGGATTATTTATTTATTGAATACATACATCTGACGTGTGTGCTCGACATCAAATGTCTCTTAGAAGCTGTCGTCGATACAAGGGCGGGATAGACACAGAACAGAAGTAGACGACGGTTGAAGATTACACCCGGAAATTCTACAAAGCGTGTGCAATGGGCTTAGTGTTAACTCGTATCAATTTATATCAATAATATTGTGTTATTCATCTTCGTCCTGTCAAAGCTGGCAAAAAAAAAGAAACTTTTGTCTGGCGGGTCCTGTTTTTAGGATGAAACATCTCATTCTTTAAATATGGCTAGTCGGATGTATTATGGGATTACCTTTTAAACTGATGAAAGTCTTTCTCCCTCACTGTGGTTGTGGTAGTTTTTAAAATTTCAAATCGAGGAATATTTCTTACCTCTTGCAGCAACTCAAGTAAGTTTCTTTATAGTAGTAAAATTAGTGTATTTTATGATTTTATTTATTGTACTAAACAAAATCCTGCATGAAATTTAATTAGTTTTGAATCTGTTCGCAAAACCCCCCACTAATTCTAGAAGTATATATTTTTAAACTTATGACGTTCTTTTTTATTACGAATTATATATTCAATGTCAGTTCTTAGTTTCAATGGATAATTTTTATCTCGCAGTAAATGACGGCCACAAGGAAGTAAAGAAAAAAAAAACTTTGAAAGATGACCTAATGCTTTCTTACTTCCTGGCATAAAACCGCAGATTAAAAAAAGATAAATAAAGTAAATGAGACTGGTCTATTATATGAAGCTGCCTGTAAAAATATACATATGTATTTGATTTGCAATCAACTCTAATACTGATTTTTTTATTATTTTTAATAAAAAAGTAATTTGAAATTTATAATGGGAAAAAGTAAAAACCTATAACTAGATTTCGTATTTAAAATTGTGGTAACTTTATTTATATGCACTTATACGAAAAATACAAAAATGACAGATGTTACTGTATATATTTAAGACGAAAGAAGTTTGGAAATCATAAGTTATTTTTTCCTTATGTTTTTAATATAGAATATGTACTTATTTGTTTTTATTGATAGTTGAACAGCTTTTGTGAGTACCCTCTGATCTACATAAAAACTTGCCCATGTGGAAATATAAATTTTTTAAAAACATAATTTTTAAATAAGTATTTTCATTTTTGGGGGGGGAGAGGGGGGATTTTGCATGAATTTTTGTAAAGCTGATATCTTAAATCTTGCACTGATTATAATGAAAGTTTTGAACTTTTAGAGTAGGACAAGTTTAAAAACGCAAATATATTTAACAAAATACCAAAGTCATTTTTTCCCCAATGTTATTAAAGTAGAATATTTATTTATTTATTTTCATTATTCATAGTTAAATGGCTGTTGTGATTATCAAGTGATGTATATGTAAAATTGCCTATGTGGCAATATATTTTTTTATATTTTCATTTTTTTTGGGGGGGGGGGGATTTTTGCAATTTTCGTACATCTGATATTTTAAATCTTTTTCCACATTCAACCGAGTATAATAAATATTTTGAACTTTTAGAGTAGGACAAGATTATAAAATATATATATATGTATTTATCTATGTACCTTAAAAGTCCTTAATAGCGAACACTTCGGGACCGCGGAATTTGTCCGATAATTGGAGATGTCTACTTTTTTGAGGTAAAAATATACAAATATGTATGTCTGCTGATTAAAAAAGTATTCGTTAAATAGAGGTGTTCGCTATTCGAGAATGTCCATTAACCTCCACAACGGATACTCCCGAATACCGGACATCTCAATTTAGACAACTATAATGCAGGGTTGCGTTTTTTGCAAAAGTACATCTTGATTAAAGGAAGGGCAAACTGGGAAGTGCCCCGTCCCCCTACGACTGTAGTGCCCCCAAATTTGATGTGCAATATTTGTAAAGCTTATATTTTAAATCTGTTTCGAAATTGTACTGATTATAATCAATATTTTGAACTTTTAAAGTAAAATAAGGTTAAAAACAAAATAAATTTTAAAAAATCTAATATTTAGATAAATATTTTTTGTTTTTTAATCTTGTTCTACTCCTGAAGTTCAAGATATTGATTATAATCAGTACAATGTCGTAAAAGATTTAAATTATCAACGTAACGAAAATTGTATACCAAAACTGAGAGCACCAAAAAAATCAGGCTGTATTGGGGGGGGGGGGGGGGGAGGAGCAGGACCACGGCCAAATATTTTTCCAGGATTCAACGTGGTCAAACATGGCTACGTATGATGCTTACAAAAAAATGGATGCGATTCAGACGTTTGAAGTGTCTGAAATTCAGACGCAAAAAGTGTCTGAAAAAATTCAGACATTTTAAAATGTCTGAAAATTGAACACTCCATTTCAGACACTTAAGTGTCTGAATTTCAGACATTTTAATTTAGAGTGTACATACATATCAATAGACCATATACAAGGCTCCACAGAAAAATTCTGTATTTTCCCACTATTCATGGTAATAGTATAAATTAGTTTTTCCAAATGCATTATGCGTTTTCCAAATTGTTCATTTAGACATCATCTTTCACCTTAGTAAACCGTGAAGCTTTGTTATAGTATTCTGAATGTGTTGGAAAGTGTTTCATACTCTATGCCGCACGCATGCTTTTTCGTTCATGCTTAGTAGTAAATTTTATTAAATTAAAAAAAAATCTTTTTAATTTAGTTTTAGTTTAATAAATCTTCCGAAAGAGTTACGTATAAAATACTTGTTGCTAGATTTATTAAATAATAGTAATAATAAAAAGATTTCTGTTTGAAAGAAGATATAAATTACCTACTTTTTAATATAAAATTATTTTTTAAATAAAAGTATAAAAGCAGAAATGTTCCTTTTATTTAAGGAAACTAGTTTTATTGTTATTATAGAGTTTCTTTTGGTTTTTACTTTGTGCTTATTATAACAGAAAAAAAATATAGTTACTTTAATGTTAATTTTGTAAAAGGAATATGTATGGGATATATTTATTTTATTTTACACTTTTTCAGAAGAACACTATTTATACTATCTTCTTTTAAGTAGGCCTTTATTTTTTCAATTAAATGTATTTAGTAAGCTTTTTATATATAGGGCGATTCCATGGAGAGTGTCACACACGTAACGCAGGCTTTAATTTGCATTTATTCAATTATTTATTAAATTTTAATAATAATTCTGATTTTAAGTGGTATGGTAAATAAGTTATTAGCATATTTTTTAATTTAAATGTGTGGCAATAAAACTCACAGAGGTATATCATTTAATTTCCTTACTCAAAATGTGCTTTTTTTCTAAAAAAAGCACATTTTGAGTATGAAATTAAATGATATATTTCTGTGAGTTTTACTTACACACATTTAAACTAAAAAATATGTTAATAACTTATTTACCATACCACCTAAAATCAGAATTAATATTAAAATATAATAAATAATTGAATAAATGCAAATTAAAGCCTGCGTTACGTGTGTGACTCTCCGCATGGAATCGCCCTTATAACTTTTTCGGAAGATTTAATAAAATAAAAATAATTAATATGAAATTTGTTTTAAAATGTAATAAAAATCGCTCCCTCTCTCTCTTTTTCTGTATCTCTCATGTTTCACGCTTTTGTTTGAACTTTGTTTAAAAATACAAGAAATACAATTAGTTACATTGACTTAAATTCAAGAAAATTTAATTTTACAAAATGTATAATTTTATAGCTTAATTCTACTTCTTAAATGTTTATGAGTTATTGAAATTCTAACATAAAATAATTTTTAAACAATGTTTTTACATAAAACAGACGTGGTCCTTATAAACAGTATTTTTATTTCTTAGATTAGGTGCTGTCATTCTTTTACGAACAGTCGAGGGGGGGAAATAAACTACTATCTCTGCAACACTAATTATAATAGAAGAAAGTTACTGGTACCAAACAATTGGAAATAAAAGTATGCTTTTAAATAATGTATGTAAAATTTGCTTAGGGAGTCACGCACAAATAAAAACCAGACCAAACTTTGTTTTTCTTTTTTCAATGGCAACATCAATTTTGACACTATATTTTAAATCTTCGGTTCAAACTATGCCTAGATATGAAATTTCAAGTCATTTGGATAATAAGTTTTTGAATTACAAAAATTCAAAATGTATATCCTCTAATGTTAAATTACATTTTCATATTTTTATTAATATCTCCTGAAATTATAATCCTAACGTGATAATTTTGTGTGGGGTTATAATACTAATAAATTGCTTTTCAAAAACACTGGTAGGAAAAGGCACTCAAGGATTGTAAGTACCCTATACGTCACGTATCGTATGCGTAGCACTCGTTGCGAAAGGGTTAATAAATCCACTAAGTAAAAAAAAAAAAAAAAAAAAAAAATGTATTGTTGAATTTTTATTTGAGTGAATACCATAAAGAAATGAATCCATAAAAAATGCTTCCCCAAAATACAACAGAAGGTTTCTATCCATTATAGGATACCTATACAATAGATGACGCGACATTTTCCCGACGATTCGAAACAATAAGCAAGGCTTATTTCAAAAAATAGATCAAAATATCGCAAATCCAATCCTTAATCAATTAAGCGTAATTATATATTATGGCCTTAGCAGTTTGAAAGTAAGAAAAATAAATAAGTAAATAAATAAATAAATAAATAAATAAAGGAAAACACTTTTTTTGTAAGAGTTAACCTGCACACATAACCTTCAAAATATAAATAAATAAATAAATAAAAATATATATATGGGGCATTCTCACAATCTTTTGACTTTTATGTCCCTGAATAATAATTTTTATTTTAATACATTTTTTTGTGTTTTTTTTTTATTTCATATACTGGGGAACATCCCATTGCATGATTGCATAACAATACTAACGAGATAAATAAGTTTTGGATGACGTTGGAGGTCCAAATACCAGGAAAACTCTTATACCGTCCCGTGTCCCTGATGCTGATTTTTAAGTTTGGAGCTGTCTGTATAAAATTGTTTCAATAAAAGTAATTCGATGTAATTTTTTTCCGAAACTGGGACAATTGTTTTATATAAATATGTAGCAAAAAATTAACTTGCACACATTTTTAAGGTTGATATTATTTTTTTAACTCTGTCCCTGGGTTTTTCATCCTTAACGTCCCTATTGCTAAACTTGTACAGAAAATCACTTCAGATGCAGCCACAGAATTTTTTTCAAGTTTTTTCTCATGCAGAAGTATGCTAAAGAAAGAATGTCTAAAATTCTTTGACAGGAAATTTAGTGCATAATTTAAATCAGCATTTAAATATCAATTTCAAGATCGTGGCTTTATTGGTAGTCTTACGGTACTCAAGGTTTATTCCTCCACTTTTCGAGGTAAATTTAAAAAAAATAAATAATTTAGTCCAATGTTAACAACTGTTTCTAAAAATCAGTGAAAATTGCGGCTATCACTTAGTCTTAACATGATTTTCCTAAAGATAGGTGGTAATTTTCCTTACCGTCCCTTTTTTTCCCATTTCGTCCCTTTTTTCCTATACTGTCATCTTTTTTTTTACCTTACCGTCCCTTCTTTAATACCCCTTTAAGACAATGTTATACAAAAATTCTGTATTAAAAGTACTACATTTTTATTATTTCTTATTTGGATGTCCTGTGGGTACTATGCAAATTCATTATAAGTAAAAATTTAGCAGAAAATGAAAAGTTATATTGGTAAAACGGTAAGGAAAATTAAACTCGCAAGTTTAACTTAAACCTCAGTTAAATAAATTTTTATTCGCTGCTGATCATTTTTTCTTTATTTGAATCATTAAGGCATTCGTCTATCAGATTAAAATGCTATTTTAGCAAGTTTAATTTTACCGGATTTTTATTCTCGAAAGTCAAAAGATTGTGAGAATGCCCCATATATACACCGGATGATTCAAAATAGACATATGGCGATTATTTATTAAATCGCTGATGATACAGAAACGTACTTCCAATTACAAAAAAATATACAAATCAAGATATTTATTTTGAAAGGAGTTGTATGCATATTAAAATAAGAAATTTAATTTTTTATATGTTCCCTATATCCTATAAGTTATATTTAAAAATAATTCAATCATGCGCCAGCAAGTAAAACAGTAAAGATCCCAGACCTTCTACGACTAAAACTCACCGAGTTATGATACTTCGAATTACGAAAATTTGGAGCTTACCGACACTAAACACGAAAATACCATTTTTAACTGGTGCACTATTTTATTATTTTTCTAAAACTTAACGTAATATATTTAATTTACGCATTTTCTTTTAATTATTGAGTGTCTCTATCTTTTTTTTTTTTAAATATAATTTTGCTTACTGCAAATACTATTGATGATTGTTAACTGGATTACAAGTTAATTCTCCAATCTTTGTCAAAATCTGACATTCTAATTTTCTTTTGAAGCAATGACGATAATTGTGGGAGTTTACAACATTATAATGATTATCCTTCAAATAATAGGTATAAAAAATATGAGGCTGCAGAGGAAGTAATTGGTGTTAAAATTGTATTGCCGAATTTCAATACAAAGAATCTCCAAAACGTATTAAAGTATATGAATTGTGTTTCCATCTTACGTTTGATAGTTTCATTTCCCTACTCTTTTATAGCAAATTTATTTAAAAATATTATTTCAAATAATGTTACTGATCTGACTAAAAACCTACTATCTATATATTTAAAAGACCAGACTGTTTTTTTAGTCATCAACCTTGAGATTTCTACTCAACCAATTTTGATAATTATTTTTTTAAATGAAAGCTGCTTATTTGCAGATATGCCCGTACGAGCTATTTCTTAATTTATTTCCATTTTTATATTTTATTTTTAATTTTAAAAGTCTTTTGTGAAATTTCTTTAAAATGAAGGCAATCGAATTACTTCCATTGTTACAGAGAAACGAGTAAAGTGAAGTTTTAATACCGAGTAAATGAGTATTGAAAACAGAAAATTCCACTGAAAACAAAAAATATTTATCTCGAATACATAGGAGTGACTTCTCGTAAACTTAAAGATCGTATTAAAGAACATTTGAGAGATTTGAAGTACAACCGACCAACAACAGCCCTCTCAAGACTTAACCAGAAGCAGAATATACAAGTTAATTTCGAAGATACAAAAATTATATGCCGCTTAAAGAATTATCATGATTTAATTATCCGTGAATCAATCGAAATTATTACTAAAGAAAATACTGTTTGTAATGACGTTCTATCCTACAACATACCCAGAATTTGGCTCAGTTTGCTTAAAGAATCATAAAACACGTAATATTCCACTTCCCTCTATATCCATATTTTTATTTTCCCAATGTTTTCCGGATATAAAAATTGACTTTCACTCTTTTCGACACCAACTACATGAAATTCGGAAATAAGACGCTAATAACAGTATTTTTATTTTTGTATTCTCTGGCGAAGGCTATGTATATAGTTGAAAGTACTAAGAATTATTAAAGTAATTTAACACCTTTTTAATTATTTTTTCATCTTTTAAGTAATTTGCACATAGTGTAATTTTAAGTTTAAATGAAGTTCGTTTCTTTTTATTGATTATGTCCTTATTGATGCCATTTTCTCATTATAATTAAAAATAACGTCATAACATTATAATAAAATGGCGTCATGCCGTAAAAAAATCGCATTTACCTCATAATACTGTTACATTTCATTATTTTTTAGTTTCGTTGATATTGATGAGACGTTAAGGGAAATGCTTCATTGAAATGAGAGAAATATGAGAGAAAATGTCGTCATATTTAAAAGAAAACTCACAGTTTCTTTGATAAAACTAAATATTTTTCCACAAATGAGTCTAAAAGGAATACATTTCTTGAATTTTTACTCGGCGGTACTGAGATTAGAACCTCAAGTCAAGAATGCGAATATTCATATCCAAAGTTGTAGCTTACTAACGTGACTTCAAATTTGGAAAAATATTTAGTAATAAACTATTGGCGTCAAAATATCATTGAAATGGTGAATACGGGTATGAGCATAGGTGCAGATTCCCAAAATTTTTAAGGAGCCAGTGGCTCCTAAACCCCAAAAATACAGTCGCCACTTTGGCTCCTAACCAAAATCTAGTGGCCACATTGTGAAACAAACTCATAAAACAATAGTCTTTATATGGAAAAAACTTAACAAAAAAACTCAGGAATTCAAAATGAAAAGTAATTTAATTAATAAATACACATGTACAACAAAACACAGACTTATTACAACAAATGCGTATATTTAATTTAATCCTAAAATTCTTGAAACTTTGATATTAAAAAAGTATAATATAAATCTGGAAAAATCAGAAGATAAAGCTGGACAAGATACAATTGAATAACAAAACATGTATAAGCTAAGCAGTCATGATAATTGGAAATATTAGGAAAACTTTATTTCTTATTTTGATTTTGTCATATAAAAGTATACATATAAAAAAATTAAGAACGTGTAAGATTATTTTGCACTATAAAAATCTCGCACTTGCAGAAAACATTTACAGAGCAAGAATATACCTCGCGTTAAGTATTTTTTCGTACGAGTTTCTTTTTCTTTTTGTTCTTTTTTTTTTTTTTTTTTTTTTTTTTTCAGAGTTCGGAATCCTTTTTCTTCGCGATCCCGTGATCCAAAGCCTTTAAATAATCCCCATGGCATCGAGAACTTTGGACTGCAGATCTGCAGTAAAGGAGTATTTATTTCAACTCTGGATTTCGAAGCAATGCTTGCTTTCGCTGGTGTCCAAAGGAGCACTCATGTGCCGCGCTTCGCAGCTGCTAAGCTTTGTAGTGGAGCGGACATGCGCAGAATTATATTCGAACATAATGTTCGGCAAGAGAGCAGTACATCACAGGGGCAGCGTTTACGACGGTAACTGAGATCGCAAAAATTCCCTGAATTTTTATCAAGTTCATACTTGATCTCGGCCAGTGAAAAGACCAGGTGCTTTTCTATTTGCAAAAGAAAAAAATATATAAAAATTCCACGACGGGGATTGGGAACACTGGAAATTGATCTTTGGCGACTAAGACTTTCATCCAGAAAAAAATTCTATGATTGTGTCAGAGTGAAATATTTTTGCTGATTTTTCATTCCATAATACGTTGCATAAGAGCTTTAATTAATAATTTCACCATATTTGCTTATCTTGATTATGTTTTACTAATTACGTATACGAATAAGATTTAATTTTTCAATATTTTGGAACAGTTGAAGTTTAAGGAAATAGTATCTTGGTAACTTTAGATTAAAGTACTATTTGTTTTAAGAGTCAGACTAACCAATGTTCGATGGATTTTTTATTGCAATCAATTTTGAAGGTTTATTATTATTCAATGTAACTGTTCTTATTTTCTTTCATCGAAATTCGACGGGTTTCACTTCGTTATTAATATTATAACTCTAGAAAAAATATTTTTGAAAATCTCAATATATTCCAAAGCGACTTTAAGTAGGTAGAAGATTTTTCAGAAAAAAAAATTTGCCAAAGTTGACATTTTCAATGTCATTCCCGGACGAGACAATGCAGGAAAGAAAAAAAAATCTGCCCTCCTGAGACAATAATTGGTTATAATTTAAGATGTATTTCATTTATCGGAGAACGGGGAGGGGGGGGGGGGATATTCGATTACAAAGCAAACAATAATCGTGCTCGCAAGTATCACGCTTTTACATTTAAAAATGTTAGAAAATGTGAGAGAAAGTTTCAAGAAAAATATTTTCTGAGCCTTCCCTTAAGGGGTCTCAGGACTCTTAAAATTGGGAAAAGGAAAAAAAAGAGACCATTTTCAACATTTAATATCTTAAAATATATATGAGTTTAAAGCACAATTTTTATTGGGATGAAAAATATAAGTGTATTCTTTCAATTCTTGTTTTTAAAAAAATACAAGATGCAGAATTAGTATTTATAAAGGGCTCCAAACTGTCAGACATTTTTCGAATATAAAATTGGTAACAGTTTACGCGCACGATTACAAAATAAATTTTGGCACTCGAATGAAATTTTTTGTGCCTAATTACACTTCAGATTCTAATAATTACTCTGAACCTAAATAAATTTGTATTTAAATCATTTTTAATGCAAAGTTGGATATAGCTAATATAAAATTTTGAAAATTTCAACAGTATAATCACATAAAAAAATATATATAATTTTTTTGAACAATAAAAATGAAATTTTAGGTTTAGTTTATACAGACTAACATAAAACATATGTTTTGAAAATTTCACGAAAATTATTTAGAAGTTTTTGAGATATCCTGCGCGTTATGCCCAAAAACGTCATTTGGAGAAAAATGATTTCAAAGTTTCGGAAACGCCGCTTCAGCTATTGAGCGGGTATAATTCTAAAAGCCATAACTTCGGTTCTAATGGTAATATCAAGAAAAGAATTGCATCAAAATGTTCAAAAAAGATAGAAGTTTAACATCTAACAAAATTAAAATTTCGAAAATTTTTAAGCTTTAAGAGTCCTAAGCGTCCTGTAATTAGTATTTCTATTCCTTTACCCATTTATGCCTGAATTTTTATTTTCTCACATTTGTTGGTAAAATCACTTTAAAATATTTCCAAATGAACTGGAAAAATACTAAAGAAAATTACGCTAATTTTTTTTTTTTTTTTTTTTTTTTTGTATTTATTTAATAAAATGCACACGTACTAAATATGGAAATATGCATAATATTTGTAATAATGTAATACGCATAATTATATGTTCTGTCTAAATTTATATAAAATAAGCTTTTAAATTGTATATTATATACTGTAATTAGTATTTTTATGAATTACTAAAAAAATACATTCATTTCTTTACACAGATTAATAACATTATATGTATTAGTAATAATACATTTAGAATATTAGAATAATCGTATTTGACGCTTAAAAACAATTTGTTTCATAACCATCTTGAAAAGGAGTTTACATAAATAACTGTCCCCTAAATGGCTAATAAAAATATGTACCCATCCGTGCCTTACCGCCCTATATTTTGTACGTTACAAAAATGCATGAAAAATAGCCTTGGACATATAATTTCACAATTTAAAAAAAATAGGTATTTCAAAGAAGCCTACAAGCTAAGATTATGACATTTATTTAGATCGTTGATAGAAAAAACCCATATAAACTTACTTTCTACATTTCGCCATCTCGAAAAATGAAAAATCTATAAATTCCGAAAAAAGCCTTAAATTTAAGCAAATAAATATTTGTTGTCATCTTTCGGTAACAGATAAAGACATTTATAGATAATTATTTCTTACAATTTTTATCTAATAAAGATAAAGAAAATTATACAAATTTATTAAAATTCGAAGCGCCCCAAAAATGGGTCGCTAGGCATAAATGGGTTAACGAACAAAATATATTTTCTCTGATATTTTTTTATACTACACTGCTCAAAACAATTAAAGGATATTTGAAGTTTTATATAAAATAAAGATATAAACGAAATTTTTTTTGCCGAAAATAGAAGAAGAGAATCACAAATGCAAATGTTTCTGGTTTTCAAACTGTGGAGTATGCAAATTTTGAGTTCGACGTCAAAAACGTCGCTTCAGCGGCAGCGAATGAAATTTGACTTTCAACTGGATAAAAGAGAATGAAGACAAGGATGATCGGCATTCAGTGATTGCTTTGTTTCGATCAGTACGATGTCTCAGCGAAGTCATTTGACAGATTCAGAAGCTTTGAGAATTGTTGGTAGGTTAGAAGGGGGCCAAACTCAAGCCGAAGTAGCGCAAGCCATTGGAGTGTCACAAAGTGTCATTTCCAGGATCTGGAACCGTTTTTTGGAGAGTGGATGTGCAGGCCGAAGACCAGGGCAAGGTCGTAGATGGTCAACAACGCCCAATGAAGATCGGTATTTAGCGTTAACAGCTCGGAGACACCGAACCATGAACGCTACTCTTCTCCAACAACACCTTCGCTAGGCTACAGGCACCACGATTTCAACTCAGACTGTCCGAAACCGGCTCCATGCTGTAGGTCTGTATGCTCGCCGACCGATGGTATGTGTTAGATTAACATCAAGGCATCGTCGCGACCGCAGGGAGTGGGCAACAGAGCATGTCAACTGGAGGAGAAATGAATGGAGCAATATTCTGTTTTCTGACGAGTCCCGTTTTTCTGTGCATCCGGATAATAGGCGTATTTTCATCTGGAGGGACCGTGGCAGTAGGAATAATCCTGCGTTCGTGCACGAAAGTGTCAGATTTGGCGGTGGAGGAGTGTTGGTGTATGGTGGCATCTCCATTGACGGGCGCACTGACCTCTACATCATTCGAGATGGAGCTCTGACTGGTCGCCGATATAGGGATGAGATCCTCAGACCTATTGTAGTCCCTTACGCTGCAGCAATCGGAGATAACTTCATTTTAATGGACGATAACTGCAGGCCACATCGTGCAAACCTGGTGGAGGATTTCCTTTTCGAGGAAGGAATCGTTCGAATGGAATGGCCAGCGTGTTCTACAGACATGAATCCAATCGAGCATGTTTGGGACGCTCTAGGAAGACGAGTTTCTGGCCGCCAACAACCCCCACAAACTCTCCAAGAACTGGAAAGAGCTCTTCTGGAAGAGTGGGGCAGAATACCCCAACTCGTAATTAATAGCCTCATTGAGTCCATGCCTCAAAGGTGCTCAACGTTGCTGGCCGCCCGTGGAAACCATACCCCCTACTGAAAATAATTTTCTTTGAAGAAAACACCTTTTCTTATTCTTTTTTTCTCAGCAGTGTATTTAAATCAACATGAGAAATTTTTTCTTTATTTTTATCAAATGCAGACTGCTTCTAAGCAAAACTTCTTAGTCAGTCTTTTGTAATAGAAAATATTTAAATCTAGTGTAAACAGTCTCGGATATAGGGAATGTCACTTAAGAAACAAAATGCTGAGAAATATAAATTTCAAAGAAAAGAGATATCATCTTTGTACTTTTTGAATTATATTTATTTACATTTTAATTATATATTTAATTTTCTCTGTGTGTAAAAAAAAATGAATATTATGCGTTGCGGGACGGCAGATGCGCGGCATGGTCTTCCAATCGAGCGACCATTTTTCTCCTGTCACAAGCATCTCGAACAAATTGGGTCAATATATCACTCACCTGCAAGAAAAGTGACGCATCTCGACAAAAGTAAATTTCCCAAGAGAGGAAAAAGGAAATTTGCATGATTTTACTGTAATATGAAATTATAGCACTTAGCTCTGCATGCAGGAATAAAAAATGTGCATAAAAGCGTAAAACCCTTAAGAATGAAGATGTACGATGAGGTTTGGAGGGTTGGGTAATTTTACCTCCCCACACAATCTACCTCTCTTCTGTGGTCACAAATGGACATATAGCGTAATAAAGTCATTTTCCGTGTAACTGCACTTATGAAACTGTTTGTGTAGCAAGACGCAACTATGACAGACCTATTAGTGGAATAAAACGCAAAATGAATTTTTGCGAGATGTGTCACTTTTCTTTCGGGTGAGCGATATTATGAGAGGGCATCCAATTCACTGCAGCTTATACCAACATTTAGTTTTAAAAGTTGATTTTTAATAAAATGGTGGTCATTTGAACAAAACAAAAAATCATTTTTTCGCCTTTTGTCACCTTTAGAGAGCTCTAATAAATATTTAATTAATAAAAATTATACTTTTCAGTAACATAAACGCCAGCAAAAACGATTAGCTTTCTTTTAAATAAAAAATGAAGGAAATGGGACCAATAGTTCTAGAGAAAAATGGTCACCGAGTTTGGAAACAGGGTTTCGAGATAAATAAGTTTAAATTTTTACAGCAAACGAGCGGCGTTACATTGAAAGAGAAGTAAATACTGTAAAAAATTGTAATATCAAGAAACCGCTTTAGAATAACAATCTACATACTTAAGGAATTCAAAAAATGCAATAAATAAATAAATAAATAAATAAATAAAAATCGAAAACTTTGATCCAAAGAAGTAGAACATTATATAGTAGTCAATGCTAGCTTGAAATTGGATGTAACATTAGTATTTAGTTTTCTAATGTGATTATCTTGGTTTGTTTTTGTAAAATTTAAATAATTATACTCATAAGTCAATGGCTTCAGACAAGAATGTAATTTTTACAAAGAGAGACAATATAACTCTAATATTAATATAATTCAGTCTTGATGCTGATAGAGAATGTCAGATCTTGTTTCCTTTTAGATCTCATTTAATAATAGTAAACAGAGAATCAAGCAAAATATTAAAACTTACAAATTAAATAAAAGAAGAGATAATTAAATCGATACATAATTACTGAAATAATACGTCATAAAAAAATAAATTTAAGAAAACTTAACAGTAAAATATACTGACTCTATTACGAACACAGCCCATAGGATTGTGTTTATGTATGACTATATTTATTTGTTTACATATTTAATTATTCATGCTTTTAATTTTACCAAAAAAATCTTAAATATTAATTTTTGCTCTCTCTGATTGTTAAAATTTCATTCCTTTGTTTCGTTTCTTATTAAAGAAGATTTCAACTTTTATTATAATTTTTTCTGTAAATAAATTAAATTATTATCTGTTAATAGATTCCTATGGTCATACATAGTCCTATATGGCCCTATGCAAATTGTAGGGGATTACTTGAGCAGATAAATTGAGAACCCTGTATTGCTTTATTGTTTTATTTTTATTATTCAAAATAAATAGCATTGGTGTATTCTCGGTTAATATTTATCTTTACAAAATTTAGCAGATCTATAAGTAGTTATTATATTTTATACATTTTTAATATACAGGATTCAAGTGTAGGTAATTTGACTGGTCAAAAGATCCCCCAACACTTTTCTCTTCCATTCACTACTCGCTATCAAAAAGTTTCATTAAGAATTACAGCTTCTAGATCTACGAAAGAATTTTTCAAACTTTTAAAAAATTTAAGTGAAATATACCTTATCCTTTAACCATCATTATTTTTCAAAGTTTTCGACTGCTCGAAAGTGACTTACAGGAGTAACTTCAAATATAGGAATGGATGGGAAGGACTCTTTTATTTTTTGGAAAGGATGTCTTCTAAAACGACTCGAGAAAGATTTTTGCAGTTTATACTTGGACATTATGTCGAAAGGTAAAAGGTAAGATTAGCCATCTGCTAAAATAATAAAGGTAGAATAAAAATGATCGTCTACGTGGAAGAAAAGTACTCTTTCTTTCTTTTCTTTTTTCTTTTTCCTTAAAAGATTTCAATCAATTTCAATCTACGAGAAATTATGTCACAATTTCTGTTTCAATATTTGCTGCTGAAGGACAGTCGTGCAGTTTTGCAATGCAGCCAGGTAAAGTTAAAGCTAAACTTCAAACACTCCTTTTGTAAAATTCCAGTTTTTCGTATTGTGACTGTCCCTTTCCAAATGAAATATATAATGCACTAGATGAATGGTGAATTAGCTGAGAGAATTAGATCCTCCAGATTCGTCCGGGATATCACAGTTGGCAGAGCATTGGCAACTTCAGCCAATAGATCCCTGGTTCGAATTCTGGTACGGACATTTTTTGCCCAGTTGGAAAATTACAACTCATATAAAATCCATGTTGAATTCAGGGGGTGGTACGGGTGTGTGTGTGTGTAGGGGGGGGGGAGAAATCCCCCCTCCCGGAATATTGAAATGTCCATCTTTTTTTAGATTTTATGCTTTTTAATGGACAAAAGTGCAAATTACCAACCGGATCTCTAAATGATCCCCCTCCCGGAAGAGTTGAGATTTTATTCTTTTTAAGGGTCGAAAGTGCAATTTCCCCCACCGGATCTCTAAAATGTCCCCCCCCCCCTCCCGAAATGTTGAGATTTTATGCTTTCCATTGGACAAATGTACAATTTACCCACCGGATCTCTAAATGATCCCCCCGGAAGGTTTGAGATTTTATTCTTTTTAAGGCTGTTTTGTGTTCTGAAATCCAAAAGGGAAACTTTCTGACGTAAGTTTTAATTTATTTTTGTTCGAAAATGCACGAAACTAGCTGGTGTTGTTGTTCAGAAACTATGTCATCGAACTGTTTTTTTCCATTTTTTTTGCAAACGCAATAGATCTTTCAGAAAAGAGTGTTAAAATGGACGTTTTGAACCGAGTTTCCGCGCGAACGACGAATAAGCACTTAAGAGCGGGCAAAAACGTGTTTCTCACGTGATCAAAAACGCTTATAACTCAATAGGTAATTGGTTGATCAAAAAATGGAAGAAACAGTTCAATTTCAAACCGCTTCCATGGCCAGGCTTTTCAATTTTATATCTTTCCGTTAAAAAATGAATTTGTAAATGTGTCATAACGTTTTAAGCTAGTTGGGCAGAGCAGTTAAGAACAGCCTTAAGAGACAAAAGTGCAGTTTCCCCACCGGATCTCTAAAATATCTCCTCCGGAGCCGTAGGAATCCCTCCCGGAAAAAAAAAAGGCCTGAATTCAACACTGATAAGATATATATCGTCTTATAAATAATCTGCAAAGTGAATAATAAAGTTGCAATGCACGTTTCTCGTCCCGAATTTTCTGCTACAGTATTTATAATGAGTTTGTATTGGAATAGATACAGAAACAATGTGAGAAAATTTCAAGCATTCAGAATCTAAAGATAGCTTTGATTATTTTACTTAATTTCACAAACTGAGAACTGTTGTAAATAAGTAAAATAAATTCTTTAAAGTCTGTATTACTCTCGGGGGAAAAAATAATCCCTCAAGGGGAAAATAATTTCAGCTGTGGCATCTCTCCTGACATTTTTCTTTTCCTGAACTTCGCGAGTGACCGCTGAAAGACAATACTAGCTCATTAAAAACTGAATCGCGCATCGTTAGTGGAATTTATAAAAGACATCGGGATGATTGAATGATAAATTCGAACTATCTTCTTCTCAAAGTTAGAAAATGGTAATTGAACGCCTTTTCAATTCTTACACAATCGTTCTCATCGATTTCGCTCAAAAGAAAAGACATGAGACACTCTTTAAGATAATAACTTTTCCTTTTTAGAATCATTTTCTGGAAAATCGATCTCATAAATATTCCTGACACCAGAGGAATTATTTACAGATATATTTATGCTCTAGTTTTTTTCCTTCATTAATAAATTAATAAGTAAATTTTAAAATTTTTTGGTAACCCATTCTCTACCTTATTTGGAAATAGCGTTTGGTAAATTGGTAAACACAGATCTCATATTTCTGAGTTGTGAAATATTGTAGAAAATTAAAAAAAAAGAAGTATCTGAAATTACATTTTTAGAAACAATGTCATCCATTTGTAAAATTGTAAAAAAAGAAAAAAAAACTTATTTTAACAGTTTTTAACACTTATAATAAAGCATAAAAATCAAGATTTTACCCCTTTAACCCTTTATCTACTGACGGTACTTATAAGTACCATTAAAACAACGTGTTATAAAATTCATTTAATACATTGACTAGTTGTAATACAGTTTAGAATGAGTGATAGATACATTACTTTATCTTGTACCAAAAGCATTATCGGTTACACAAATCAAAAATATTTTTAAAAGGATGATTTCTTTTGCCTTTGTATCTTTTCAGCTTTCTTCGCGTTGTAGGGGTGGGGGAGGGAATTTTTCAATTCGAAAATATTTCTATATTTCTATTGCAAAAATACTATATTTGCACATTTCTTAATTCTAAAAAATTACTAAGAAAAATATTTAAAATAAAAGATTTGAGTGGGATTTTAATATTGCACAAAATCCCTATCAATTCAAATTTAATTAATCCTTCTAAATCCTTCAATCCTTCTAAAATCCTACTAAATTTTATTAAATGATTATGTAAATCTTCTAATGCAGTTTAAACAATTCACGAAAAATGTTCTTTAGAAGATAAAAATTTCATGAATTCATAATTCAGTACAAAAAGGGTTAAGACATGAAGATGTTTGGTAGAAATTAAAAAATTTGGTAGTTTACTCTAATTAATAGGATCCTATTTGATTGAAAAAATATTAAAAAAAATAAAACCCCGATGCCAGGTTATTCCAAGGGAGGATCCACGCAAATCTTTGGGTGCAGGTTCGACTTTAAATCGCACAAAAAGGGGAAAATGTTTTTTCTTTTTCTTTAGGTTCACCTACACGATTGTGTAGGTCAGGTTTTAAAGGAATAGGTGTGTTAAAACATTCTTAAGAAAAATGTAACAATATTAGCTGTGCTGGGCAGAAAACCTAATGTGTACAGTTAGTAACATTTCCGTTTATTGAAGAATAGTATTATTATGTTTTAAGTATCGATACAATTTTTTTATAGTTAAAAATTAGTTAATACATACTATTGAAATACACTGGTGTCCAAAATTAAGGACCCATCACAAAATGCTAATTTTCAAGTACCCGAATACTCAAAAGGAAATAATATAATTCCAATAATTACTATCTCTACATCACAGCTAGTCCATATAACATCTCATTCATGTCACACATGGTCACAGGTGTCACAGTTAGTACGGTGAAGCAAAAAAATAGGAAATTCCATACATCTCATGAGTCTGAAATGATCATTATATTTGACTCCACTGAGACGTCACTGTGACTGCTGCATTGTGACGAGTCACCATGTGACTTTACAATGTAGTTACATCGTGACTCTCATGTGACCGTCATCTGTAGACTCTCTTTTCAAAGTCATCGTGAACGCTACATTGTGATAAATTACCAAATAATGTCACATTAAAGTCACATAATGACTTTCAGGTGACAGAGAGACTACTGTGAAGTCACCATTGTGCTCTTTTGTGAAAAGTCACCATGTGACTATCATGTGATATTATTTGGTGACTTATCATAATGCAACGTTCATGATGACTTTGAAATTGAGTCTAAAAATGACAGTCACATGATAGTCACAATTTAACTAGATTGTAAAGTCACCTGGTGACTCGTCACAAAGCAGCAGTTACATTGAGGTCTCAGTGGAGTCACATATAGTGATCATTTGAGACTCATAATGAGACGAGTGGAATTTCCTATTATTTGTTTAACCGTAGTGACTGTGACACTTGTGACCATGTGTGACATGAATGAGATGCTATATGGACTAGCTGTGCTGTAGGGATAGTAATTATTTGAATTATATTATTTCCTTTTGAGTATTCGCGTACTTAAAAATTAGCCTTTTGTGACTGGTCCTTAATTTTGGACACCAATGTACTAAAGGACAAAGTCAGGATTATAAGTTGTTTAATTCCTAAAACTGTCGAAACGTGACATACATTCAAGTTTATCTAAAATTAAAAATTGGGGATTAAATAGCTCTTGACATGAGAGGCTTTATAAATAAATGAAAATTATTTAAAATTCAAAACAATCCAAAAATTCAAACAATTCAAAACAATCTATTATGAAATTTGAAAATAAGTTTTGTTATTTAAGTCTTTCTTCAACCTTTTATTTATCCAATAAAAATATCAGAAAGAAACAGAAATGATGTTTCCATTGCCCTTTACCGCAAAATTTGCATTCCCATTTTTAAAGAAAAGGAAAATTAAGCACTGTTGGACAAAATTCCTTTATTCATAGAGACAAATCCTACGACATTTTTAAATCCCTTTCAATTAAAAAAAAAAACTTATTTGCTATGCAGATGAAATAGAAAATACAACGGGTAGCATATAACGGGCTGTTTGGAGTCAGTTTCCAAGCAAAACGTCGTGACTGGAGTGATACTTAAATCATCTATTCCTAATGATTTTTATATTTCATTTTCCTTTTTCACATGAAAATCTTCCAATTGAAAATTAATTATTGGGAGAGAAATTATTATTGTGGATTTCTATTTTTTGGCAACGAAAAAGGAAAATAATTAAATGTTAAAAGAACAAGTTGGACGTCAAACGTGGCAAATGAGGTGCGTTCGCACTATAACTAGTTTTATAAATATTTTTTTAACCGCATATGGTACTGAATGTATATTTTAGTGAACTTTATAAGTGCATATCAATTTCATTCTGTTCGGAAGGCTGTAACATCATTAAAATGCACTTGAAATCATTTTTCCCCATTGGCCGTAATGTAACGAAAAACTTTTGACTGTCCCTGTAATTAAACTATACACCCGAATTTCCTAAAATTTGAAATGACTCGACAAAATGTAGCAGCAATTATATATTTAAAATTTAAGACCATTCGGGTTGGGTAGTTTTTGCTCTGTTACTGTTATATGCGGACGGACAGACAGACAGACGGACGGACTGAACGACGACTATAGGTGCCACGTATTTATATGATTACGAACGCACCTAAAAATTGGCAATTGAATAAGGAATGAATGTCAATGAGTGAATGAATGTCAATAATGAAATTTTGAAATATTAATAAAACTTTTTAAATAATATAAATAAAAATTAGCCTATGTTCTTTTCCGGGCTATAATCTATCTACATGCAAAGATACAAAGACATTAATTTATCCGTTTTGATGTTGAACAATTATTCAAACATTTAGACGCACATTCGCATTTATAATATTATAAGGATTATTCCATCCTCGAGTATGATTTCAAAAGTGTTTAATTCTACTCTTTCTCACTATTTTTCACTTTCGGTAATCACATCATTGGTTCTCCACTCAAAGTAATTAATTGATAATTGCAATTAAACTTATCAAAGCGGAACCTGTATATAACGGAGTCGTGCACTAAACATGAAAAAAAAAAATAATAATTCCTTTATAAGATAGAATATACCTTATCAGATTAAAACCTGTTTAAACGAGAATTTTTCTCTGGAATCTTGGGAAACAGGTTTAACTGTATATGAAAATCACTTGAAACATCAAAACTAACTTAATATTTGCTAAAGATGATAAAAATACATTTACAGGGCAAATAAATACCTTTATTTATTTAGATCGACATGTTTCATCGCTCTGACGGCGACATTCTCAAGATTTATACTGATGCCAGGAATTTATTTGCCTTGTAAATGTATTTTCATCACTTTAAACAATTACAATCAGTTAGTTTCGAGGTTTAATTGTATTTTATTTTTGGTAATCGCAGCAAATGCTCATACTAGATTTATACTGAAATACTAAAGTTTATTCTCTCACACATATATCGTAAAAATCGTAAAAACAGAACTTATATATAACAAAATCCTGTCTTATTGGAAAAATTTTAATCGTTCCGACGTAAATAATACAATACTAATAGGATACCTTACCTAATAGGATGGCATACTCTCTATTTCTAAAGTGAAAATTTACGGAGGTTCCTTACAATTTCGTCTTAGTTGGTTTTACCAAGCAAAAGGCATTTGATTTTTTTAAAACAAATTCTTCAGTTCTCCCTCTGATAATCAAAAACAGTTTTTACATGCATGACATAACCCGATCTAATTCAAGCAATTACTGCAATAAATAAATAAATAAATAAATAAATAAATAAAAATAAAATAAAATAAATAAATAAATAAATAAATCACTTTTATAGCTACTAACATTCCGGGTTTTATTCCAAGTGAGATATACATAATTTGAACCAGAAAAAATATTTAATGAAATGTTTCTCCGTTTTATATGGTTATTTATTAATTCTTTTAGTTAATAAAAGTTTGTTAATTGATTTTAGTTAATTTGGGAAAAAAAGAGGGGGGGGGGGAGTTGGGAGCTAGGCATTATGCATTTTTTTTAACAAACTCTTCTCTCTTCATCTGTTAATCAAAAATAATTTTGAAAAATAAATGAAATAACTTGAGCTAATCCAAACAACATTTCAAAGTTTGTTTATTCAACAGTCCCACGAAGAGCACGTTAACCTGGTTTTTACCTTTTTATCGTCGGTTGTTTTTATTTTTAAAGACAATTCCAAGGTATTATTTTCGTTATTCAATTGTTCATCTTTTGCAATGGCTGGCTGGGGTTGCAACTTACCGAGTGGCTGATTTGCTTTTGCGAAACTTCTTTTAACGCAAGTAAGAAAAATACTGAAATACAAAAGATTAGCGGGAAAATTCAACGACAAAACAGCTATAAAAAATGGGGGCCGAATCTTATTCGTTAAGCCGTCTTCTATCTCGAAACTTCCGGTAAAAAAATTCAAAAGAACTTGCAGTACCGTGATCTAAGAAATGTTATGATTGCATGACAGTTCATTGCGAAGAACGTTAATTCTCTTAATTGTTTATGTAGTTTTCGAATGATTTTATTTTGGTGTTCACTATTTGTGGAAATCATATACCGTACAGATTGGATTGACTGCTTGAGCGTGAAGCTATTTTCTTTTCATGGATTACACAGTCTTATTACCTATACCATCTTTACACCATGTTACCAGCAAGGAAGGGACGGAAGATAAAGGACTTTGCCCCGCCCTGCGAGATTTTGAGATTTAATTAACTAAATTTTCTTTCTTTCTCTCTCTTTTTTTTTTAAATTATTCTTCATAAGCGACTTAGAATAATTAAACACTAGAAATATAATAACTACAAATTTTCTTCAGGGTGTCTATGCCTTTCTCAATCTCCCGCGGAACACAATTCTGTTTTTAAGTTCAGATTTCTAAAATTGATCTGAAATGGAGTGTTCAGTGTAGCCCCCACCCCGCCCACCCCTGACGGAAGAAAGCAACAACTGCTTCAGTTTTTCATTTAAGGCTGTTCTGAAATGCAAGAGGGCGATTTTCTGACATAAGTTTTAATTTATTTTTGTTCGAAAATGCATGAAATTAGCAGGTGTTGCTGTTCAAAAACTATGTCATCGCGCTGTTTTTTCCGTTATTTTGCAAACGCAATAGATCTTTCAGAAAATAGTGTCAAAGTGGTCGTTTTGAACAGAATTTCCACGCGAAGGAAGAAAAACCGGTCAAGAATGGGTGAAAAACTTGTTTGTCACGTGATCAAAATCGCTTATAACTCAATAGGTAAATGACTGATCAAAAAATTGAAAACACAGATCGATTCCAAATCGCTTTCATGGTCAGGCTTTCCAATTTTATATCTTTCCGTTAAAAAATTAATTTGTAAATGTATCGAAACGTTTTGCGCTTGTTGAGCAGAGCAGTTAAGAACAGCCTTAAAAAAAAACGAAAAAAAAGCCGGTAGAAGATTACTCATGGATTTTTAATCTTTCTTATTTATCATATTTTTGTATTGCTTTTTAAGTTGCTATGTTTAAAACACTTTTTCCACCGGAGTGAAGGAGGAAGAGGGTTCTGGCAAAATTTCTTAGTTTAACTTATTAGCCCTCGGTATGCTATTTCTTTCTCCCAGCTTTTTTTGTCTCCAATAAATAAGGTTACCTTGTATAAGCCAGCCGTAAAACAAAAGCCGATGTTTCATTGTGCGATTAAATACTCTACAGCCTTTTTTAAAACTGCTAATCATCGCACATTTTCAATGTTTATACCGTCGTATTGGGGCAAAAAAGTACTTTTTAATGCAATTTGTTTGAAAACTGCATCTCCATTTATTTTTGAAATATATATATGTATATATATATATACATTATTATTTTTTTTTAGCGGCATTTGTTTAATTTTGGCAACTTAAGTACTCCATTTCTGTAGAAAGTAAAGAAAAAAATAGTTGAAAAATAGCAATTATATCTTCCTGTTGCCATTTTCTCAGAAAAACTGAAGTGGACTGAAACTGAAAAAAAAAATTAATTAAAATACGTGCTATTTTGAGAAAAATATAAATGAATGATTTATGATAAAACATGGAGCTATTATAAACTATATTTAATTTTAAGTATCTATATTAAGGCAAATGACGTCATTTTACATAAAATAAAAGCGTGTCCTTTAAGTCTTAAAATTGAAATATGTTTTGCACTACAGTAGAGTCCGATTATCCGAGTCCCGCTTAACCGAGTTATTTTCTTCTGATGGACTAGTGGCTTTTATTATTATGAAACAGTCATTACAAATGAAGCGTTAGGTGAAGATGAAAGAGCAGTCGTAAAAAGTTAGAACTATGTTTTCTGGTCAGAATGGGAAAAAAAATGGCCATAATTTATGGCCATTTTTTTTCCCATTCTGATCAGAAAAAAAATTATGGCCATTTCCCCCCCCCCCCCCCCCATTCTGACCAGAAAATCAGAGTTCTAACTTTTTACGACTGCTCTTTGATCTTTACCTAACGCTTCATTTATAATGACTGTTTCATAGTAATAGAAACCACCAGTCCATCAGAAGAAAATGAAGTAATGGAAATGTCGGGGGCGACACTAAATTCTGAAAAATCAGAATTCCTGTTCTCTGGTTTGATGTTCTTATTTTTCTTCAATTTAAGAAAACGTGGGCTACAGGCTCAAAATCTTGTCTCTCCCTCCATTTCGTTCTGCCAGCGTCCATACGATATCCGTAAATTGTTTTGAGTTGCTCGCAATCCAAACGTACATTGCAAACCTATAAAATGTTTGTCACAACAAAGAGGAGAATACTTTGTATATAACTACTGAAATATAATAGAAATGTCCTATACAAAACGGAATGAATGGTTGGATAGCTGGCATCCAGTAGGTCTGCATGGACCGGTATTTTCACCTCGGGTACTGTTCAGACGCGACCGAAGGAAATTTATTCTGGTCCGGTCTAGCCCCATATAAAAGCTAAAACGTCGACCTGGAGCTATCTCGTCCGGTTAATATTTTTTGCAGTTCATGACCCGTCTCATACAAAAATGAATGAAATCGGATATTACCTGATCTGGCTTTGCTCAATTCCGGCACAAAATAAGTATATTTTTTAATTACCATTAGACTACAATTGAAACCCTTTTAAAAGAATATTGAATGCATTTTTATACAGAAACTTGAAAGTATAGCATTTTTCAGATTCTTCAGTCAAGCTTTGGCACATGCAACAACGATATTAATTTCACAGTAAACATTAAATGAAAATGAAAATTCATTTAACACGTTGAGTGCCAAGGTGGCTGACACTGAAGCTGAAAAATTGACTATGTTTTAAGTAATTTTTAAGAAAGTATATTCCTGTAATAAATAAAAGGTAAATAAATTTTAAATAAATTTTCAGTAATTACTTAAAAAAATATATATTTTTTTAGTTTTATATCATATTTTAGACCGTCAGTCATCGGTGAATGATGCGTTCTGAAAGGAAAGTTCAGAGTCAGTTACCGGTGACTGATGTGGCGCTTAACGTGTTAAGGAAAATAGGACAGAATGAATTTTAAAGTGAAAGAAAAATGTAGACGGAGAAAAGTAAATTTTAAAAGTTTCATAAGATATTTTTAAAATATTTCTCGGTAATTTATTAAACCAAATAGATTACAACTACTATATAGACGTTCTTAAAAATTCTGTAGAAGAAATTTAGAATATCACAAATTTCTAATTATTTCTTTTCACAATATGAAATATCATATATATAATGTAACTTTATCATTTGCAATTTATTACTGCAATTATCATTTGTAACTTTATCAATTGCAAACTTTATCATTTTTAATAGCGGATATCACTTGACGGAACTATGTGTAAATCAATACGGAGCGTCTCAAAAATATTGAAACGCAATTTTTTTTTTTTTTTTTTTTTTTTACCTTTTGGAGATAAGTGGAGGATACAAATTGCAGAAATGTTCAAAATCAAGTAGGAAATAAGGCAATATTAATGAAATAGTGTACTCTTAATTTTCAAAAGGTTATACTTTTGTAAATTTTTATACGGTCCCCAGCCCCCACCTCTAAAAAAAATAAAGGTCAATTAGATAATTAGATCTTTTTTTTTTTTTTTTTTTTTCATTTTGATGAAACAAGTACATTACAAAAAAACTGCATATCTGTATCTTTAAAATTGAAAGAGTTAATGTTTAATTAAAAATTTAACATTGTAAATCGGGACTTTGCATTAAATTATAAATGTAAGTGTATCAAATGTTGCAAGAAAGAGGAAATCGGGAGGTAATATTATATGCAGTTAAATCTTAGGCAAAATATAATTGATATTTGTAATAATATTAGTGGAAAACTAAATTTACAGAAGGGTTATTAGAATAACTAACTCATCAGTTGTGTACTGCAGAGAAAAAAAAAACCTTTAGGAGCGCTTTGCGATTGCATTTTGTTTCTAGGATTTAAAACTACATTTATCTCTTTATATGATTTTTGCACGCGTAATGATATATTTATATGTATTTGCGATGAAGTATTATGCCACCTATTAATATATTTTTGAATCTAAAAAATACCACTGTCAATTTGTGCATGATCCCCACTTTCCCGGAAGAAAAAGTATTTTGAGAAGTGCTAAAAAGTGATGTAGGTAAGCATTTTTTACCTTTGGCATAATTCAGTTAATTTTGAAAATGCAGGTTTTTTTTTCCTTCTAATTACCCCATTTTTTTCTAGAAAGCCCTATAAAATTTTAAAAAGTGTAAATTTTCGAAAAATAATGACAGGGTAATTTTATTAACATAATTTTACTTCCCTCTTTATTTTGAACACTTTTTCAGTTTGTATTGCCTACTTATCGCCAACAGTTAAAAATTAAAGTGCTTTTTATTCTTTTAGGGACACCCTGTATAATTTTCTAGAAATTTCGAAGAGAATTATTATATTTTTTTCTAATTACCCCATTTTTTTTTCTAGAAAGCCCTATAAAATTTTAAAAAGTGTAAATTTTCGAAAAATAATGACAGGGTAATTTTATTAACATAATTTTACTTCCCTCTTTATTTTGAACACTTTTCCAGTTTGTATTGCCTACTTATCGCCAACAGTTAAAAATTAAAGTACGTTTCATTCTTTTAGTGACACCCTGTATAATTTTCTAGAAATTTCGAAGAGGATTATTATTTTTTTTTTTCTAATTACCCCATTTTTTTTTTCTAGAAAGCCCTATAAAATTTTAAAAAGTGTAAATTTTCGAAAAATAATGACAGGGTAATTTTATTAACATAATTTTACTTCCCTCTTTATTTTGAACACTTTTTCAGTTTGTATTGCCTACTTATCGCCAACAGTTAAAAATTGAAGTGCGTTTCATTCTTTTAGGGACACCCTGTATAATTTTCTAGAAATTTCAAAGAGGATTATTATTTTTTTTTATAATTATATTTTAATGAATTGGATCAAATTTATCAATCATAAGTGAAAATCATTTTTTCTTTTTATTCTTAAAAAAAAAAAAAAAAAAGCAATAGTATAAAATTACGAAACTATTTTTCAAATGAAAAATCCAATATTTTCAAATGAAAATATTCCATCTTGTTCTGCGTTTATAGCCTTGCCAACCTACAACGGTGAGAAGTTCCAGGCTGGGTATCGTTCCATGTGGTTTAGTCGGTAGAATGTCAGTGCGTTATACTGATGGCCTTGGTTCGAGTCCCGGCATGGAATCTTTTTCACTGGGTTGGCCTTTGCGCCTTTTAAGCTATTAATTTGAAATTTGTTTTTCATTTAAAATATTGTATGCAAGACGAATGTTTTTCTCTGGAAAAAATCCCAAGTATTAATTAGGAAACTAAACAAGTTAATCAGTATCACATGAGGTCAGATGGTATGGAGACAGACGATGTTAGTTATCTTAGAGCGGTTGTGCGGGTAGGTAGTGTAAGTTAGGAGACGCGTCAGAGCGATTGAAATAGCAAGACGTTTAGAAAAGTGGTCTCGTTTATGCCACTTAGACAAGGTTACATAAACCCATCCAACGCAAACGCACAGGCTTGTTAAATGATGGTGTCATCCTCCGGCATGACATTACCAGCTCCATAGTGCTCACCAAACTCAAAAATTGCTGCAAAAGTTCAAGTGGGAAATCTGGACCCCCCCCCCCCCCCCCACACACACACACACACATACACACACAAAAAAAAAAGAAAAAAAAAGCCATGTTTTGGCATGCAGTGACTATTTCCTGATTCGAAATTGAAGAAAACGGAAGAGGGTTTTCTTCAAACAGTGGTGTAAAAACAGATACTGAGAACTGGCTCAATGGCAGGGACAATCTTTCTAACAATCTGCGTTAAACAAGTTGGTCCTGCTTTCAGGTAAATGCCTAAATAGATTTGACGATTATCTGGAAAATTGATCGGCAAGTATGCCTCTTAATTCCATTTCGTACTTTCTGTCTATTATTAATAAATACTTTTTTTATTTTCCTTGTAACTTTTTTTTTTTTGATGCATCCTTGTATATTAAGAAAACAATTTAGAAATCTTTAAAAGATAATTTATTTTTATTTTTTTTTCTTATTGCCATATCTTAAAAAAAGAAATGATGCAAAAAATGCGACTTTTTAAATAAATTCACTAGTTCCCGCTTTCTATCAAGCGTAAATCAAAGTGGTGAATTTTTCATAATCGGAACCCATACCAAATTAACGTATTGCAACAGATTTTTGGGAGCAATATGAATTGAAGTTGTGAAATTAGGCGTGATTTTTAAGATGAACATTGAAAGCTTATAAATGAGTTTTGTTTTTTTACACTCTTTTATATAACTCAACTGGTTTTTGTATGTTAAGATAGAATTTTGCCATCGGTTTTTAACCCATTTCCTGGTATGATATAATTATAAAAATTACGTACAAAGGTGTGTTTCCGATGACAATAGAGCATTTTAATGTTTTTGCAACTTAATTATTAATTAATGCATTAATTTTAAGTCATTTTCCAACTAGGCCGCCACAGGTGATCAATCGCCATACATTCTCTGTAACTCGTACAACAGTTGAAAAAACAATGGATTTAATGATGCGCTAATAAATGCTCGCCAAAATAGGCCAAAGTGGTATGAAACTGCAACAATGAAACATTTTAGAGATTTAAAAGTAGAAAAAAAATTATAAATAAAAAAGGAAGAGTGTAATATATAAAAAAAAAAACGGTTGTATCAATTAATAGTTTAATATTGATTAATTTATGGTTATACTTTAAGAAATTAATTTATAAATCCTAAAAATAATAATAATGCTTAAATAATGTTTAGTTTTTCATTTGCTCTTCCCTTTATTAAAAAATAAACAGAGCAAAAATTATATATATCTTTAATAAATTCATTTGTTTGAGCTTTCTACCAAGCGTAGAAAAATAGTCAATTTTTCATAATCGAATCTGTTGCCTAAACCAAATTATTATATTGTAAAGAGGATTTTCGAAAGAAATAATAGAAAAAAAAACCTGAATTGCAATCAAGAGATTGTTTTTAAAACTATTTTTGCTTCTGTACTTATTTAAACTATTTTTACTTTTATACTTATTAAAATGTCTGAATTTATAAATCATTACTTAATGATTTCCTGAATATATATCTATCTGTTGGCTTCATCACTCACAAATGAAAAAGGATAAAACACATCGGAAAAAAAAAACCTTCTGCTCAGTATCATTGTAAAAATAATTGTCTGAATTATGTCGATACAATTTATAGAAAAGAGAAAAAACACATAATGTAAGTCGTTAGTGTTTCAAATAGGTGGTGCTATACTTCAAGGTGTTCCAAAATAAGAAATAACTAGAGCAGTATTGTTTCAAATTGATCGTGAAGTGTGAATGAATTGAATTATTAACTTGGAAATGTTATCGTTCTACCTTGTTATGCAGATTATAAGCTAATTTTGAATAATGTGATTATTATTTTTAAACCTATAGAGCTGTGTGACTTCATTGAATGTTCTGTGGCATATGCAAGAAAAATAAGTTATCTAATGTATAAAAATGAAAATTGTCTGCCTGTAATGCAATACAAATCCACAGTTTGGAAGCGAGAATCGTGAAATGTTAACGTACATGTGTAGTGTATTAAAACACGGCCGAGGCAACTAAAGTAATCCGGAATCGAAATAACTTATTTCGACCGCCGCGGCGAGCGGCCCATCTTCGTCCGCAACCCTTTATTCTTCTACTCTACTCCGACTCTTTTGCGGAAGCAAGATTCCCAGGAGCCCAGCCACGTCCCGAATGAAAGACTCTCTAGCGAAAGCCAGATTGAAAAAAAAAAAAAAAAAAAAAAAAAAAATCAAAAATTGAAACCGGACAAATTTAAAAGGGAAATTACACAAATTAAAGACACCGAAAAGCGGGAAGGGTTGGGCTCGGGGCGATGAAGCTACCGAAAGACTCCTGCTGCTTCTAGCTTATTATTAGTCTCGGCGGCGGTTGGGTAAACCGCTGCGGTGAGCGGCCCATCTTCGTCCGCAACCCTTTATTCTTCTACTCTACCCCGACTCTTTTGTGGAAGCAAGATTCCCAGGAGCCCAGCCACATCCCGAATGAAAGACTCTCTAGCGAAAGCCAGATTGAAAAAAAAAAAAAAATCAAAAATTGAAACCGGACAAATTTAAAAGAGAAATTACACAAATTAAAGACACCGAAAAGCGGGAAGGGAGGGCTCGGGGCGATGAAGCTACCCGACGACCCCTTGCTTTTTCTAGCTTATTATTAGTCATTTTCAATCAATAAAAAACCACAAATTTAACAGCAATTTTCAATCAAATTTAAACATTTTTCGTTATAGCTGTTGCCAACAATTAAAAATCCACAATAAAATTCTTACCACAACAATTACTTTTCTATTGCAAGATTTCCATGTGAAAAAAAATGAAATAAATGGTTTGACGAATTTAAAAAATGGGAATATTTACACCGTAACTTTTCTACTGCAAGATTGCCACGTGATAAATGAAAATAAAATAAATAGTTTGACGAAATAAAAACAAAAGTGAATGTTACGTCATATTTTTTCTGTTTTATGATTTACATGTGAAAAATAATAATTATTTAATTAATTTGACGAATTTAAAAAATGGAATATTACGTCATATTGGAAATATAAAGGACGTGGTGAATATATAACGTCAATAAGTGTGAAAAAATGTATTGAAGCATGCTAAAACTTGATTATGGAAATACTGGCGTATTTTAACATTATTGCTCCAATGATGAATGTAAATAAGTTCATTTATAGCTGTATTATTTTGCGTCTGTTATATAAATTTATACATGTTTATATTGGGTTTTCATTTGTATTTTTTTAAACGTTGTATGTTAAATTTTAAAATTGGTTTTTCAAAACAAACATCCTTAAAATTTCGGGCAACGCCATTTTCTTTAGCTAGTTAAGATAAATAGAAAGTATGTTTTTCATTTTTGATTGTTACAATTTATTTCTGTTGAAAAATTCTGTTAAAGTTACGTATTAATTATGTCCATTGTAATATTCAGTCACGATGATATCTTATGGTATAACTGAGTTTTAAAAGGAAATATAGGTGTAAAGGGGAGAAATTAAATCTTACTTTCTCGAAAGCAGCAAGTTTTCGCAATTTTCGCTTCCGAATTGAAACCTTTTCAGTAAATGTAATTCAACTGTATTTTAACAAAAAAAGTTTGTTTACATATAGTTAAATTCATTAAAATTTGAGTAATTTTAATTCTAATTTATTTGCTGTGTGAAAATACAATTAGAAAAGACAGCTTTAAATACAATATATGCGATCGACAAAAGAAAGGCGACGAAATATTTTTTTAATTACTTATTCTGAGAGAACAAAATTGTAAAACACACAGTAGTCCTTTATTATATTGTGCATGTCGGGAGACAAAGATAAAAAACTCGTATCCCAATGTGTGATATAACCAATGGCATTAAAAATATTAAGAAAGGGAAAATCCACAAGTATGTTTTGTAATAGCCACCAAAATTTTAGATCTTGAAATAAAAAAATTAGAAAATTAACAATGGGTAATGGATTACATTTATTGTAATCTATGTGTAATATAAAAGCTCGTTAATAAGGTAGAATAATATAATATAAGGTAGAAACTTTTTTGTTCTTTTTTTTTTGTTGTTTAAGGATATGGAAAAAGAACGATATAGCCATACATCTGAAAAAACGATATAACGGGGCGATAATACAATATATAACGAGTAAGTTACTTTATTTTAAAGCAGAATATATGATGAGCTCAGATGATAAAGGTGGTAATTGACGCAATCATCATTTTGAGGAAATGAGCTGTAACGTTCCGAATTTTTATTTGCGTTTAGTGTCAAATGCCTCCTTTATCAATTAAAATCTCTGTGAATTAGGTTTTTTCAAACGGTAATTTAACAGATGGTAGAGGACCTTTGATTGTCTTCAATCATATTATTAACTCTTTTTTTTTTTTTTTTTTTTTTTTTTTGTCACATACCACCTTTATCATCTGAGCCCTTCATATACAAGTGAGTATAAACAGAAAGGTAAGTTCTTTCTCTTTCTCTCTCTCTTTTTAATCTTACTACTTTTCGTCCTTGTCCACTTCAATTAATCACTAAAATTTTAAATTAAAAATTATATTCAATTATTTTAAGAATATCACTAAAGATATTTTCGTAGAAAGTTTTAGGAGAAAGCATGAAATTATTTTAATATACCCTTTGAAGTTTCCAATATACAAAGCTTTTATCGACCAGATTCTATACGAAATAATATATGAGGCAGTCTGAAATGATATTATTAGCTGGGGCTGAAATATATGTAGAACAAAATCTTTTTTTTTTTTTTTTTTTTTTTAAATTCCATATAATGAGTAAAGAACGCAACTATAGTTTTGAGAACATATAAATCTTATCGATTCTTTTCATCAAGTTATTAGTAGCAGAGACTAGTTAACAAGATAGCGGGAAAACAAGTTCTGCCAAATTATAATCGGCTCTCTTCATCAGGTGATTAGTAGTAAGGAGTAGTTAAATCAAAGACGCGAAACAACAGAAATGAAGTTACACTACATTAGCACGTTTTAGAGAATTTTAAAAATAACGTAATTCAATAACTCAGGGGCTAAGGAAATTTGTAAATTTCAGAAGAATTAATTTGTAGCTACTTAATAGAACATTTTTTCCTCGTAGTCGAGTTAAGTACTCGACTACGGAACAAAGTAACGACACAAAGATTTAAACTGCATGATGTTAACTTATTATAGCCTATATTAGCAACCATAGTTTATAATAGCAATAAGCAACTTTACATAAATGTAATCTATAGGCAGCTGGTACGAGTTCTGTACCATAATGAGCCCCCCCCCCCCTCCCTTTTTTGATAAAATATCAACAAACCCAACAAACATAGTTAATAACAATCTAGAACCGACCAACACAGTAAGCAAAGTGGGTAATTCACTAAAAAGCACTATAGCCATGACGATCAAGATGATAGTCAGGTAGATCTTCATCACGAGGTGGTCAGGCGAATTTTGTCCCGTGGTAAAGCACACAACGCGTTAAGCTAGGCATAATGCCCGGCAGGTAGGGGCCTGGTCTGCGTATAATAATTAATAATAATAATAATAATTACTCTCTGCTACTAACATGATCAAGATGACCAAAATAATTAATTGCTCTCGAAACTATAGTTGTGTTTTCTATTCGTTATATGAATGAAAAGAAGATTTTGTTGGACATATGAGGCAGATTTATATACATATATATATATAATGCTTTCAAAAATTTTTTTAAAAACAAATAACCCAGTGCATCAGGCGCAACGCAGCTTCTTATATGCACTAAGTGAATATAGCTCTAATAAAAGTGAATGATTATGAAAATTATTATGAAAAGAGGGTGCAAAACAACAATAAAAATCCAGGAAAATTTATAACGAAAAAACAACAAACAAACCACTCCCTGCTCTTCAGAAAGTGGGAGGAGTGAAAAAAGCAGGTATCAAAAACAGAAATTGGATCCTCACGGGTTTCGCAAGATATGGCCAACCCACATACTCCAAAAGTATAACAATAGATTTAAACTTTCAAAAACACAACATAACAAAGCTATTTTATAAAATAATTTTTAACGAATCAAAACTGCTTTAAAACAAATATAACCAACCAATTCAAAATCCAAGAAAACCGATTTAGCTTATAAAACGTAAATAAAAATTAATAAAAATTTTAATATGACTAAATCATTAAGCAATTAGAAGTATTGAACATGTGAGAAGGCCATATCCCCACCTTTACCCATGAAGACCTGAAAAAAGACTTGCTACCTTTAAAACAATCACTACGCTCCACTTCTTTCCATCAGCAGGAGTTGCAAGCAAGGCCATAATCCAAGTTAGACCAGCGTCCTAAAGACTTGTCTTTCCATTATCCTCATAATCACTTGGTGACTTGGAAAGAAAATTAATGATTATGAGGATAATGGAAAGACAAGTCTTTAGGACGCTGGTCTAACTTGGATTATGGCCTTGCTTGCAACTCCTGCTGATGGAAAGAAGTGGAGCGTAGTGATTGTTTTAAAGGTAGCAAGTCTTTTTTCAGGTCTTCATGGGTAAAGGTGGGGATATGGCCTTCTCACATGTTCAATACTTCTAATTGCTTAATGATTTAGTCATATTAAAATTTTTATTAATTTTTATTTACGTTTTATAAGCTAAATCGGTTTTCTTGGATTTTGAATTGGTTGGTTATATTTGTTTTAAAGCAGTTTTGATTCGTTAAATTAAAAATTATTTTATAAAATAGCTTTGTTATGTTGTGTTTTTGAAAGTTTAAATCTATTGTTATACTTTTGGAGTATGTGGGTTGGCCATATCTTGCGAAACCCGTGAGGATCCAATTTCTGTTTTTGATACCTGCTTTTTTCACTCCTCCCACTTTCTGAAGAGCAGGGAGTGGTTTGTTTGTTGTTTTTTCGTTATAAATTTTCACGGATTTTTATTGTTGTTTTGCACCCTCTTTTCATAATAATTTTCATAATCATTCACTTTTATTAGAGCTATATATATATATATATATATGTATGTATGTATATACCAGACCATATCAATTCAATAATTTAAAAAATATGTAAGGATGTAATATGTAGGAGAGATTAATAAACATGTATAAGTATTTTCTCCTTATCAGTAACAAGTGGTTTGAATAAATTTAATATTCAATGAATTGCTACTGAAAAATTTAAACCACCATTTACCTTGGAGAAAATTCCGACATGTTTCGCTTTACTTTTTAACAAAATACTGTAAGAGTCACTTTTCAAAGCGACGAATTTATAACCACAGTAACTACTTATAAAAGACAAGGTTAAGTTCAGAATAGAATAGATTTTACACTTGCATGCACAAAAGAAAAGGTGACATAGATATTCAAGCATAATAATACATTTATTTTATTACTGTTCCTACGATATTAAAATATCTAATCTTGTAATTGCATGTAATACAAAAGGAGTTACATTTGGATGAACCATCATTAAAAATCGAAACAAAATTATGATAAGCAACAGATGTAGTTAGACTACATTACCATTAGCATGTCTTAGAGACCTCTATAAATAATATAATTCAATAGCTTGGGGCTGGGAAAATATGTAAATTTTAGAAAGATTAAATTGTATACACTTACAAACATTATCTGCTTTTCTATAACAGCTAGTTTGTATGCATTTAATAGTTGGGGAATGAATGCTGAAGAAATGAACCCGTTATTTACTTTGAAAATTTTTCTCATGAGCCCTACGAGTTAATTTCCGAAACGATATTTTTTATAATCCAGGTAACTCGGCAACTGTAAAAAGCAAGTTTACATTTAGACGCATTACAAATTTTATGCATGCATGCACAGAATAAAGGGTGACATGGATCTTCAAACGTAAGATATGAAATGTAATAATATATTTCGTTTGCTACTGTATATATATGATATTAAATGACAAATCTTAGAATTGCATACTACCATTATAAGACTGAGACGAACTACCATTATATGACTTGGATTGAGGAAGGCTACATAACAGCATTGTAGTTATAAAGTATGTTAGTATGCTTTTTTGAAATACGTAAATAACGTGTAACATAAGAATCGGTGATCATATACATTGAGAATATGAGTAATCTGCTTTCAGAAATGTCTAGAAATGTTTATAGGAGTATTATCGATGTGCAGCCATCAAATAGGAAATGTAATAATTTTAGTTGACTGCAAATTTTACATAAAATGCAAGGGTTTTTTCAAAAATTTTCAAACAAACTTTAAAAAAGGTAGAACAGACATAGGAAACAACGACCAACACACTTAGAAAATCACCATACAGTGCATGGTCGTAACTCCATTGATGAAGCGCAAGATGTCGTTTTCTGATTGTGTTAAAAGTCATGTTTACCTCTTAAAGTAAATGATTGCTGAAAATTAATTAAACTAATATTGTTAGTAAAAAAAATGCTAAAATAAATAAGTAATATATATAAAAGCACAAATGATTTCAAATAATAATAATAATAATATAACCTCTTAATCTTTTTTAGAATTCATCTAAGGGTCATTATAAAAGATAGGTATAGTACTGTCATCCTTTGAAGAATCTTACACTCAATTGAAAATTTATATCAATTTCTTTTCGAAAAGACTTTTCTGAAGGTTTGTCATACTTTTAGAGCAATTGCTCTTAAAGAAATAGAGCCCAAACGATCATGGACTAATTTAATGCTCTTTACTTCCCTCGCTACGTGAGAACAGTTGGTTGTGAAGCAGTCGCCTTACGTTGCAATTTTTTATTTCTTTCATTCATTTTCTTGATTATCATCCACATTAACATTTTAATTGAAAAAAATACGCGATGGACATAAATTTGTTGGGAAAACAGAATGGTGTATTATGCATATAGCCGAATATGAGACCCCACATAGTTATAACATGGTGAAACACTCAAAGTTTGCGTTCAGCAAGACATTAGTAGTAATGTATCATATGTTTTCGGATATACTTCTTACCTCAGTACTGAAGTTCCAGTTTGGATTGGTCGCGGACATTATACAAATGCTCGATATGGCTATCCATTATTAATCTGAAAATGTCACATTTTAAAAACGTTCTTGCCACATATTTGTGAGCATGCTCACGTCGGTAAAGCTAAGTGCAATGTTGATTTGTCATTTAAATGCAGGACTGCATTTCGAAAGCGGCAGTGCAGTGTTTAACCTGAACTTGATATTTAACAAACGCTAGACCACAGTTAAATTTTAAATACGCTGAAATCTAGGAGTGAAAAACCCGATAATCATTGTGATCATGGAATAATACGTCCGCGACTAATCCAAACTGGAACTTCAGGACCGAGGTAAAAGGCATATCCGCAAATATATGATACATCGCTACAAATATCTCGTTGAACTGCTGCTTTACAATTCATATTTCGAAAATTATTCAGCTATGAAATTGCCCACACTATTAAAAATCTGCATCAAACTGTCCACTTGTCATTCCAGCGTTTTTATAAAAAATGGTTACATAACCTTAATTCAATTTTATTCTGACCATAATATTGTCAATAATATGTTAAGAAACCGTTATCTTTAAAACGGTCGAAGGCTGGACAGTTTGCTGCACATTTTTAACAGTGCAATTAATTCGTATCCATCATGTATTATGTATAAACAAAATCAGTTATAATATACTCTATATTATATAATAAACAAGATCTTTCTGTACAATCAGGATGTTTCCTATGCTGTCTACTGTAGTCAACCGTATCGAAATGCATAAAATAACATGTTAACTATATAACAGTTCAACAACGAAAATACTACCAGAAATAGTTATTTATAGGATGAATCTCAAATTCACTAACATATGAAAATGGTCTAGTTGTCGAAATTCTGTGCAGATTTGTTTTCTTATACATTAAGTAATTAGTGAATAATACACATAGACTTTTAATTGACAAATCCCTCTCTTTTTAAATATTAAAAGATTGTGTATGTAATATGTATTAAGAATTCGTGTAAAGATGTGTCTTGTTGATTTTATTGTGAGTCAAATCTTGAGCAAATAATTTTTAAGATAGAACACGATTTAGAGTTTCATGGAAATTTTTATTTATGAAAAAGAAGCAGGTGAAAATTTGGATTTTCCTTTGCCATAAAAAAAACAGCTATATGGTAAATGAAAAGGCCATGAATTAATTTATAATCAGCAGATGGTGTTTCTATGGTATAAAAACTTTTAAATCCGAATGATTCTAAACAAAACACTTAATCAAAAGTTTTAGCTCATCTCAAGATATTCAGAATGAAAGATAAAACTTGTTTTGCTTCATAATTCTTCAGACGATGAAACCACGTTCTCAAGGAATTTTCTATATTCGAATGAATCTAGGAAAAACTATATCTTCTTAAGTTCAAAGTTTAGTTGGCTGCCCTACATGAAAAAGTAACAATATCTGATGATTTTTGTTTAAATGATATAACATGATTGCGTAATTAAAGTAAATAAGAGAAGCTAAATGAACAAGTAATTGAAAAAAAAAATGAAAATAGATTCAAATACCCTTTTTTAAACAACGGCAAAAAAATCTATAAAGAAGCAGCACCTTTCATGCTTTGACTGTTTTTTTTTTCTATTATTCTTTTGATTTTTACCGTTATCTTCCTATTTATATCAAAGAATTCAGTATCTACTTGCAGAAACGCTTTTTATTTTTCTGTTGTACGTATGCATATTTCAGTCTATGAAAATAAATATCATATTACTTCTTTTGTAGCTTATTTAAAATCTTTTCTGTAATTCTGAAAAGTTACTGTTTCACAATTCCGTAGTTCATAAAGGTTCTTTGTTTCCAACTAAAATACTCTTTAAAAAAGCATGCGTTAGAGAAGCATTTAAAAAATGATATTTTGATTTGTAACAGATTTATACCTATAAAAAACAAAATAATACTGTAAACTTCTTTACAAACTTTTTTTTTAGTGCACCAGTTACAGGTTTTATTTAAAAAAGAATAAGACACAGTTCTCTGATTCCCTCTCCTATGCTCCATTTATAAAGGAGATCGAATAGTATCGTTTCTCAAATGCCAATCACAATAAAGATGATTATTGTATAGACTTTGCAATAGGATTTGAAACTTTAACTGCAACTGTCTTCCATCAGAATAAGAAAACGTTATCAGTTACTGAGCCATACAAAAAGGATAAAAATGGAGAAACACGTTTCACTAAACGAGCGTAGATCGATTTCAAAGAAACACCTTGCCGAAGAAAAACGTATTTGGCAATGGAATTTCTCAGAAAATATTTTCTCCTTTTTATATGTTTTGACAGCTTGAACCGAATCTTAGTCATATAAGTATAAAGGTAGATATCACGTCATTCGGTATTTTGTCCAATATCAATTGTGAATGCGCAGTTTAGAATCGAATAAAGTCTTTATTTCTTTGACATGCATAATGCATTTATTGTTTGTTTTTTCTGTGGGAGGGATGGGAAGAAATCCGTCTTGACGAGAAAAAAAAAAAAATAGTGAGAATTTCCATTTTGGAAAAAAGTTTTATCATGCGAGTGTTAAATTGAAATAAAAAGTTCTATTTTTACACAACTAGTTGTGCTCTGCCCTCTATGAGCTACGCTCGTCAACCCTCATTCCAGCACCACAGATTCTAAAAACAGGCTAATTTCATCGGCTTTTAAAATATTGAATTATAATTTAAAAAAACAGTGACGATCGCCCTGTAAACGGGTTTTCATTCATATTCCTTTGATTGGAGATTTTTAAGGCGAAATAAGCGTTTGTTAAGGGATACAATGGCTGTTTTAGTCTTTGATTAAAATAAATTAGTTAAAAATTTGAAAATAAGCTAATGTAAAATGAATTAAGTAAACAGAGTCTTTGTCTCTAGGTTTTTTAACAGCTCTATCAGAAAGTTCTTTTAAATAACACATTTGAAATGTATCGTTTTACATCTGACGTAATTTTCACCAAAGTTTTCTTTCTATTTTTAGCATTCACATGAAAATACTTTTGTTGTTAGGAAGGAAATATTATCGCGCTGTCTTAGAATTCACGATAATAGTTGAAAAGATTATCTCAAAATATGAAATAAATATATCGCGCAAATATATTTCTTAATTTAACTGTTTTGCCAATTGTCAATTATTGGGCCTTTTTAAATATGACGTACATTTCCTCCATTTGCGACTTTTAACGCAAAATAATAAATTTATTATTTAAAAATTTTCTTTCTCTTTTAAAATTCATGTGTAACTACAGTTTTTATGACGTAATTTTCAATATTTTCCTGATTTTTAACACGTAATTCTCATTTGAAAGTTTTTCTGATTGTAATAGTCACGTTAAATTTTTAATTTGAAAGAAATATTATTCTTTGCGCTGTTTTTAAAATTGGCAACAGTTTAAAATAATACCCTTTTCTAAGATATGTAAAAAAATACCTCGAAATGCTGAAAATTTGAATTTAAAATGGAGATAAATCCTCAAAAAATGAGTCAAAATAAAAAAATACATGCACTCTGCATACCGGGAAACCTAATGTATTAAATGATATAAAAATGTTTAAATTTCTATGTATAGTTTTTGCGCATATAAATTTTTTTAACAAAACGATTTTGAACAATTTTAAATGTTTCTTAAAATAATTTTCCGATTTAAAAACTGTCTGCATCAGCGTGTTTATCAAACATTTCTCTATAATAGCACCAATTTTCATATTTTTGTATGAAACAGGTTTCTTAAGGCTGGTCTGAAATAAAAAAGGCAAGTTCCTGACATAAGTTTTAATTTATTTATTTTTGTTCGAAAATGCATGAAACTAGCTGGTGTTGTTGTTCAGAAACTATGTCATCGAGCTGTTTTTTCCATTTTTTTGCAAACCCAATAGATCTTGCAGAAAATAGTGTCAAAATGGACGCTTTGAACCGAATTTCCGCGCGAAAGTAGAAAAATCACTCAAGAACGGGCGAAAAACGGGTTTGTCACGTGATCGAAATTGCTTATAACTCAATGGGTAATTGATTGATCAAAAAATGCAAAAAACAGTTCAATTCCAAATAGCTGCCATGGCCAGGCTTTCCAATTTTATATCTTTCCGTGAAAAAATGAATTTGTAAATGTGTCAGAACGTTATGCGCTTCTTGAGCAGAGCAGTTAAGAACAGCCTTAATATTAACGGAAAAAGATGTTACAAGAAATATGGATGCCGAACAAGGAGTGTAGCGAGAAGATCTACGCAGATTTTTATTGGTCCATTTCCAAATCGTTACTTTTTTTTATATATAGAAGGATAAGTATAACAAATAAAGTTTGCAAAAAATAAAAAAAACTCAAGTAAAATAACTTCTCTTGTAAAATGTTGGTCTTAATTTGTGGATAGATTATGAATTAAAAAATTGTGATCATCTTAAATTTCATTATTTAATTATGAATAGTTGATTGCAAAACTCAAAATAATGATTGTTAGCAAAATCGCGTTAAAGTATCACTGTACTTTATTGTGATAAAATTTAAAATATATAAGCTAAATGTTTGTGCAATAGCGTTATGACAATAAAGAAATATCAAACCTACGTTTAGGATTAAAAAATCATCGGTTCTTTTTTAGATATAGAAACATTTATTTTCAGAGAATACGGCCATGTATAAACCTCCTTCCGCAGCTGTACACGACTCGCATTTATTCATTCGAAGAATAACCAAATTACAGTTCTATTCGAGGGTATAGTCTTATTTTTAATATATGATTAAGAATATTGTTATTTTCATACTTAATAATTGTCATTATTTTAATCACATTTATTGTTTTGAGTGCGGTATTTTCGGACATACGTACTTTGGCAAAGCTTTAAATTCGTATAGCTGTATTTCTTTGATAATTAGACCCCCATACAGTATTCAATTACCATTCACACAAGGACTTCTCATTTCAATAACTCCCATAATAATCTCCATCTCAGTAATAGTAAGAGACTCACAATAGAGGAGGGAATCATGGGTATTATGCACCTCCTTTCCAAAGCAAAAAAATGTCCACTAAAAAACATAATTTTTTTAACAATAGGAAGTCATACTATTGTTTAAAAAAATGCTAGAAAAGAGTTAAGAATTGCAACCACTCCTAACTCAAAAACCAAGAGCGGCAGTTTTCCTGTAAATATAAGGACCGCGGTGACTAAGTTTGGAAAGTCAATTCAGCGTATCTTCAGTGAAAGTGATTACGTTTTTCAAGTTTTACCCCTCACAGAAAAACAAAATCCATGTATTTCCCTGTTCAAAAGGTCCTTTCTAAAATCATTCCCCCCATATCAATATGGCAAAAGTTATCCAACGTTTAAATTCAGACGCACATACGCACACACTAAATGCGATATTTCCATCTGCAAAACTTGGCGATATATTGCTGAAACAGCCTACAAAATATAACACGCAACACATTGAAGAAGAAACGTCAACAACAACCATTTCAAATTAATTTATCAAGACATTTTCCTATACATCACAAACATTCTTTCTCGTATTATGAGGAAATCGCTTCACAGAACTGGAGATGCTTAGCGTCTTCATCAAAAAGAAAATTTAACAGCATAAGTAACATTTGAGGAAAGACGGTCGTTTTTCCCTCTAAATTTGGAGGAAGGTATCTCACGCAAAAACAATAAGTATTTTTCACAATCGGTCGTAACTGTTTCCTGTAATTGTACAGTTTAAGTTATTTACATATATTACGGTTCTTCTGTTGTGATGAGTCACTCGTTTTCCTAAACAAATCATCACAAAACGAGTTAAGTAAAATTGAAGCATTGCTTAATACAAGGTAGAGATTATTCAAAGGGAGAATTCAGGTGATAAATTTCCATAAGGCAATTGAACAAAATAAAAATACACCCTAAACCTTGAATTCAACTAAGAAGTAGAAAAGCAGAAGTTTTGTTTCTTTATGAAGGTTGTGTTAGACGATAAATAAAGTGGCCTATTAGTACAGTAGACCCCTGATTATGCTACACTAACAATACCAAAGGTAATATTGGGAAATCGAAATCATCAGATGGAGGATATTATCTGGTGCATTTTTTAACTGCATAAATTCTAAATTACAATTAAAATTACTATAAATAAAATATCTAGCTTCTATCACAAGTTAAATAGCACTATAAATAAAATTGTAACTATTTTCGTGGCCAAGGGTTCGTATAGGAACCGTATACGGCTGTTTGTCGGTTAGAATTCTTCCGGTAAAATTTAATAAAATTTGTGCAATGCATTAAATATATACACATATATCTATATGCTAATCTTTTATTAGAATTTTTGCTATGTTTAAGGATTTTAGAATTGATTTAGAAGTTTAAATATAAAACATTTTTTATACAACATAATAAGCATAATATATTTTTCGAGTACAGCCCTAAATACACTTTAGATACATGCGTGCTCAAGTCAGATGCTCAGTTAATTGAGGTGTGTAGGTTAAACCAGAGTGTCACAACTAAGTGACGGATAATCAGAAGTCTATTATATATCGAAACCAAAGTTTAAGAACTTTTACATGAAAGATTGCATTAAAGCAGTATTTTCGAAATTACAATGCTCGGTTTAAAGATGTAGAAAGAACAGGAAAGATCCAGCGTTAATTCAAAATGAAAATCACAAGTCCATTAGCACAAACGAATGCGATAACCGAACAGATTCACACAAAAATTTTGATCACAAAATTAATATATTCTGATAATGTGACATAAATGGAGAATACAATACAATGACAAAGAAAGCAATAATACACAATATATATATATATATATATATATATATATATATATATAACCATTAAATAAACATTACCGACCTATATATGTATATATATATATATATATATAACCATAATATAATTACAAATCATCATCTATTTTCAATTACGATAATTAAATAAATAAATTAATAAATTTAGCAACTAATTATAACTGTAACATTAATCAAAATACAGATGGAACCCTATACAAGTAATACAAATTAAGCAAAATCCACTAATTGACTAGCACATTGCATACGATTAATCCATATAAACATATGAAAAACCACCAAATTTTGAAAAACTAATCTATTAAAGACATTTGAAACAAAAAACAAGTAGAATAATGTTGAACCATTAAAAGACGTATTGTAAACAAATAATAGATCAAATGGAAGGATGTAGCCGGAAGCTTATATAGCATTTCACTTTATCAATGGTACATGAAATACCAATATAAGCAAAAGCATAGTCGATTTCTGTAATAGAATCCAGCATTAAACTAAAAATTAGATTCCACATGTACCCGATCGACCACACACCAAAAAAGCACGAAAATTTACCACGACAGATAAACTGAATTAAAAAAAAAATATTAATCAATACAAGATCCGTAATAATGAACAATATTAATATATAGAAACATTTAAATTTAAAGACATACCCAGCAAGAGAATTGCAATGACCTTATGACAACTTGAACAAGTATCAATATTAGCACAGCAAAAGTCGCGCCTATTTAATGGTACAGTTAAAATCGAATTCTTACGGTTGCAAAACAACACAGTGTGCAGAAAATACACAACTTCTAATAAATATAATAATTATAGTTAACATATAAAGTCTTTATAATAAAAATTATTATATGCATTTAAAGGATCCTGGAATAAATTATTACTGAAAGTATATAAAGAATTAAATTTTTTAAAATTAAACGGGTAAGAACACATAGAAATATTAAAATATAAAAAATATGCAACAATATTATTTAGAACTAAATAAATAATTATTTAATGCTGCCATCTAGCGAAACTTCATAAAATTAAAAGAACACATTCACCTTGAAATAAAATAATTTATAGTGGTGCCATCTGTTGTAAATAATGTAAATACCAGATATAACTGTAGAACAATTGCATATTTAAACTATTCCTAATATTAGAATCGATTAAATCATCTTAAAACACAACAATGTCACACTAAAAAAGCACATCTAAATATCGATAATAATCACTTAGCATCTATATTATAATGTTTTAATTATTTTATTAAATAGTAAGTAAATTAATAATAATTTCAATTAAGTTACAATTTGATATAAAAGTATGTTTTTATTATACACATAATAAGTTTAATGTTTTAAATTTTAAATGTACTTTAAAAAATGGAGGGGGGGGGGTATATATAAAGAAATTACAACATTTCTTCATACTGATAATTACAAATATCAAACTATAATAACGTCCACCATTATAAATCGATATATATTGAAGTAAATCAATAAAAGTGACTTAATTTTATATCAATATAATATAAATATGTCAATATAGTGCTAAGGACAACAAACCTCATTATATATATATATCTGTATTGCTGCTAATAATTGCTTTTACAATTGATGGACTTGCTTCTTTTAATTATGAAGTTTGACTATAACTTTCTTTGATTTTTCGCCTGATGGAAGTCAGAGTAAAACTGTAAGTAGACAAGTTAAAATTTCCAATATCTAGTATATCCAGATATACCTGCTACACTCGCTTTAAATCAGTTACATTTTCATAATTTACCTGATTTATTCAGCCATTTTTAATGCCACTAAAATACCTAAAGTATTTTTAGTTTTATTGAATGTGCAGCTTATTTTATGTTAGCATATTATTTTCGCAGGATAAAATAAGTTTTGGACACTGGTACCAGTAACTAAACGATTTTTTGTCCTTCATAGTTCGAACATTTTTTTTAAATGGTTACAGACCAGCGAATTACCAATGGTTTCGAACTCTGGCTATGTGTACATTGTAATAGAATTATGTAACGTAGCTCCATAAAATTGGTGGCAGCCTTCCGCCTCCATTTTGTTGAGTAATTCATAACTGGTGTTACGTCACACTAATGTGTAATATTACACCAGTTATATCAGTTTAAATTACACCATTATATAAGTTAAATTACTGCATAAAATTGGAGACAGCAAGTTGCCATCAATTTTATGGAGTAACGTTACATAAATTTTTTACAGTGTAGCGAGAAGACGGGTTCAGCCCGAGCCCAGATCCGACACTGCGTGACGTTCTAGTTTTATACCAGTCTTCGGGTTCGGGCTCATAATTCGGTATTTATGAGAATTTATTTTCTCTTTTAATTTACGGGAAAATATCAATATTGAGGTTTTGTGGAAATTGTCAGTTAACCCTTTATGCCCCGACGGTATATTAAAGTTCCATTAAAATAACTTGTTATAAAATTCATTTAATGCATTGATTAGTAGTAATACAGTTTAGAATGAGTTATAGGTACTTTATCTTATTCCAGAAACATTATTGGTTGCACAAAAATAAATAAATAAATAAATAAATAAATAAAAATAAAAGGATGATTTATTTTGGGTTTGCATCTTTTCAACTTTTTTGACGTTGAAAATTTGGGGATACGGGAGAAGTTTCAGTTCGACTTAAATCGTTGCAGGAAAAAGCTTGCCACCATAGTTAATTACGTTTCTTCTTCATTTAAAATATTTTAAGATTCCACTACACAAGCAAGTTATAAAATTTATTTTACCTATTTCTGCCTAATAATTTTTAATTCTATCTTTTATGAAAGGCATATTTGCATAGAAAATATAGTGATGTAAATGCATTTGTGTGTGCATCATAGCTTAATTTAAAATCTGTTTTTCCCCGTATATTGCAAGGTAAATGTAATAATTTCTGTATTCAACCTTGAACGACTTTTTTGAAACTTAATTCCGTCCTTCGAATGGCAACACATGAAAAGTAATTAAACTGAAGTAGGACAGGTTTTAAGGAATCGTTATTCTTGATTACGAATTTTTAAGTACCGTTTCTCATCGAGTATTCGTTTTTAATATTTTGTTTTTAAAGCCGATTAACTACTCTGTTAATCGAATAAGTTTTCTGTGGAGTTGTTGCGACAACTTTTTGTTTTAGATTGAATTTGATACCTGAGTTCAAATAAAAATGGCTACGAAGAATATCTTAGCTGCATGATAGGTCATTGTAGTATGTTGCTGCACCTACTTTACCTTGGCCAACACTGACCCACGATAGCTTTTATCAAATCTTTTTTCCTTAAAGGGGAAATAAATGAATGCATTAAATGCTTGATTACATATTTTTGGCACTTTTAGTATAAATTTGCATTTTTTATATTTATAAATATAAATACATAGATATCTTACGGAAATGCGAAAATATCCAATAACTCATTATATCATTGAGTGCGATTCGATAAATACAGTATAAGTATAACCTCAAAAATCCGGCCTCGTCGGGAGGGGGGGGGGGGGGGACCTAGCCATATTTTTGATAATTCCGGAATTTAATTCATTGTCAAATGATATTTATGTGAAAAAACAGAAAATTAAATATTTAAAAATAAACTTGCTTTAATTCGTGGTTTCTATGTAACAACAACATCAACAACAAAAGATAATAAACAGTGAAGTTATTTTTTTCTCATGTAATTTTCGGAACATCGATGTCAATTTTATTTGCTTCAATTTTTTTCGGCCGTTTTTTAACAAGTTTTTCTTGTATTTTATGCAAGTGAAGAAATTCTAGTCTTGTGGGAAATTTTCGGAAATCCAGTCTTGTTTTCCTAAAGCAGATATTGATTTTCTAGTCAAATTTATGCATTTTTCCAAGGACACCTTTTCTTCTGCTGGCTCCCCGTCCTCATTCATCTGAGTTGCTACTAGGATTATCAAAAGTTTCATTTAGCACAGCGTTAGCAAACTCGCTGTCCACTAATCCATCACTTTCGATCTCAAAGTTTTTAATTCGTAAACAATTGCTATTTTTCTTTCTCCTGTAACTTGGAAATGTAAAAAAAAAGTTGCGACTTTGATGCTGGATTTTTGATGTTGCCGGATTCCCGAATGTCGGATTTTTCAGGTCACACTGTAATATAAAACATTTTGAAGCTTCAAATAGGGTACTCTAATAGCCCAACAGTCCATGTGATCAGGCGTTGTCCTCGAAATCCTCAATGCCGGAGGACACGAGTTGTGACGTTATCCATCACTAATGGACCGACTTCTCACTAGTGTTGGAATTCACACCGGAAAATTTTTAATAGCAATTTTCTTTTATTTGTGGAATATCTATCATCTTATAAAACAATACTAACTATTTAACCTTACTGGTGAGAATTTGGAATCCCCAAATAAAAATTCAACAAGATGCGGAATGCCACAGTGTTGCCTAATCTGGCTGATTTTTTATTGGGGTATTCCAAATTCTCACCAGTAAGTTTAAATAGTTAGCATTGTTTTATAAAATGATAGATATTTCATAAATAAAATAAAAGAAAATTGCTATTCAAATTTTTACAGTGTGAATTCCAACAGTAGTGAGAATTCGGTCGATTAGTGATGACGTCACAACTCGTGTCCTCAGGCCTTGAGTATTTCGATGGCAACGAACCAGGGCATATTAACTTCTTCACGTCCTTGGCCATGTATGTGAACGTTTAGTTTTTTATAATTATAATTACTGTCAATAATATAAAGAACAAAAATTTGATAATAACTTATTCACTACAGAGTCCCTCACCGAGAAAAGTAAAAATTTTATGGTCTGGCTGCACCGATGTACAGTTAGTTTTTTATATAAAGAAAGCGTGAAGTAGTCAGTGTTGTTGAATTATTTGAACAAATCGTTAATATTTAATATAAATAATATTAGATATATTAAATATATTAAGTTTTAGCAGTTTGTAGAAATGCAAGAAAGAAATTTACTGTTAGTTTTTTTTTATTTTATATGAAATCATTTTACTCATAAATTACCACTAACTTTCAGAGACCAGAAATGTGGACGTTATTTTTGTGTGTGTGTGAATTTTTATTGTTTTTCCTTTTTTGCTTTTCGAATTCCTATTAATATAAAATGAATAAATCATAAAAAAATATATAAATAAAAAAAATGTATTTTTTTTTTCTCACCTTAAAAAAAATCGTCCCTGAAGAGATAAATGCAGGAACGCACAAGCACCTAGGGTCTCCATAAAGATACTTTCCCTTTCAGAACCAATTTCGAAACTGAAAGTACCTTTTTAAAAAAAATCTGCAACCAAAATCGAAAAAGTAAAAAATAGTCATATTAAAGATTGAGATCAGCTATCCTATTAAAAAAAAAAAAAAAAAAAAAAAAAAAAAAAAAAAAAACGTTTAAAAGTATTCAAATTTAAACGAGAAATTCGAAAATAACCTACCCATTGGTTTAACATTACAGAGCGGGTATTTTCAAGTGAGTGAAGAGTCCCCATATGTATATCATATCGTTAATCATCTCGACTCCTCTCTGTCACTTGTCTTCGCTATGTCCGCTGCCAATTTAATTTTGCAAAATTAAGAACCTAGGTCACTCATGCGTCGACATTCGCAAGTTAATGTTAAATCATTGGTAGCGTTCTTTTCAAATTTTTCATTTGCATTTGAATATTTTAAAATAATTCTTTTTGCATATGATAGCTGAGGTTGATATTTAACTAACTTTGTACTTTTTCGATTTCGATTGTAATTTCATTCCGAGGACACTTTCAATTTTGGAACCAATCAACAATTTTTTTTTCTGCCGAAATTGAAAATAGCCTCAGAATAAAGCTACAAGCAAAATCGAAAAAGTGCAAATGTATTACATTTGACATTAACGTGACATATCTTAAGCAAAAAGAATCATTTAAAAATATTAAAATGCAAACGAAAAAATTGTAAAGAACATCTTTAACATAATTTGCGAATATCTCTCCGTAGTGTAGGCCCTTAACTTCCCTTTACACATTATCCATGCTTAGGAATGGCAGAAATTATTACTAGCATATTTAGAAAATTTCCTTTATTCATTTGTTTACAAGAAGTTACACTATTTGAAATTATAATATCATTAAACAAATCATTAAACTCCCTTTATTTTTTCCCTCTATCTCTTCTAAGTAGTGATTCTTAACGGTTTGACGCTTTTGTGTTCGTTTTTACAGCTGCATGCAAAGTTAAATGCTATAGTTTTATTACAGCGTCTAGAATAAATAGTGTTTTTTATTTTTTTTATTTCTTTAATTTTTAAGCAATTTCTCACTACTTCGGTTCCATTTCCCATCTATTTTCCTATTGGCTGCAACTTGCAATTCTCTGTTTTCCTATTGATCAATAAACCTTTAACTTGAATCCCCATCTCGCCTATATAAGTGAGCAAATTTCCGTCATCCTTATTTAGCACTGAGGACGATACGCTATATGCTACCGAAACCGGTATGCTTAAAATTTAAAATTATTGGTGCTTTTAAGGTGGACATTTTTTACATTTCTATTATATCGCACCAAGCTCCATTTTAATAATTACTAATTATTAATAATTATTCCCTTCATACTTTATCTAGGCTAAGGTCTAGCAGCTTTTATTTCTGGCGTATTTATAATATTTTATTTCTTCAAAAAGTTACATTATTCTAAATTACAGTATTGAACATTACAATAGAATATTAATAAATATCGCTCACCCGCAAGAAAAGTGACACAACAAAAAATTCGATTTGCCTATTATTCCGCAAATAGGCATATCCACTAATATTGCTATATACATATACCGGGTGTCCCAAAAAGAACTGACTGATTTTAAAATTCAATAACATGTAAACGGTGACAGATATTTAAAAAATTCTTGCAGGAGGGTTATGCATAAGGTCAAAAGTTTTTTTACAGTGATTTTCAATTTTAGTTCGAATTACAAACAATAGATGGCGCTGAGATCGATAGACGCTAAATTCAGGCTCGATTTTTGCTACTTCGTGGCCCGGATAATACATTTCCATCTCCTTTTTCCGCATAGAACAAGAGAAAGGACCAGAAATCGAGCCTGTATTTAGCGACTATTGCTTACAGCGCCATCTATTGTTTGTAATTCGAACTAAAATCGAAAATCACTGTAATAAAACTTTTGACCTTATGCATAAACCTCCTGCAAGAATTTTTTAAATATCTGTCACCGTTTGCAAGTTATTGAATTTTAAAATCAGTCAGTCCTTTTTGGGACACCCGGTATATATATACCAATATATATGTAAATCCACTCTTGCTACAGGAAAAGTGTCATAGTTATACCCCCTAAATTATATACAGACCGTTAGATTACGATATGTGTCAGTTTGTGACATACAGAAAGGGGCTAAAGGGTGAAGGCGGATAAATTTATTAAATCCTTCCTACCTCTTCTACTTCTTGATTCTTAAGGGTTTTACGATTTTGTGTTCGTTTTTACAGCTTGATACAGAGCTAAATGCTGTAGTTTTATTACACCGTCTAGAATAAATAGTGTGGAAATCTGCTATCAAAACAGCGCTAAAAATATGAATCCCTTAATTGTGCAACGATGCTGAAATCCGAAGGGCCGATCGCAGCGACATTTGCGGGATATTTTCAAATTTCAGTGTAAACATCGTATTATTACAGCGGCTAGACTAGCAATCATCTTGTAATTCAGAAAATACCTTGCAGATGTCGCTGCTTTCGACTTTTCTGATTTCAGTATAGTTGGACATTTATAGGATTTAATATTTTATCACTTTTTTAAGTATCACTGGGATAACCGATAACTTCACAATTTATTCTAGATGCTATAGTTTTATATGGTGTGGTAAAAAAATGCGGACCTTCTTTTGGCTCTCCTGTGAAATATAGTATTTTTGAGTTGTGCCATTTTCCTTGCTGGGGAGACAACTGTACGTCCCTTTGGCATTTGGCTAATATTTTCGAAGCCCGCTCTGTTTAATATAATCAGTTTTAGAGGCCAAAAATCTATGTTGCCTTGGACGCTGATGGTTTCAACTGTAATGCTGTATATGTGCGTGAATGCTCTTCCAAATCTCGCCACCTTCTGAGTGAAAAGAACTCATTTAAATGTTCCACCAGGCGATTATCGAATCTATCTTTTGTCACTAAACGATTTGCGCCATTTGTTTTCTAGATAAACCCGTTTCACGATCCATTAGCTTTCGAAAGTGGAAGCGTAATGTCTTTACTTTTATTCATTTTTTTTCCCTTGTAAAGAGCATCTAAACACGTATTCATGTGAAATCAGCCTTGTAGTCACAGTAAATGATTATATCAGTTCTAATCACGTGTTAAATGCTTTCCGAAAAAGAAATTGTTTTCGAGGTTCGTTTTGAAAACTTTTTTACAGCTTTGGATTAAGTGTTTACGTCCGCAATTACAGCATGCACATCCTAAAACACAAATAATGTGAAACGCATATTCAGCATTAGCGTCATATTATATTCAGTATCAGCGTAAACCTCCCATCCTCCCGTTCATTTATCGCCAAATAGAGGCTGAGAAAAACAAAAATAACACTTCGATTGAGAATTATGTCTTCTTTAAATATATGTTTAAAAAATTAGCTTAGAGGGATATTTTCTTATTGAAATTATAACAAGCTTTCAAATTTTCCGCATGAATACCTATTTTTACAGCATATTTGGATCTTAAGATAAATTTTACCTTCGAATACGTAGCAGAAAATCACTCGGAGAAGAAGTTTAGAAATTACGCAGATGTAAAATTTTTAACTCCTAATGGTAAATTCAGTTATATTTGTTGCAAAACAAGCTACAATGCAAACAGTTTTTTAAGCATAATTCAAAAACTAATTGGAGTAATGAAATGAAATTTTAGATTCATATAGTTGAAGCTTTCGGAAATAGATTTCTGTTTATCATTAAATTAATATTCGAAATAAGTATGTATTGTAACCTATAAAATTTTTAATTGAAGCCGATTCTCAGAAGTTTCAAATATGCAAATCCAAATTTCCATTGCATTTCATCAAGAAGTTTTTGAATTATGCTTAAACTAACCGCATTGCATCTTGTTTTTCAATTAATAAAAATGAATTTTACATTAGGAGATCAAAAGTTTACATCATCATAGTTCCTAAGCTTCTTCACTGCATGAGTTTTCGTTTAGTATGCGAAGATAAAATTTTCCGAAGAATAAAACTGTGATGTCAGAATTAGGTTTTCATATTGGAAATTTCAAAGTTCTTTACATTTTCAATATGCAGACGACTTCTTAAGCTTACTTTTTAACATACCTTTAAAGATGACACAATTTCCAATCGAATTAAAAATTTCGTTTTTCTTGTTTTGTGATAAAATAGATCGGATGTGCCCTTTTTTTACTGTTTGAACATTATTTTCTTCTTCATTATCTTCTAGTCCAAGAGCTGTTAAACATTTTAGGGAAGGTATTTGAGGCACCGTGAAAATTTGTGCAACACTTCTTTTGTAATGGCTGAATACAAAATCGAATGTTTGGCTGAAGGATCGTGGCCCAAAAACTGTGCCAGACACGTGTCAAGTGCTATTTTTTTTTTTGACTACCCAAAAAAGGTATTTGAGGCACGCTGAGATTGAGACAGAATAATATTTATACTTAGAAAAAAATATTTTGAAAACGACAGACACTTTAGTCGGCCCAAAAGCTGTGCCAGACACGTGTCAAGTGCCATTTTTTGACTACCCAAAAAAGGTATTTGAGGCACGCTGAGATTGAGACAGAACAATATTTATGCTTAGAAAAAAATATTTTGAAAATGACAAACACTTTAGTCGGCACAAAAACTGTGCCAGACACGTGTCAAGTGCCATTTTTTGTCTGGCACAGTTTTTTGGGCCACGGTCCTTCAGCCAGACATTCGATTTTGTATTCAGGCATTACAAAAGAAGTGTTGCACAAATTTTCAGGGTGCCTCAAATACCTACTCAAAAATGTTCAACAGCTCTCCTACTATTCAGTGTTGCAGTAGTAAAAAAATTAGAGGGTTATGCGCTAGGGATAAAAGTTATGTACTAGAAAGTATGAATTATTTAAAAACAACGTTTAAATACACAATAAAAAAAAATTATTTTATTGTGTGTTTAAATGTTGTTTTTAAATAATTTATATTTCCACACAAGTTTTGTACTTACTAGAAAGTATACGCTCAAGCTTTATATGAGGGGTTAAAAACCATAGTAGATCGAGTCCATTTTGAAAAAAAAAAAAAAAAAAAAAAAAAAAAAAAAAAAAAAAAGAGATAGTCCATTTAGAAGATGCATAAAATCTGTTTTATCCACTCCCACAGTGAACCAAGTCTGTTTTCACATACTTTCTCATATATGTCATCTGTTTACAGACTTAGTTTACTGTGGTAGTGGATGAAACAGATTTTATGCACCTTCTAAATGGACTATCCCATTTTTTTTTCAAAATGGACTCGACCTACTATGGTTACGAGCCTCTCATATGAGAAATAGAGGGTGTGCGGAGACTTCTAAAAAAATTCCATATATTATAGAGTCGACGCTCATTATAACGATCCCTCGCGTGCCAAAGATGAGGGTCGCTATAATGGAATGTCGCTATAACGAAAATGAACGAAAAAAGACTCCAATCATGTACATGAAAATTAAGGTTTCTAAGGAAATTTTATAATGCAACATTATTACTAAATTCTGTTTACTTTCGTATCGAATAAACATTGATAATGAATAATTATAAAACCAATTTAAGAGAATGATTACGTATTTCTAAAATAAAATTTTAAAGTAAATCTTAAATCACACACAAAAAAAAAAATAGTTACTTACGTATTAACATTTATTTTGCACAAAAATAATTCGAAATAGTTGTTTATTTTTTGTGCATTTGATATTTTCTTTAAAGAAAACTTTCCATTTCAATCTTAAAATTTTTTTTAAAGTATCGACATTTTACAATAGGCATCAATGCACAATGAGCAATGATATTTCGGCAATGAGCAGGGCCGACTTATGCAGGGGCATGCGGGGCGACTGCCCCGGGCTCCCTTATTTAGGAGGCCCCCATAAGAATAGCCAGGATTTTCATTAAAAGGTGCAAATGATTAAAATTAGTCAAAAGTGACCAAAATTCATATATTTTTTAACATTTAGGAAGGGAGTACGGTGCCCTTTCCCCTCTCTGTTTCCCATACCCTCTTCATCTGTGCAAAAAACAAACTATATCATTAGAAAACTAATGATTAATAGTTTATTATAACAACTTAGTATTCTATTGTTTTCAAAAGAAATTCTTTATTAACGTATTCCTCGTAACGTGGCAAGTGAAACCATTATTTATGACCAATTTCGGTATTTTCTTTTCGCCATCTTATAACGTACGTAGATAAGCGAAGTAAAAGTTTGCAAAAAAATGCTCGTATCAACCAATCTATCATTTATTTTTCTACAATTATCCTACTACAATTTTTTCTTAAAGTTGTGACCATTTTTTTGTGACACTCTGTATACAGATGTGAGCATTACCGGGTACAAAATTTATGCATATAATACAATATGCATGAAGTTTAGTACTAGCCACTTCCACAGTATTCACCAAAAAAATCTATAGATGGATAGAAGGGAGCCCGCCAGAATTATTCTTACCCCGGGGCCCCCAATAGCCTAAGTCGGGCCCTGGCAATGAGTTCTTGGGGAAAGAAAATGATAATCGTTTTTGGTTAAAAAATCTGGAGGAAAGGTCAATTCGGTCACTGTATTGGGAAATAAGCTGCTGGCCGGACGTTATATTGGATGTAAAATTACTAGCGGGCATGACCGATCTTAGCTCGATCAAAATTATCCTTGTGTTCAATTCGATATTTAATTCTCACTGTATAATTCTTGCTGTTTAGATAAAATTGGCATGATTTTAAGCCACAGGGACCCACTAACCGAAATTTTTCGAACACACGACCTAACCAATGCTCTTCTCGAACCCAAAAACGACAGAACACAGAATTTAGTCAAAATCGCTAAAGCCATTTTATAGATAAAATTAGCTTGACCCACGGTAACCGAAAAAGGACCTACTAATCTAAATATATCGAACATGTGACCTATCCCAATGGTCTTCTCATGCTAGGAAACGGTGTAATAAGAAATTTTGTCAAAATTGTTTGAGCTTTTTTTTAGATAAAATTAGCTAAACCGTGACCCATAGTGACCCAAATGACAGGTTAATCGAGTTCTTGAGCATGCGACCTAGACCAATGGTCTTCTCGAACCCGAAAACGATAGAAAACAAAATTTAATCAAAATGATTAAAGCTGTTTTCTAGATAAAATTAATTTGACCCACAGTGACCCAAAAATGACCCATTAATCGAATTTTCTCGAACATGTGACCTAACCCAATGATCTTCTTGTGCCCGGAAACAGTATAATACAAAATTTTGTCAAAATCGTTTGAGCTTTTTTTTAAGATACAATTAGCTTGACCCACAGTGACCCCAAAATGACCCACTAATCAAATTTTCTTGAACATGTGACTTAGTCCAATGGTATTCTCATGCTCAGAAAAGATATAATACAAAAATTTACCATAATGTTTTGAGCGGTTATTTTAGATACACTTAGCTTGACCCACAGTGACACAAAAATTGCCCACTAATTGAATTTTCTCGAACATGTGACTTAGCCCAATGGTCTTCTCATTGACAAAATCGTTTGAGTCATTTTTTAGATACAAATAGCTTGGCCCACAGTGACCACAAAATGACTCACTAATCGATTTTTCGCGAACATGTGACTTAGCCCAATGGTCATCTCATGCCCGGAAACGGTATATTACAGAATTTTGTCAAAATGTTTTGGGCCTTTTTTAGATTCAATTAGCTTGACCCTGACCCATTGTGACCCAAAAAGACCCATTAATCGACTTTTCTTGAACATGCGACCAAGCCCAATGGTATTCCCACACCCGAAAACGAAAGAATACAAAATTTCGTCAAAATTGTTAGAGCAGGTTTCTAGATGAACTTTGCTTGACTACACAGTGACCCAAAATGACTCTCTATTGGAATTTTCTCTAATATGTGATTTATTCCATTGGTCTTCTCGTAATCGAAAACGACAAAATACAAAATTTAGTCAAAATCGTTAGAGCCGTTTTTTAGATAAAATTGGCTTGATCCATAGTGACCCAAAAATGACCCACTAATCGAAATTTCTCGAACATGTGACCTAGCCCAATAGTTTTTTCGTGCCGAAAAACGGTTGGATATAAAATTTAGTCAAAATTGATTGAGCTGTTTTTTAGAAATAATTAGCTTGAACTTGAACCCATTATGACCCAAAATGACCCACTAATCGAATTTTCTCGAACACGTGACCTAGCCTAATGGTATTCTTGTGCCCGAAAACGGTAAAATACAAAATTTCGTCAAAATCGTTAGAGCCGTTTTCTAGATGAACTTTGCTTGACCCACAGTGATCCAAAAATGACCCACTAATCGAATTTTCTGTAATATGTGACTTAGTCCATTGTTCTTCTCGTAATACAAAAGGACAGAATACAAAATTTAGTCAAAATCGTTAGAGCTGTTTTTTAGATAAAATTGGATTGATCCATAGGGACCCAAAAATGACCCACTTATCGAAATTTATCGAACATGTGACCTAGCCCAATAGTTTTCTCGTGCCGAAAAACGGTTGGAAGTGAAATTTGGTCAAAATCGATTGAGCCGTTTTTTAGATATAATTAGCTTGAACTTGACCCATTATGACCCAAAATGACCCACTAATCGAATTTTCTGGAACACGTGACCTAGATTAATGGTATTCTTGTGCCCGAAAACGGTAAAATACAAAATTTTGTCAAAATCCTTAGAGCTGTTTTCTAGATAAACTTTGCTTGACCCACAGTGACCAAAAAATGACCCACTAACGAAGTTTCGCGAATATGTGACTTAGCCCATTGGTCTTCTCGTAATCCAAAACGACAGAATACAAAATTTAGTCAAAATCGTTAGAGCCGTTTTTTAGATAAAATTCGCTTGACCCATAGTGACCCAAAAATGTCCCACTAATCGAAGTTTCTCGAACATGTGGCCTAGCCCAATAGTTTTCTCGTGCCGAAAAACGGTTGGATATCAAATTTAGTCAAAATTGATTGAGCCGTTTTTTAGATATAATTAGCTTTACCTTGACCCATTATGACCCAAAATGACCCACTAATCGAATTTTCTCGAACACTTGACATAGCCCAATGGTCTTATCGTGCTCGAAAATGGTAAAATACAAAATTTTGTCAAAATCGTTAGAGCCGTTTTTAAGATAAAATTTACATACACACACACACACACACACACACACACACACACACATACACACAATTTTTGCTCGCATTATAGTATAAGACAGGCATGTCAAACTGGTCTACCGCCGCGGGCCAAATTAAGCATTGCATACAAAGACGCGGGCCACATCAAACAAAGTAGATAATATTAATAGAATTGCACACAGCAATATTTGCACGTACAAAACTTGGCCATATTAAACAAATATTCAAGTAAAGTTCCAAAGTTACTATTATAATTCATAGTTTATTTTATCTTACTTTTCAAAAAAATACTTGACATTACTTTTTATCAACCAAATCTACAAAGTTCAATTGGATTTTCTAAATTGTATTACCTTAAAAAAATTATTTTACACAAGCTCTGTTCATTTCGTAAAGAAAGAAAAAAACATATTTTGAAAAAAAAATTATTTAATAAATTGTGTCTTGTATCTTTAGAGATGAGACGGGCTCAGCCCGAGCCCGAGCCCGAGCCCGACACGGGATCGGGCTCTATTGTTACTCTAGTTTTCGGGCTCGGGCTTGTTCTTTCTGAAACCGGAAATCTTAATTTGTTTATGCATAGAAAAGATTAAAAGAACATTTTCCCTGCTTAAAATTACTCTTCAGGTCTTTTCAATGTTATTTTGATCAAAGTGAATAGGGAACCAAAATCGTGTTTATTTATTTTAGTATTTGACTGCTGTTTCAAAAGAAAATTTGTAATGATTTCAGATTTATGTCTACGGCATTTCCGACGACGATCAATTAATATGGCGCCAATCAAAACAAGCACAAACAATGAATTTGTTTTTAGTAGGATTTTCGTTTGTGACAGAAAATATTTTTTAATCCGATCGTTTATTTATTTTTCATTTAGTTATCTAACTCAAAGAGAATGTTTCCTTCGATTTTTAGTAGACCCAAATTAGCTTGAGGTTTGCAAATTATTTAATCTTATATTGTGCACGAGTCATAACCGTTCTTCATATGAAAATAACTTTACTGATTATTGTATTTATTTTTCATGAACTGTGCTCATGCTGTTCGCTCTGTAGTAGATTTACGATGTCACTTTCCTTCGTAAGTAAATATAATTACCCTGTTATTCCGATAGAGAGCAATCAATCAGTGTTTCCTCTTTTAATATAAAAGCATCGAACCTTTAAGATAACGGTGTCAATTTTGCAACTTAACGTTGATTTTCCGGTTCACGTCAATCACGAAGACTGTTATGAGAAAGGAATTGATTATAGTTAAAGGTGTACATCTTTTATAGGAAATTGAAAAAAGTTGTTCGATTCTTCAGCATACAAATAGTAATTTCTGCAAACTTCATGCCTTTCTTCATTAAACACATTTTTTTAACGTGTCCATCAAATTTGCGTGTTAAAGGGATAAAAAAAATATATGAGAATCCTTTTAAGTATAAAGTATATTTTTATTTCATACCGGACTGCTCTTTTGTGAAGATTGAATTTAAATTTCCATTTAACAGTTATTTCTGTGTAAGAAGTTTTAAAAAATGATATATCACTTTCGAAACAATTTTTAAATATCATGCAATTTTTTTATATATATTTTTGGTACCGGGCTCGGGCGGTCCCGGGGTCCAAAAAACGAGCCCGAACTCATCTCTAGTATCTGCGCTACGTATTTCATTTCATTTATGAAACCCATTTTCTCGTTCAAATTATTTCGATTTACCAGAAAAATTTTGCTACCGAACATACATAATATATGCCTAATTGCTCATTTTGCGTCATTGCTAACTTTTTCATTCAGTTGGAAAATTGCAACTCGTAACTGAATTAAACAAAGGTAAAATGCCAAAGGATTGGCGGGCCACAGAGAAGCTGTCGGCGGGCCAGTTGTGGCCCGCGGGCCGCGTGTTTGACATGCCTGGTATAAGATATCATAAAGGGGACATTCGGGACATTTAGCATCGATCGTTATAATGGAACGGTCGCTATAATGCGCGATCGTTATAACAAGCGTCGACTGTACTGAGTATACCACTATATACTCTCAACTACACTCCTGATTAGCTTTCAGGAGAAGAATTGATTAGTATATCTCTATCTCAAGCCTTACTGACGATTTTGTAACAACGATGCTGCTCAACATTCTTCGATTTTATGCTAATTGTAAAATCTATACAGATTTAATAAGTTAGATCCAGTTATCTTTATATCTAAGTTGGAATATTTCGGATTAAATTTCTGTTTTCAGAAGATTCATGATTCATGTCTATATATGGGGCATTCTCACAATCTTTTGACTTTCGGGAATAAAAATCTAGTGAAATTAAACTTGCTAAAATAACATTTTAATCTGATAGACGAGTGCCTTAATGATTCAAAATAAAGCAAAAATGGTCAGCAGCGAAAATTTTTTTATTTAACTGAGGTTTAACTTAAACTTGGGAGTTTAATTTTCCTTACCATTTTACCGCTATTTATTTTCTTCTAAATTTTTACTTATAATGAATTTGCATAGTACTCACAGGACATTCAAATAAGAAATAATAAAAATGCAGTACTTTTAATACAGAATTTTTGTATAACATTGTCTTAAAGGGGTGTTAAAGAAGGGACGGTAAGGTAAAAAAAAGGGAACGGTATAGGAAAAAAAAAGGGACGGTAAGGATGGAACGGTAAGGAAAATTACCACCTATTTCTAGGAAAATCTAGGAAAGTGACAGCCACAATGTTCATTGATTTTTAGAAACGGTTATTTACATTGGATTAAATTAATTTTTTTGTAATTTACCTCGAAAAGTGCAGGAATAAACCTTGGGGATGGTAAGACTACCAATAAAGCCACGATCTTGAAATTGATATTTAAATGCTGATTTAAATTCTGCAGTAAATTTCCTGTCAAAGAATTTTAGACATTCTTTCTCTAGCATACTTCTGCATGAGAAAAAACTTGAAAAAAAATTCTGTGGCTGCATTTGAAAAGATTTTCTGTGTAAATTTAGCAAGAGGTACGGTGAGGATGAAAAACCCAGGGACAGAGTTAAAAAAATAATATCAACCGTAAAAATGTATGCTGGTTAATTTTTTGCAACATATTTATATAATACAATTGTCCCAGTTTCGGAAAAAAATTGACATCGAATTATTTTTATTGAAACAATTTTATACAGACAGCTCCAAACTGAAAAATCAGCATCAGGGGCATGGGACGGTTATAGGAGTTTTCCTGGTATTTGGACCCCCAACATCGTCCAAAACTTATTTATCTCGGTTAATATTGTTATTAAATCATGCAATGGGGTGTTCCCCAGTATATGAACTAAAAAAAACCACAAAAAAATGTATTAAAATAAAAATTATTATTCAGGGACATAAAAGTCAAAAGATTGTGAGAATGCCCCATATATGTATATAGGTATATATATTGATATAGATTTGACAAAATACGGTTACTCTTTCTTTTATTTCTTCTTTTCTTTTATTTGTTTATTCATTTTGTTTTTGAAGAAGATATACGTAAGGTAGCTGATGGAAATGAATGAGAGTCGTATTTTCATTGAAAATACATCGAATAATAATGTATTTTCATTGAAAATACATATAGTCTAAATAGGAGTATGAAATTTCAAGTCGTTCGGTAGTCGGTAGGCTAAAAATACTGATCGCCACAATTTTGTGGCAGTCGAAATTCCTTTAATCAGTGTCTATAATCTGCAAACATAATCCGTACTTTATTTTACATTTGCTATTTATTTATGCCCTGTGTACTTAGCAGTAATACTTTTAGATTTATATAAAATATAAAATATAAAAGCTATTATCTATTCATAAATATTGTTGAAGTTGCATCCATTATTTGATAAAAAGCTGCAAAACTTCTAATCACATTATGAATAAAATCATGATCAACATGACGATCAACATGGCAGTATTACATTGCAACAATTAAAATAATTACTGGTATAATCTATTATGGAATCAGCGTTGAATTTAAACTAGCATTTCTTTCTAAAATAAGAAATATTTTTGTTCTAATGTATTTAGAATATCGTATATTTAAATATGAGCTAAGCAATGGGATTAAACAATGGGAAATATTCTTTTCTGCCAAAAAAATGAAAAATTCGAAATGTGTGGGGAGTTATTATTGTAAATTTTTTATGGAAGTAAAAGTGTTGCTTCGAGATCCAAAGCGATTACGTACTTGCGTATGTTACCTTATATTCCAACATTCCAACCTCAAATTTTACCTCATATTTACCAGCCTAAATTTCTGATCGCCAAAGGCGATCTCGTAACCAGAAATTTCGCACCCTGATCTAAATATAAAACTAGATTAGAACACTAAACATTTATGACACAATTTAATTTTTTATCGCTGAAGCTATCCTTTTGTAAATCATAATTATTAAGGAATTCAAGGAATCGAGGAAAAGATTATTTATTACTATCCAAGGCCAGCTCCGAACTTAACTTTTACTATAGAAATGCGTAAAATAAACTCTATTCCTGTTGGTGTCAACTGTCCCCTTTTAAAAGACTTCGATTTGTGGTTTTTCATTTGTAATTTTTACATTGAAACAATTACAAATCAATTTTAATACATTAAAGACTGTTTTATGCTTATTACATTCGAAAACTACGAGCAAAATAAACATAAATGAAAATTTTAAAAAGGTGTCATTTGACCCCGGTCAAAATAGTGTTAAAAGTCAATATAAAAATAATAGTCCTCTAGGAATATTAAAGCACTTTTGATACTAATTATGGATATTAATTATAGTATCAATATTGTATCAATATAGTATCAATTACTGAAACTAATTAGTATTAACACTTAAATCCTACTTAATATTTAATTTACCTTTGAAGCAATATTAAAATGGGAATGTATTTTACTGTATTTACTCCAATAACTTTAGGGGAGACCGGAGGAATGGCGCCACTCGGGGTTATGCCGCCACCCCGCCTAGTTTAAAAACTAAAGGCATTTTGAGATGGTGAATTCGCCTGCACTGTAGCGGCCAACAATCGAAACAGTGCCTAGAGTGAGAGTGATTTTGTTGTACGTCGTTCGTTCGTTTTAGTGAAAAATGTAGTTTTCATCTAGTTGCTTCTTATTTTTGAGTTTCAAATGAGTAGAGGTAAGTACCTTTTATTGTAACATTAGGTACTTAAGATAATATTATCCGTAATCTACATGCATTCGCCGACATTTTGATGCAATTTGTTGAACAAGTTCGGCTCTTCTTTTAGCTTTGCTGGGGGATTTCCGCTATATTGTCCTCTCGGGGTAATGCCGCCACCATGGCAAATAGCGACTTTTTCAATTTGAGTTAAATTGTAAGCTTTGCACATTAATAAATCTAGTTTACGGAACATTATAATTATTCATTATTTGCTAAATTATTGCATTCTAAATATTTTCAGTAGGTTATGTGTCTCCTAGTATCCATTTTATGTATTTTCTGGGTTATTAAAGAGTGGCGTAATTACCCCAGTGCCCTGGGTAATCCCGCCACTGTACAGAGGTTGAAAGAAATTTTTTTTATGCGTGCTTACTTTACAGTTATGATTACGGTTAAATTTATACAGATACTAAAGATAATGATTCAGCTTTGGAATTTTTACTATTAAAAAATAAACATTTTTTTGAGGTGAAAAAAATTAAATTCCCTTAAAGTGTCGCCATTCCCTCGGTGTCCCCTACATTCCAATTTTTCGCAATCTTATTTGTTTTGAACGCGGTATTTAAAAATGCAACAATTTGCATAATTTTTGTATCAAGAGGTCCCCGCTCAAAACTTAAAAAAAAAAAAAAAAAAAAAGATAATGTACATTATTTTACATTTGCTTTAAATAAATTTGATGAAAATCATGGAAATACACGACTAACTCACTCTGATTTGAATATTTTCGTGATCAAAAACAATCAAGTAAAAATTAAAAAAATAAAGTGTATACATCATAATAAGGTGAAAAAAAAGAGAAGCTACCATTTCACTTGCCCCAATTGTCTTCAGAGATCTTTTCGGTAGAAATGCATATCTAATAATTATATACCCCTCTGTTCAACAGAGTGTGTCTTAGTGTGTCTGATAAATACCCCTGGGCCAAAAACATGCCGAGGATGGTTTGTTGATGGGCAGGCATATTTCGAAGAGAAAAGCACAGAGAGTTCTAGTTTTGTTGACTGTGGAGTCTGGCGGAATATTCTAAATTGGAGAAGCGTGTCAGGATGAAATCGAAGAGTCTGGCCGTGCTCTGAATCACCAAACGAGGATACATTTTATCCTCGTTTATAGGGTGGGAGTCGTGAGATGGATATCAGAATGTGCTCTTGAACTTTTATTTCTTGGACCTCATGCAGGCGGATTGTATTAGAAATTTCAAATAGATATATCGATTATTTTCTGGGTCGGTATTGGTATACTTAATATGATGATGATGATGATGATTTAGATTCCGTTAACGCTCAACTGAAGAAGTGAGAGGAGATTCATTCGTACCTAATTTTGGCATTATCTACATCTCGTTATTGTGAGAACCGATTATAGCTTTCACCCTGTTTTTGGTAATAAGATTTAAATGAACGCAATTCCCCGCTATTTCCAATGAACGAACATGGAGGTTGATGTTTCACCTACATTTTGGAAATTACACGATATCATAAAATAAAGTGCCATAGAAATGTAATTAAAAGTCTTAGCTTAATAATACATAGATATTACTGTCTGCCTGAAAACCTAACGAAGCCAGAGTTTATAGGCAAGACGAAGCCCCAGTGGTCTGGGAGAGCTAACTCTACATTTTATATAAGTACCAGAAGGGGAGAAATTCCTAAACTTATCCCACCTATAGCAACCATTCAGCTAGAGGACATTTCATATAAAGCCTTTTGTGTTCACATATGTAGTGTGTGTGCAACGATAGTGTTTCAAAGACCACAACTTAATCGAATCCTTTCGGGTAATAGTCCGACACTCAGTTTAGATACAATTGCTGCTTTTCTTCATTTTTAAAGTTCAAAATAATACTTTTTATTAGATAATCTATAACACTGGTTTAAAAAAACAAAGAAATTAAAAGAAATATAAGTTTTTTTATTGATTAAAAAATTCGTGTTTCTTTGAAGAACAAATTAAAAAAAAATGTTTGAAATTACAAAATTATTAGTAAAAACTGTGACATTGATGTAAATAAAAAATATTAAATAGGTGTTTTCGTACTTCTAGGTTTGCCATTAATGTCGCATTTAAAAATAAATTATTCGTTAGAATGAATATACATATTTTCCTTTATATTTTCAAAGTTGATTAAACTATTGTTAGCATGTAAGACGATTGCAAATAAGTTTGACATGATAGAATATGTAATAAAATAGTTATTTCTTACAACATTATATTTTTTCTCTCGAATATCCCGGGAAAATTTTGCAAATAAGCTGTAGGAGGTTGTTGACAAATTTAAACAAGCACTTCGAGTTTTAACACGATATCATATCTAATTCGTGATATCATATATAATACGTGATATCATATACATATGTAATGACAACTTGGAGTGACACAACTTTTGGGTAATAATTTGACTCGGGAACCTCTTGGTGGATCGAACAACTCATTTATTTTGCTGCTCCATCTTACAGTCCAATTCGCAATTTCGATCGAAGGTACCGCGTGCCATTTACACAAATTTCATGAGTTACATGGCCGTTGGTTTTGCAGGCTTCTCAAACGGGCAAAAATCTACACTTTTTTGCGCGCGTTCTAGCTAATATCTTGGGGCTTGTCATATTTTTCAGCAGAGGGCACAGCTGTAAACTTGGGAAGAACATTTCTTTAATTGCTTGATTAGCTTTTGATTGATATGTAGTCAAGAGCCGCACAAATCCCAGGTTCTGTGACGTACAAGGCCGTAACCACAAATGAAAGAGAATTTTTCAAACGCCAGCATTTTTACTCTTAAAGATCGACCGAAAATGAAATCTGAAAGTAATAAGATACATTACTGGAAAATAAAGTTACCAATGGCAAAACGCTTTAAGCATCAGAATTAAAGTAAAAAAGAATATTATTTGGGACTTTAAATTTTAAAATTTTGAATTTTAATTTAAATTTAAGTTTTAAAAAAGGGTTTAACCTTTATCATTTCGTATATACTATATATTTATAACATCTACATGATACATATCATATCTAACACATGCCAATATGTGCTATACAGGATGTCCCAAAAAGCTTTGCAAAGCCCTTTAATTTTATACCTGTTGAATCTAATACCCACCTGTTTTAGATAAAATTAGTCTTTTAGATTTTTGTTTTGTTTTGTTTTACTGAAACAAGATCATTAAGAAACCACGCATATTTGTATCTTTAAAATTAAAGGATTCATCTATGAAATTTTGACTATTGTGAATGAGGACTATGTATCAAATTAGAAACGCAAATCTGTCAGATATTGCAAGAAAAGGGAAACATGTACCATAATACATATTGCAATTGACCTTAAACCAAAGATGTCAATGCTTGCAACTATATTAGTGCGGACGAACTCCAAAAAATTAACAGAAGCATTACTAAAAGAGCTTAGTAATTATTGACTTTTTGATTGTGTCAGAAAGCGTTAAGTTAAGTAAGAAATTGAGAACAGCCTTAAATGGGTTGAATAAAAGATTAGTTTTATATAACTTAATCTGTAAATCTATCAACTGGTATAGTTATATAAAATTCCAAAAATGTCTAATAGTTGAAACTGTTTTGACTCTTTTCCACGTTTAATACATGAAATTACATCATGTCCTTCAACAACGGCCTCAAAGCCTCATAAGTATCCAACTGTTGGAATGCAACACATTGAGATTCTTTCACCATAAAGAAATAAATACAAAAAATAATGAATTGCATGTCAAATGAAGCTAACTGGCCTTTCCAAATTAATTAGTATTTAAAAAAGCCTCATTCCATGTGCTATAATGTGTTAATGGGCACTCATCATGCATATCATGAAATTCATTTTCATAGCTACAGAGAATTACTGTTTACGAATAGCAATTTTAATATATTTTACTGGTTTGAAGTTAGTTTTTAAACTGTGCCATTGAATAAGGATTCTTTAATTATGTCTTGCGGCGTTTTGTTTTATGAAAGTAACTTCACGTAACCGAGTCTTTATTAAATTCTGATTCATTCACAAAATAAATTACATGTTTTTTGCAGAATTGTTTAAATGCATATGTATAGAAAAGTGTTGATATGGAGAAATTTCATAATATTTCATAAATGAGATGCACAATGAATTATTAATTCTTTTGCCGCAGAGCTATAAAATGTTTAAAACTGTTTATTAATTTGTTTACTTACGCGAGACACATAATTAAGTAGTGACGATATTTTTATTTACTATTTCTGAGCAGCTTGAAACACACTGAGTCTTTTAACTGTTGAATCGCTTTCATTGATAGTAATAAATCAATTAAATTTAAAAAATCAAAAAACCCGACTGCGTAAAAAGAGAACTAATTAATTATTTCTCATCAATGTTAAACTATTTTTTTATATTACTTACTTTTTTTTATTTATTTACTTGTATTGATGACTTTTAAGTTCCTATCTAAAAACACTGTTTTGATGAGGCATATAGGTATGTCTATGATGGTTAGAGTTGCAGTAAAGCTAGACATCCAACCTACACAACTTCTAGGTTGTGTAATATTTAAACGGAGCTTCTGACTAGAAAATAGTCAATAAAACATCGTCTTCATTTTGAAAGACCTATGGAAACGTCCATTGTTACTCTTGTGACCATTAGAGGAATTTTTCACAAATACTTCCAATTATTTTATTACAAAATATAATTAAAGCAAAAATTGATATAACCAGTTAAATACAATTATGTTCCACTCGCATAAAATATATCTAATTTGTAACAAAAAGCATTTCCCTTGTCTATATAATCAATCAAAATTTTGTTACTCTTGTGACCAGAGTGTCACAAGAGTCATTTTAATGTATACATAAGTAAAATGCTTTTTGTTACAAATTAGATGTTTGTGTGTGGAACACAGCGGTATTTAGCTGGTTATATCAATTTTATCTTAATTATATTTTGTAATAAAATAATTGGAATTATATATGAAAATTTGCTCTAATTATCACAAGAGTAACGAATGGACGTTCCCCTATCCAATGATATGCCACTCAACAGGGTGCGTAAAAATTTTTTTTCGTCTCCACCGCCATTTTGCATTTTACGGCCGCCATTTTGAATTTATAAAAACAAAACCTAGCCTATAACCATCGGACGGATAAGACGAATCGATAGAGACTTTATTCATTAAAATCCATCCAGCCGTTGGGATGGTTCGAGGGTATAAAGAAATCCACATACCCAGATACGCGTGAAACACATAACCCTTCTTTTCAGTCGGGTAAAAAGGGAGAAATCTTAAACAAACATAATTTTTATTTAACCCTTAAATGCCTGATTTTTCAAAAAGCATTGTAATAATGTTTTTCGGCTTTCATTTTTTATTTAAAAAAATCATATTTTGTTTTAAGTCTAGTTTACGGTGAAAAAACAGTTTGTTACTAATCGGCAATACTGGTGTTTAATTGAAAAAATAATTTCCCTTGATAAAATTCTATAATGTTAAACACACAAGAATTTTAGGAACTATAATAAGAAATAAATTTTACTTGTTCACTGCACGTCAAAATAGGATATTTCGCAAGCTCCCAAACAAAACAAAAAGAACAAGTAGCAACAATTGAAAAAAATAATCTATCTTTATTCTTAAACAGCACAAGTGTTGCCATCTACCCGTTAAAAATCGATTTAATAATATTTCCAGAATGTATTTTATTGGCAACAATAGGCATTATAGCTTCATTATTATTCTTATAGTATTTTAGAGCCTAAATTGGGTATGTTGCCGAAAAGCAACACCAGGCATTTAAGGGTTAAAAAATATATATATAATAAAAATAAATGCGATTAAGTGAAAGTTATATGAAAAAAAAAATCTTCCACAGAGAACCAAGCCTGTTTCCCCATACTTTCTCATATATAACATCTATTTAGAGACTTGGTTCACTGTAGGAGTGAATAAAACTGATTTTATGCACCTTCTAAATAGACTATCTCCTTTTTTTTTTTTTTTTTTTTTTTTTTTTTTTTTTTTTCCAAAATGGACTTGGTGGTTGTGAGTTCCTCATATGATATTGAGACTTTGTAATTTGCAACTCCGTTTCACACAGGAACAGTGCTGAACAGTGAAGCAGCTTTGAGGGGTTTCCTAGTTGTCAGGCAACTTATCACCCAGGCTGTAGATTAGAATGTCTTGTAATATGAGTCGTGGGTTGAAAAGGAGAGGTGTAGATAGACTACTTAAAAGTTTAATTTAAAATTAAGGATAGACAAATATGTAAAAAATAAGTACTTAAGACTTAGAAAAAAATTAGAAATTTATATTTAATATTGGTAAATCTGTATTTCGACAACTATTAAAAAAGGAAAAAGAAAGTAGAATAAAGGAAAAGTTAGCACTAGTTCAAGTTGCACTTGCCAAGCATGGCAGGAAAAGTAGGTAGGGAAGCGGCAAGGTCACTTTAACCCAAAAAAGCCCTTTTCAGGAACCATATAAATTTAAATTGCATGATTAAAAAGTCAATAATATTAATTTACAAAAAAAGATTTTTTTTTTTTCCCAAGGAAAAATTAAGTTATGACGATGTTATCGTCCTGAGTTGTTGATTTAGTGAGAAAGCAACAACTCAGGACGATAACATCGTCATAACTTAATTTTTTCCTTTGGAAAAAAGAAAACAACAACAACAAAAAGACAATTGAGAATTATGCATTCTGATATTATACATTAACTTTTCTGCTGGCATCTACAGTATATTCTACCATATTTCAATTCAAAATTTAAGTTTCCAAATAACATTCCGTTTTATGAATTTATTAATAATGCTTAATTATTCTGCGATATTTCTAAAAGAACATACAAAATTCCAAGGAGTCGTCAAAGGAACGGGAGAAAAAAATAATAAAGAAACATATTAAAAGACGATAAACATAAACATATCGTCAGATTATACATCACATATTTATAATCAAACATGTTAAATCAGTCAAACCAAAATTATGCCGAAAAAATATCAAAAGCTTAATTATGAAACAAGTAAAAATTAAATTTACAAAAATAAAAAAACCCGACTGCATAAAAAGTGAACTAATTAATTATTTCTCATCAATTTTAAACTATTTTTTATATTACTTACCTTTCTTTTTTCTTTTTTTTTTTTTTTTTGCTTGTATTGATGGCATTTTAAGTTGAGTTTAATTGTTAGTTCCTATCTATAAACACTATTTTGATGAGGCCGATAAATGTCTATGATAGTTAGAGTGGCAGTAAAGCTAGTGATCCTACTTACACAACTTCCAGGTTGTGTAATATGTAAACGGAGCTTCTGACAGTAAAATAGTCAATGAAACATCGTCTTCAATTTGAAAGACCGATCCAATGATATGCCACTCAATAGGGTGCGTAAAATTTTTTTTCGTCTCTACCACCATTTTGTATTTTACGGCCGCCATTTTGAATTTATAAAAACAAAGCCTAGCCTATAACCATCGGACGGTTAAGACGAATCGATAGAGACCTCATTCATTAAAATCCATCCAGCCGTTGGGATGTTACGAGGGTATAAAGAAATCCACATATCCAGATACGCGTGAAACACATAACCCTTCTTGGCAGTCGGGTAAAAAAAGAAGCTTATAATCCCTCTAGAAAGCAAGTAAATGTTGTTTTTTTCTTTTTTTAAGTAACTGTCTGCCTTCGGAGCGCTTTTTTTTAGAAAAAAGTACACTATCGAATAAATACAGATATTTTTATTTCAATTGTAATACAGAATGATAAAAAAATATAAAATCTTAGCAATATCTTCATAACATTTTAAAACATTAGATTTTTTGCCATTTTTTTAGCAAAATTTCATACTTACGCCAGACAGCGTACACTCAATTCAGTTAAATATACTTAGTATAATTTCTTTTGTACTACATACTACTATTACACTTGCCTATGCACTGAACTAGTGATTTTACGATATTTTCAAAATTAACTGAATTATTTCAAAATGTGTCACAAAATACATATGTTTTATTAAAAATTACCATTCTTTTATATTCGAGTACCTATAAAATAATTACATTATCACATACAGCTTAGATTCTAATTCAGAACATAGTGAATAATATGGTAAGCATTCTGGCAAAATTTCCCTGAAATATGTTTAAAGCCTTTTATGCAATGAAGTTTATCGTACCTGGCAATAATGGAAAGATTTATTTTCCAGAAATCGCATTTAAAATTTTTTTATCTGTATTATTTCTTATCTCTAAAATTAATCTAGAAGTGTCAATTAAGGTTTGTCAGTGTTTTTATGTAAAAAAAAAAGAAAAAAAAAAGAAAAAGAAAATCATGCATATAGAAAGATTGTTTACATTTCTCCTGGCCTTACTAGTCACTTGCGGTACTTGACTCATTCTTTCCTGTTTATTCAATTGGCCATAACTCCTTTTCTAGTAATTGTAGGAATAAAATTAAAACAGATTTAGAATCGTAAAAGATTGATCTTTCAAATAAAATAATAAAATCAATTTCGAAAATTTTTACTAAAAGGGTCATCGAAAATATTTTTTTTTTGGATTTTTCTTGCAAATTTGGCTGAAACCTTTTCCCGAAGGTTATTTTTTTTTTTGCAAATGTTGTAGAAAAATTCCAAGAAAAAAAAAATATATTGGTACTCAAAAAGTGGACTATTTGAGAGCCCTAACCTATTGAATCTTCATATGGAAAAAGTAGACAATTTCGCAAAATGAAGTAGGCACGATTTATTCAAATTTATACAAGGTAATAGCTTAAATATAGTACAGTTTTCACTAATTATAAATATTATGCCGTCAGTAATATAATTTTTCAGTTTTCCTCTAAAATCATTGATTTTACTTACGCTTTATTTACGTTTTTTTAAAAAATGTAAAATGCCAATATTAAATTAAAAACATGTACTTTTTTGCTAGTTAAAAGAGTTTAGTAGAAAAACTAAGTGAAAATAACACCATAGTGCTAAAAAACGAAAATATGCAAGACAAACCAGACTGACACAAACTCCACACGCAAAATTTAACCAAGATATATATACAAAAGACACAAATTTAAATCTCTGAGAAAAACGATTTCGTGAAATTTGAGAATATTATATAACTTAAACAAAGAAAGAAATATAAATAAGTAAATAAACAAATAAATAGCATCCGCTTACAAATACAAGCATTCCTTATGGACTATGAATAATGAATTAGCTACCTATATTTTTCTCTCTTTACACAAGGACCTGTGCATTGTCATCGTAATCCTCTATAATGGATATTCCGATTATCCAGAGCGCTGCATTAACATCACGTTTTTACGCAAGATTCCACAAAATCCTGGATCAGACTGCATAAAGCCGCCACTGATTAAGTATAAGCGAAGTTTGCATGCATCCGAGAAAGGGATTTACTGGACAAATGTTCTGGCCATTAATTTTCGTTGCGCTTCCTTCTACTTTTTGGCTCATCTCTTCTCCTTTATATTACCTTAAACTCTCCTTCAAACGCAATCAAGCTTAACATTATCTTCGTCCAACCTAAAAAAGTATTTCGGGAAGAAAAATCCAAACATTTCTTAAACAGAAAGAGCGTAAAAAAACAAAAATTTGAAAAATTTATGCAGTTGGATGTCTTTCATATTAGTGAAAGTCAGATTTTAAATAGTTTCAGGAAATTTAGCTTCCATGCATTGTAATTACGATTATATCTACAGACGTGAAAAAAAAAAAAAAAAAAAGCAAACACCCCCTACTAACTCTGCATTAAATTATTGTAGAAGAAAGTTACTGGTAACAAACGATTGGAAATAAAGCCTTCTTTTAAATGATGTATATGAAATTTTCTTAGGGGGCCATCTACATGTCAAAACGAACCCAAACTTTGTTTTTTCAATAGCAATACCCAAGTTTGACACCATTAATATATTCTACACCCTTCAATTAGCCTAAATCGAAATTCTCGTGAAATTTGTATTATTAGTTTCCGAGAAATTATTTATTTTAAAATGAGCCTATTTTAGAGGCCTATTTATCCAAACTGAAGTTCGGTTCTTGATTGCCGAAGTGCTACAGAATGACTATATCACTTCTATTAATGTGTTATTTCTTGCCAATATAAACATCTCACTCGCTTAATGTGTTTCGACTGTTGCCAGCGCAAATGTTTCATTAAAACGAGTAAAATATATATTTTTCAAATTGTGCTTTTCTGAACACCATAGACGGCCCCTTAAATCGCCATTTTGACGTTTTTTACTCATAATTCGAAAACTACTTGGAAGAAAAATGTAAAATGGAGAATTTGCATAAAACAAGACATGATAAATATAAATCTATCAAAAAAATGTTGGTTGCAATTCATATTTTTTTTCGAATATTAATTTCATAATTCATATTATAAAAAAAATTTAAATTACAAATTCAATGTGTATATGTTTGGGTTTTGTATTATTATAATTAAACAAAAAAATTATCACATTGGGATTATAATTTCAGTAGATATTAATAAAAATATGAAAATGTAATTTAACATTAGAAGCTCTGAATTTTGAGTGTTTATAATTCAAAAACTCATCATCCAAATGCGTTGAAATTTCATTTCTAGGAATAATTTGGACCAAATATTTAAAATATATTGTCAAAATTGTGTGTTGCCATTGGAAAAAACAAAGTTTGGTCTGGTTTTGATTTGTAGATGGCCCCCTAAGCAAATTTTATTTACATCATTTAAAAGTAGACTTTATTTCCAATCGTTTGGTGCTTGTAAATTTTTTCTATTATAATTAGTTGCAAAGTTAGTAGGGGTGTTTCCTTTTTTTACCCCTCACGACTATACATATACTCTAAAACTGTTTATTTTCCGTGAAAATTCTTTATTATATGATGGAGGAGGGGCTCTGCCACCCTCAAACCAACGTTGTCTCCTAATTGAAAAATAGCAAATCTCTATGATTTTTTTAATATTAAATCTTCTATCTAAAATAATTTTAATATTGGTTTCGTAATAATGACATTAAGAATTAGATTGAACGATTACTCATTTTTATAAATATTTTATTAATTATCGATAATCGAAATTGTTCAAATCTATTCAGAGATGTCTACATCAACGACTCTAATAATTTTTGAATTTTTACGTCTTTGACACAAAGAAAAAAAGATAAATAAAAATAAAAGTGCCCTGTTTAACTTATGGCATTGAGCTCACAAGCTATTCACACTAATTATAAAAATAGAACTCACTCTTTTTGAGCAAAACGTTAAATAATCAGAGAAGTGCCTTATCAGAATAAAGCAGTATTCCAAATTTGAAGCAAATCGGATAACACTGCATGTAAAACCCATTTATCTAAATTAAGGGGGGGATTATCCCTCGTTACCCCGTTTATATTTAACCAATGAACCCCCAAAACTAATCAGGCCTCAATCAATCTCATCGCCTTATCAGAATAAACCAGTATACCAAATTCGATGCAAATCGGATAATTCTGCATCAAGAACCCATTTAGCTAAATTAAGGGGGATATTAGCTCCCCCATTTACAACCTTTATACCTAGTCAATGAACCTCCAAATCTATTCTGGGAAGCCCCTTATCAGAATAAACCGGTATACCAAATTTGAAGCAAATCGGATAGAAAAACCCCTTTATCAAAATCAAGGGGGGGGGGAGTTGCCCCCCGTTCCACTCTTTATACTTAGCCAATGAACCTCCAAATCTAATCAAGAAAGCGTCTTATCAGAATAAACCGGTATACCAAATTGAAGCAAATCGAATAATTCTGCATGAAAAACTCACTTATCTAAATCAAGGGGGGACATTGTTCCCCGTTCCCCCTTTATACTTAACCAATAAACCCTCAAAACTAATCAGGGAAGCGTCTTATCAGGATGAACCTAGAGAAAAATGTGAAGCAAATCGGATATTTCTATCAAGAGTTATCGCGTTATGTGCATACATACATACATATATACATACGTACAGTCGTGAAAGTAAAAAAAAAAGTAAACACCCCCTACTAACTCCTCAACAAATTATCGTAGAAGAAAGGTACTGGTATCGAACGATTGGAAATAAAGTCTACTTTTAAATGATGCATATAAAATTTGATTAGGGGCCATCTACATATTAAAACGAACCCAAACTTCTTTTTTTTTTTTTCAATGGCGATATCCAATTTTATCAAGATATTTAAATCTTCGGTTCAAACAATGCCTAGACACCCAATTTCAAGTCATTTCAATGATAAGTTTTTTGAATTATAAACATTCAAAATTTAGTGCTTCTAATGTTAAATTACATTTTCATATTTTTATGAATATGTCCCGAAATTATACTCCTAATGTGCTAATTTTTTGTGTAGCAATAATATAGTAGGAGAGCTGTTGAACATTTTTGAGTAGGTATTTGAGGCACCCTGAAAATTTGTGCAGCACTTCTTTTGTAATGCCTGAATACAAAATCGAATGTCTGGCTGAAGGATCGTGGCCCAAAACCTGTGCCAGACACGTGTCAAATGCCATTTTTTGACACTACCCCAAAAAAGTATTTGAGGCACGCTGAGATTGAAACAGAATAATATTTATACTTAGAAAAAAATATTTTGAAAATGACAGACACTTTAGTCGGCCCAAAAACTGTGCCAGACACGTGTCAAGTGCCATTTTTTGACTACCCAAAAAAGGTATTTAAGGCACGCTGAGATTGAGGCACAATAATATTTATGCTTAGAAAAAATATTTTGAAAATGACAGACACTTTAGTCGGCACAAAAACTGTGCCAGACACGTGTCAAGTGCCATTTTTTGTCTGGCACAGGTTTTGGGCCACGATCCTTCAGCCAGACATTCGATTTTGTATTCAGGCATTACAAAAGAAGTGTTGCACAAATTTTCACGGTGCCTCAAATACCTTCCCTAAAATGTTTAACAGCTCTTGCACTAATACTAAAATACCCAAACATAAATACGTTCAATTTGCAATTTTTATAATTTTCTGATATGAATTATGAAATTAATATTCGAAAAAATTATGAATTGCAACCTACAATTTTTTTGACGGATTTTTGATTTATTAAGTCCTGCTTTATGGAAATCCAAAATTTCACATTTTTCTTCCAAGTAGTTTTCAAATTATACTTAAAAAACGGCAAATTGGTGGTTTAAGGGGCCGTCTATGATAGAAGCGAATAGATATTTTGAAATTTCTGATGCTATCCTGCAATCTATCAGTCTTCAATGACTGCTTGAGTGGCGCTTAAGATGCCTTGATCAAGAAGGGGGCTCTCTCGGTCAACAATCCAGTATCGAACTTCAATTTGGATACAGCCCCTAAAATATGCTCGTTTTAAAATAATTACTTTCTCGGAAATCTATCGTACGAATTTCACAAAAATTTGTTTTTAGGCTAATTGAAGAGTGTAGAGTTCATTCATGCTGTCAGAATTGTGTACTGCTATTGAAAAAAAAAACAAAGTTACCTCAAGCAAATTTTATATACAGTGGCGGTCTAAAGTTTCCGGCCAGCATAACATTTTTGGTTAATTTGTTACTTTATTACCAATCGTGTGGTACCAGTAACTTTCTTCTACGATTATTTTTTTGCAGAGTTAGTAAGGGGTGTTTACTTTTTATTTCTCACGACTGTACATGTACGTACAGAACCTGCGGGAACATCAGCTTTCAGGCTTTGATAACCTCTGAGGTAAACAAACCAGTCAAATATCGTGAAAATTCAGAAAGATATCGGCGGTAGTGTGATCTTATTATTAGTTACTAGCTGACCAGCACGGCGTTGCGCGGGCCTTAATAATATTCGTAAATTAATCTGAAATTTTTATCGCAGGTGCATAGAGAGGGGGGTGGGAGTGGAGACTGCAAATTACCAGGGCCCGACTCTTGTTCAGTTCCAAAGTTGTGTAAATTCACAGGTTAAGTTTTTTCATTTTTATATGTCTCATGCTCTTTTTATTCCAAATTAATTGATGAATTCAATTAAAATTTAATTATATTTTCAATAATTTAATTTTTTATTTAAAATCTATAGATGAAAAAGCAATTACAAATACCGCATAAACTGTAATAATTGAAAAAGAAATAATACAATTGCAAGCAAATATTACTATATAGAATGTTTTAAAAAGTACCATCCAGCAAATTTATTTTCTAATAGAGCCTGTTTCTAATGGAATCCTGCAATAAACAAAAAAAAAAAGTTACAGCTTCCCTTTCTCCCCAAAAATGTTATTATGCTTTGTTCAATTTAAATAACCTGCATAAAACTGAATTTATCACAGGTCGTTTCCGTCTAAGCAGGTTTTATTGTATCTTACTTCTGGTGGGCCCATAATAATATTCTTAAATGAACCTGAAATTCGAATCGCAAATCCGTACAGAGGGAAGTAAACAAAATTACTTGACGTCATGACAACATTTTTAAATTTCTTGCTGCTGATTAATTCGCATTTCCAATATAGTGCTTTGCAGAAATTGCACATTTTACTCAAAGTTCCACAGTTGTGCCCCCCGGAACGTTTAAATCAATAACTTGGATTTCAGAACAACGCGTGCACTCTGCGATTATTAAGCCTATTTTAGCGATCGCTTATGCTCTGTGTTTAACTTTATTCCCGATTCAATCTATTTCAATTTTCTGTTCTTAATTCGGCTTCTTCTTCACTTTCAAGTATTCACCGAGATCTTTTACGGGCATTTCAAATGATATTTTGAAGCTCTATAATTGCAACGAAAGAGGGGTACATTATGGAGCTCTTTCCTCTACGGCGAAATGTAAATAAACCCGATCGCCCTAAATCCTGCGAAAGGACTTTTCACAATAACCAATGAGATGCGTTTCTCGGGCGTTGCCATTAGACAATAACAAATAATCGCGATTTCTGTGCCACGTACGTTAGCGTAATATATATATAGATTCTCTAAAAGCTGCTGAATTATAAAGGAATTTCCAAAAATTGTTATTTTTTATTAAATGGCTTTCAGCTAAGCAGTTAGTATTTAACGAATGTCAACGTGTAGATTTAGAAGAAATGCTCAGATTTTTATACTTCTTTTTTTCTTGGAAAAAAAGATTGGTGTCGTTCTGGTGTTTTTTGGTTCTGGTGTTTTTTCAAAAAGAACTAAAGCATCAATAAAAAATTAAAATAAAAAAAAAATTAAAAAAAATTAAAATCAAAATTAAAAACGGCAATTTATGAAGAACCCCTTTATCATTTAGCTGATTTTAGAGAACAACTAAAAATCAGCTCAGTCTAACGCCGACATCTTTCTGAATTTTCACGATATTTGACTGGCTTTTTTTTATGGGTCGCTGTCTATTAAATCACGAAAAAAAAAAATGTATTTGTTATCGTGCGCGCATGCGCAGATAAAAAATATTTCATACAACTACTCATATTTCATCAGTTGTTTAATATATTTATATTCCAATTGCACTGTATTGTTTCTATTAGATTTTGCCAAATTTTCTGAAATGGATGCTAAATATGATATAAACAAAAAACATGCAAGGGTTTTTTCAACTTTTCTAAAAAATCGATATATCTCCATGAATATACGTGTTATTCTTTCTTATTCTTACACAGATGAATACACATATTATACAATATCCAAATATTCGTAAGCTACAGCGATAGATTATTTCGTGCATTTTATTATACAGGATCATCCCAGATATTATTATTTTTCTTAGATTTTTTTTCTGCCCCCCTAATTGCCCTTCTGATCAAATCGCCGTTGATAAATATGAAGTCAAACATATTCTTGATAATCCTGAAGTTCTAGAAAAATCCGACAAATATTTTTAAATATTCGAGAAAATGTCGAAAATCGAAAGTGGCTATATAATGTATAATGTGTTGGTGTTGTTTATGGCGTTCGATAAATACGAGGGACAAAGGTCCGGTGGTGGTCGGGGGGGGGGGGTTCCGTGTGGTGGGTCTTTCTAAGGGAACATGGCCTGTATTTACGTAAGCTTAAAAGAAAACCACGGAAAACTTCGAACAATTAAGTCGACGGGAGCGATTGAGTTCGAACCCAGCACCTTCTACCAGCTTTGAGAGCGAAACCACTCAGCCACTGCTGGGGTTACAAATATAGGGATTACTTGTGGGCTATGAATTATGAGTTAGTTACCATTTTTTTCCCCCTCCGGTTTCCATGAAAATCGGTACTGTAGTCGTAATTATCTTTAATGAATATTTTGATTGGCATCACGTTTTTACGCTACATTCAACACAAAATCCTGGATCAGACTACACAAAGCCAAGACAGATTAAGTAAATGAAGTTTGCATACATCCGAGAAAGGGATTTAATGGACAAATGTTTCTGCCGTTGATGTTTTCTTTGTGTTTTGTTCTAATTTTTGGCTCATCTCCTCTCCTTTATATTGCCTTAAATTCTCATTCAAACCCATTATCTTCGTCCAAACTAAGATGTATTTTAGGTAGAAAAATGTTGGAAAACGTCCCAGTGTAAGTGATTTTATGTCCAACATCCCCTCGCTTGTGAAATGACAATTTCCTCGTGATATATGCAACGCGTTTTTTAGTTGTGAAATATGTTCCAAGATGGCGACACTTCCCTGAGCTATGGTGGCGTAAGATCACAGACTAGCGAACAATTGTGTAAAAGACTTTTGTTTCGAAAAGGCGACAACAGATCGCAGCACTACAGAACTTTTCTGATAGACTCATTTTAAATAGAACCTTTTTTTGCTTGTTAAGCAGTTTTTATTGTTTCAGGCTTTTTTACTCTGTTTTAACTCTTGTGGGCCCCTTTTTTACTTCTCACTCGAATGGCCGATGTTGTCGAGCCAACAACGCACGATTTTCTGTGCGTTGTTCTATTGTTAAAACCTTGTATCTCCGTGGATCCAATATCATGATTCAAATTATATCACTAATCTTATTTTATTCTTCTTTTATAGTGTGAGTGTTCGACCTTATGTAACCAAGATATAGCATTAGATTAAACGGTTTTATTCTGCACTTCTGCTCATCAATGAATACCACTTACACATTTTTTCAAATAAAATTAATCGAGTGTTTCTAGGTGATCAACGTGAGAAGTCAAGCACTCTGTGTTCACTTACCAGAAAGGTAAGAAAAAACTTTCTATCTTTCATTGTTGATATAAATACTTTTGGTATAATAATTTTATATTTAATACTGGGTCTTTAGCTTCAAGCTAATCGCGAACTCACCCCTTCTAGATATTTTAAAAGATTATGAAGGCTGAGTTGAAAGGGAAAGTAAATAAATAAATAAATAAAACCCAGTAATAAAAATTTGTTTATCTGATTGTGATAAAATGATGAACAAGATGCACATATGAGATATGAAATATTGAAATATATACATGAAAATAAAAATAAATGTGCATGAATAAATAACGATATATATAATATCGCAAAAAAGAGTATTATTGTGAACGAATATTGATTGATTATTGTGAATAAATGATCATTTTATTTATATTTATAACATATTCTAAGAAATTATTTTAAGAAAGTCACAAACTTCTTATAGTAAATATATTTGTTATCAAAGAATTTATAATACTTGAATAACACGCTATGTCTGCCTCAAAAGAAATTACGGCAGTAGAGAAATTAAATGATAATAATTACAATCATTGGTGTTTTAAATTAGAAAATCTGTTAATTAAAGATGACTTATTCAAATATATAACAGAATTTCCACCTGCCACACCCGATGATACATATACTAAAAACGCGGCTAAGGCGAAAGCCATAATTTGTTTGTGCATTGAAAATACACAAATTGTGCACATCAGACATTTGACATCTCCCAAAGAAATTTGGGAAAGATTAAAAAGTGTTCACCAAAGGGCGAATTTATCATCCAAATTATTCCTTTTGAGGAAACTATATTCGCAAAGGCTCAACGAGGGCGGAGACTTAAATTTACATATCAACAATATTTTAACTATCTGCGACAAACTCGCTGCCATTGGAGAGCTCATAAATGATTCGCACATTGTGGCTCTTATGCTTTGCAGCTTGCCTCAGTCATATGCTCCTCTTATAACAAGCATGGAGGCTAGAGACGAAAAGGATCTAGACCTCGAGTTTGTAAAAAACAAGCTCATTGATGAGTACTCTCATCGAATCGAATACAAAAACACCAGCACACGACCAAGGGACACAGCATATAAAATTATAAATAAAGGAAATAAAAAGTATTGCAGCTTCTGTCAACGAGATGGGCACGCTCGTTCAGAATGTTACAAATTGAAAAACAAACAGAAAAACAATTACCAAAGAAGTGAAAATTATAACAGTAATAAATTTAACAACCATGCCAACTTTAAAGCCAATTCGGTAAACACCAAAAATCAACACAATGGTAGTAAAACCGACTCCTCGAATTTCAGTTTCAACAGCAAGTCAAATATAGAGGATGAGGTCAACCAATCGATCATTCCTCTCTTCCCAGTGGAAAAAAATTTTGAAATTGAGTCAGTAAAAATTAACCAAACACAAACAACAGATCCAAACACATATATCATTGACTCGGGTTGTACCAGGCACGTTGCATCAGCAAAAACAAATTTTGCTACATTCACAGCCGGGAATTTTGGGAATATAACAATCGCTAATGGAAAAAGGCTTAATTCGGAAGGTATGGGCGACGTAAAAATAAAAACAGACAAAAACCACTACATTACACTAAGAAATGTATTGTATTGTCCAGAACTAAAGGGCAATTTATTGTCAGTTAAGAAAGCCACTGAAAATAATATAAAGGTAATTTTCGAGAAAAATGCATGTTTATTTGTCAAAGATGATAATATAATCTTGACAGCTAAATTAAATGATAATCTCTACGTATTAAACCCTGAAGATGATTACGGCTATACTATAAGTACTCAAACTTTCTGTAACAATACAAATTGTATTTCATTGTGGCACCGAAGACTCGGACACAAAAATTTTGATGATATTAAATACCTTGTTAATCATGAATTAGCCAATGGGATAACAATTAACGAATGTAAACATGACACGCGATGCACCAAGTGCATTGAAGGGAAACTTTTCGCTCTGCCCTACCCTAAAGTAGCCACAAACAGAAGCAAAGACATCGGTACCCTCGCACATTCCGATATATGTGGCCCCATGAATACTGAAACGATAGGAGGGAAAAGGTACTTTATAACATTCACGGATGATTATAGCAGGTACACAATAACATACTTAATCGCGCATAAATCGGAAGCCGTTATCAAACTGAAAGAATACATAGCGCTAACAAAAAATAAATTTGGCAAGTTGATAAAGGCAATAAGGTCCGATAACGCAAAAGAGTATATCAGTGATGAATTTGAAAACTGCCTGATAGAAAACGGGATAGAGCGTCAATTGAGTGTTCCCTATTCTAGCCCACAGAACGGCGTTTCAGAAAGAAAGAATAGAACGATAGTGGAAATGGCTAGAACCATGTTGTCGGACGCCAAGTTACCTAAGCAATTCTGGGGGGAAGCTGTCATGTCCGCCACCTACCTCATCAACCGTCTACCAACAAAGGCTAACAAAAATAACATGACACCCTATGAACTTTGGTATAAAAGAAAACCCGATCTCTCGAACATCAAAACATTCGGATGTAAGGCATTTGCCTATGTCGACAAACCTAAAAGAAATAAATTAGATGAGAAAGCCATCGATGGAATAATGTTGGGATATGATTTCAGAAGCAAGGGCTATAGGATATACACGGGTGAAAATAAAATTATAATATCTAGAACCGTAAAATTCTTCGAAGAAGGTATAAAAGATGAGGAAATTAAACCCGCCAAAGAAAATCAAAACAACGAACAAACTCCCGCAGATAATATTGAAATTGATCTAGAAGAGCGCGACGATGATCAGAATAACGCCCCGACCGACACATCCCTTGAGCCGAGAAGATCGCAAAGACAAAATCGTGGCGTACCACCTAACCGTTATGGAATAAGCGCAAACCTGTGTCAAATTCAGGAGCCAAAGTCATGGACAGACCTACAAAATATCAATGACGCAGAAACTAAAGATAAATGGCTAAAAGCCACTAGTGAGGAAATAGATTCTCTGAAGCAAAATAATACTTGGAGATTAATAAAACCTATCCCGGGAAAACGCGTCATAGGTTGTAGGTGGACGTTTAAGGCAAAAAGGGGAGCCAACGGGTCTATAGAGCGATATAAAGCCAGATTGGTCGCTAAGGGATATGCTCAAAAATATGGAAGCGATTTCGACGAGACCTACGCACCCGTTGTAGCGCATACCAACCTGCGAGCGTTCTTAAACGCAGCGGTGTACAAAGACCTTAAAATAACTCACCTAGATGTCAAAACTGCTTTCTTACATGGCGATTTAGAAGAGGAGGTTTATATGCATCAGCCAGAGGAATACATAACAAAAGGGGAAGAAGATAAAGTGTGTAGTTTAAACAAAGCGATTTACGGCCTTAAGCAGGCAGCTAGGGCGTGGAACCAAAAAATAAGTAAATCTCTAAAAGAACTAAATTTCGTTGAATGCGCGTCAGACAAATGTCTGTACAAAAGAGTCCAAGATGGAAAAATCGCATACATAATAGTGTATGTTGATGACATCTTAGTCGCAGGAGACAAAACAGACACACACGAAATATACACTGAATTATCAAAGCAATACGAAATCAAAAATTTAGGTGAAGTAACACAATATTTAGGCATAAACATAAAGGAAAAAGCAAACGGTAATCTAGAATTAGACCAGGAACACAAAATAATACAAATCGCAGAAAAATTCAATTTGTTAAATGGTAAGCCTACGTATACACCCATGAATACTAACTACTTTAATCTAGATCCAAACGGGAAACTAATGGGAGATAACGTAAAATTTAGACAGGCTATAGGAGGGCTTCTATACATTGCAACTTTAACTAGACCCGACATAGCATCAGTCGTTAACATCCTGGGAAGAAGGAATGAATCCCCAAGGGAAGTCGATTGGCAAGCTATCGAGAAATTAATTAGATATCTGCTTACTACCAAAGATCTTAAATTCGTCATAGATAAAACAAAACCTCCAATCCTAACGGCATATAGTGATGCCGATTGGGGGAACGACAGAATAGACAGGAAATCAACCACTGGAAACTTGTTTAAATTAGGAATTAATATATTGGCATTGTCATCGAGGAAGCAGAGTTGCACAGCACTCTCGTCCACGGAGGCTGAATATATCGCTGCCTCTAATGCAGGTCAAGAGATTTCGTGGTTGTTAGACCTGTTAAATGACCCCGAACTATGTCAACAACTACCCGTAACATTGTACGAAGATAACTTATCAGCCATAAGATTGACCGAAAACGAAAAGGCACAGACAAGAACTAAACACGTGGAAGTTAAGTATCACCACATCAGACATCTATGCCAGAATGGTATAATCAAAATAACTTATTGCCCATCGAAGTTAATGCTGGCAGACGTGCTCACCAAGCCGTTGCCTAAGCCTCATTTCGAGTGTTTGAGAAACAAGTTAAACATTCTACGCTCGTCGGTTTGACATAAAAAGCGGGGGTGTTGGAAAACGTCCCAGTGTAAGTGATTTTATGTCCAACATCACCTCGTTTGTGAAATGCCAATTTCCTCGTGACATATGCAACGCGTTTTTTAGTTGTGAAATATGTTCCAAGATGGCGACACTTCCCTGAGCTATGGTGGCGTAAGATCACAGACTAGCGAACAATTGTGTAAAAGACTTTTGTTTCGAAAAGGCGACAACAGATCGCAGCACTACAGAACTTTTCTGATAGACTCATTTTAAATAGAACCTTTTTTTGCTTGTTAAGCAGTTTTTATTGTTTCAGGCTTTTTTACTCTGTTTTAACTCTTGTGGGCCTCTTTTTTACTTCTCACTCGAATGGCCGATGTTGTCGAGCCAACAACGCACGATTTTCTGTGCGTTGTTCTATTGTTAAAACCTTGTATCTCCGTGGATCCAATATCATGATTCAAATTATATCACTAATCTTATTTTATTCTTCTTTTATAGTGTGAGTGTTCGACCTTATGTAACCAAGATATAGCATTAGATTAAACGGTTTTATTCTGCACTTCTGCTCATCAATGAATACCACTTACACATTTTTTCAAATAAAATTAATCGAGTGTTTCTAGGTGATCAACGTGAGAAGTCAAGCATTCTGTGTTCACTTACCAGAAAGGTAAGAAAAAACTTTCTATCTTTCATTGTTGATACAAATACTTTTGGTATAATAATTTTATATTTAATACTGGGTCTTTAGCTTCAAGCTAATCGCGAACTCACCCCTTCTAGATATTTTTAAAAAAATCAAAACCTTGAACGCAGTGCGTACCTCTTGAGAAAATAGAGGCAAATCTATACGATTAAAACAGATAAAATCAAAAGCAAGTCTCATGTAACTGAATATCATTTAAGTAAACCTGATTAAGAAAGTTTTTTTCTTTTAACCTACGAAGTATGTAACTGTTTTGTTTATTTTGAATTTATTGTTACACCTTGTGCATACGTCACTCACTTTCTCATTCATCATTTAATTTATAGAAGATAATTTTTAACTGTTTTCCAACGATAGAGGTTTTGAGAAAGAAATGCTCGTCTTTCTTTTTTTTTTCAGGTATGTACTGTACTGTACACACATAGCTCTTTTAAACGGATGTTTCGATTTTCATACTTTTTCTTTGTTAGAAAGATCTTGTTCTGTTGCTGGCCACGTTTCTATTTCATTAGGATCTAAAAATGGTGCATTTGTCGATTTGTCGATTCCTTGACCCTTTTTCAGAGATTAACTTTCGCGCAAATTGCCCAACCGTCACAAATTTCGAGTATGGTGTATTAAGGTAAAGTTGTGAAAAAAATAAAAGTAAACATCCCTTACTAACTCTGCAAAAAATTATCGTAGAAGAAAGTTACTGGTACCACACGATTGGTAATAAAGCCTACTTTTAAATGATGTATATAAAATTTGTTTAGGGGGCCATCTACATAATAAACTAACCACAACTTTATATATATATATATATATATATAGCAGGACACAATTCTGACAGCATAAATGAACTCTACACCCTTCAATTAGCCTAAAAACAAATTTTTATGCAATTCGTACGATAAGTTTCTGAGAAATTAATTATTTTAAAATGAGCGTATTTTAGGGGCTGTATCCCAATTGAAGTGCGGTACTCGATTGTTGACAGAGAGACCTTCCATTACCGTCTCAATACACGATGATTGAGTATTGAGTATTTGATACATGGAGCATTGAGACGGTAATGCCCCTTCTTGATCAAGGCATCTTAAGCACCACTCAAGCAATAATTGAAGACAGCTACATTACAGGATAGCATAAGAAATTTCAAAATATCTAGTCACTTCTATCATAGACGGCCCCTTAAACCACACAAAAAATCAGCACATTAGGAGTATAATTTCAGGAGATATTAATGAAACAATGAAAATGTAATTTAACATTAGAAGCACTAAATTTTGAATGTTTATAATTCAAAAACTTATTATTCAAATCACTTGAAATTTAGTGTCTAGCAATAGTTTGAATGGAAGATTTGAAATATCTTGTTAAAATTGCGTATTGCCTTTGAAAAAAATGAAGTTTGGGTTCGTTTTAATATGTAGATGGCCTTCTAAGCAAATTTTATATACAGTGAAACCTCCCTGTGCGACCACCTCCCTGAACGACCATTTTTTCATGGAACGGAATTTATTCCCATAGGCGCAATACTAATTTTACCTCTATTCAGAGACCACTCCAGTTGAACTCCCCCTATGAGCGACCCATTTCTTGGAAGAAAATGAAACGAATTCTCATTTTTCCTGGTCGCTTGAAGAAGATTTTATTAGAATAATAATTCCGGAGAGCGCATTATTCATCAAACTTATAAACAAAGTTTAGAATTTTTATTTATTCCGGTAACTTTTAAGTGTTTAAACCCCTTTGTGCCTTTTTAGACAATGAATTTAACTCTGATGACAAAGTAAGAATGACGGTCAATAAACTCCCCTCCCCTATTCTGTCAGGAAACTCTCAAAGAAATAGATATATAAATGAAATCGTCATAATTTGTTCCTGTCCAAAAAAAAAAAAAAAAAAAAAAATTGCATTTGTTTACTGAACTTCGAGAGGACTTGGAAATAAAAGTTATAGAAGATGAAACCGCAAAATCAAAGCAAACGTCAATGTATTCATTTTTTAAACTCTGCACTAATTAACTTATGTAATTAACTTTTGTTTTGATACTTAAATTTTCATATTTTTTTCCTAATGTGAAAAATAAATTTTAGTAACGTTAATTGTTACCCTTTTTTCAACAATTATAATCTAGATTTAAACATGACCTCCATTAAGAGACCATCTCTCAGAGCGACCAATTTTTATTGGAACGGAACGTGGTCGCTTTATGGCGGTTTTACTGTACATCATTTAAAAGTAGACTTTATTTCCAATTGTTCGGTACCAATAACTTTCTTCTCCGATAATTTGTCGAGGAGTTAGTAGGAGGTGTTTACCTTTTTTCTTTCCCACGACCCTGTACATAGCACTTCTTTACGTTTCTAAAATGGGCGTCGTACCTTGCACAAATTTCTTTACAGAAACAGGAAAAGCCTTTTCATATAGCATCGTTTACTGGACTTAAGAAGAAACTTAACCATGTTTGACAATCGTCCTATAAATAGGACAGCATACATTTCTCGCTCATGCTCATAAAATATGTGTGCTATTGCTTTTGTTTCAGTATTACATTACTGTGAAAGAATCATTCATTAACACCGAGTTAATATTTAATTTTTAAAAACTTATTTGTAATAAATTTTCAAAATCTACCAATTTTGAGAGAATGTAAAGAAGTTTTAGAAACGTAAAGAAGTGCTATGTACCTTAATACCATACAACGTCATTGCCAACTACATAACTGTAAAAAAAAAAAAAAAAAAAAAAAAACTATCTGAAAAAAATGTGATGTTGGATTTTGTTTGAACTGTTTCTTACCATTTCATTTGAAAAGAGAAGTTTGAGTAGGGGAGACCGGGGGAATGGCGACACCTTAAGGGAATTTAATTTTTTTCACCTCAAAAAATTATTTATTTTTCAATAGTAAAAATTCTAAAGCTAAATCATAATCTTTGGTATTTGTATAAATTTAACCGTAATCATAATAACTGTAAAGTAACCACACATAAAAAAGCTTTCTTTCAACCTGTGTACAGTGGTGGGATTACCCAAGATGCTGGAGTAATTCCGCCACTGTATCGTGGTAATGACGCCACTCTTTAATGACCTAGTAAATACATAAAATGGATACTAAGAAACACATAACCTACTGAAAATATTTAGAAAGCAATAATTTATCAAAATAATGAATAATTATAATGTCCCTTGAGCTAGATTTATTAATGTGTTAAGCTAACAATTTAACTCAAGTCCCCCTTTGCATTGTGGCGGCATTACCCCGAGAGGATAATATAGCGGAAATCCCCCAGCAAAGCCGAAAGAAGAACCGAACTTGTTCAACAAATTGCATCAAAATATCGGCGAATGCATGTAGATTACGGGTAATATTATCTTAAATACCTAATGTTATAATAAAAGGTGTTTACCTCTACTCATTTGAAGCTCCAAAATAGGAAGCAACTAGATGAAAACTAAATTTTTCACTAGAACAAGCGAACGACGTACAACAAAATCATTCTCACTCTAGGCACTGTTTCTATTGTTGGCCGCTATAATGTAGGCGCATTCACTATCTCAACTGCAGTTAGTTTTTAAACTAGGCGGGGTGGTGGCCTAACCCCGAGTGGGGCCATTCTCTCGGTCTCCACTACTAAAAACGAAAAAAAAAAATAGTGTCGTAACAGGTGGATTTGACTATAGTAACGATCTATAATAGGACACCATGTAAATTTGAAGATAATAATATTTTGGTAAATTTTTCAATTTTATGTCTTTCCTTGTGTCCTTAAGAAGCTAAACCATAATTCTTGAATTAATTTTTTTTTCAATACTTCGCTAAATATGGGTTAAAATGAATGTACATTAGTCTTGAATAGGATGAGGTAACCACATTTTATTCGAACACGAACTGGCTGCGGTTCGAATGGGATTGAATCACGTTTCGGGTACTCTAATAGAATTTTCGTGTTCGCGTCGGGTATAATCCATAGAACACTAATATGAATAACAATAAAGAATTGCCACGAAACACAAAAGTAACAAACAATATTTTGAAGTCAGCTTATTTTTTTTTTTTTTTACTCCTTACAAATTACTTGTTAACACGTTGAATGCCAAGCCTATTTTGTCTGTCTTTCCATTTAGGCCACGAAATAAGACTCCCGTTACAGAATCTAAGTGTCGGTCACCAATGACTGACGCGGCCTAAATGGAAAGATCAGTGTCAGTCACCGGTTACTGGCATAGCATTCAACGTGTTAACCTTTAACTGATGTTACTGGTCTCACAGACCACTACTTTTTTCCATTTTTATAGTTTAAATTGTAACTTTCAGTTTAACTACAAACACTACCGAAATTTTGTTTCGTTTGGAACTTTAGTTCTCCAGAGACTCAGAGTTTGGAACTTTAGTTCTTCATTATCACCAGTTACTTTTGAATAGATGAATTTTAATTATAACAGTCCTGTACAAAAAGTTTAGTACAAAAACACCATCCTATGAATCCTGCTATTCATCTTTCGATGGAGCGGTCTCACAAACCGCTTAACAACAGTTAGGTGACAATTTCTATCACATCCGTTAAAGGTTAATAAGATTTTAAATCTACTAAAATATTTTAACTCAACAGCAACAAAAATAATCTAAATTATGACTACTATGACTAAATTATGTATGAGTTATTCTATGTTATATGCATTATTCGATTCATTTAAGAAACTGATGAATCTTTCTTACTTACTCTTCATACAAATGAATTAACTGAACTTGAGACTAAATTTAAAATTTTAACTTGTGAAATATTTTTATTTATATTGAAGAAGAGGAAAGTATTTTTAAAAGGAAGTTAGATTTTTAAATGATAAGTGATTTGTGGAGGATTACCTTTAATAAAAATTGCTTAAAATGGAAGAAACTTTGACTATGCGCGTTTTATATTAAAAAGTTGATGCATTAGTAAAAAGTATTTCATTATGTCAGGTTCAGAAAGTGTAATCTCTTTAAAGGGTTTTTAAAGATTCAGTTGCTGAAAGTCGGTTATATACAGTGAAACCTCCCTGTGCCACCACCTCCATTAAGCGACCTCCTCCTGAACAATCATTTTTTTTTCATGGAACGAAATTTATTTCCATAGGCCCAATATTAAATTTACCTCCATTCAGAGACCATCCCAGCTGAACTTTCTCCGTGAGCGACCCATTTCTTTGAAGAAAATGAAACAAATTCCCTATTTTCCTGGTCGCTTGAAGAAGGTTTTTTTTAGAAAAATATGATTCCGGAGAGCGCATTATTCATCAAACTTCTAAACTAAGTTCAGATTTTTTTTTTTTTAATTCTCGTAACTTTTAAGTGTTTAAACACCTTTGTATCTTTTTAGGCAATTAATTTAACATTTGGAAATTTTTCCAGAGAGAGACATTCGCCTTGCATACAATATTTCAAGTGAATATCAAATTTCAAATTATTTGCTTAAAAGGCGCAAAAGCCAACCTAGTGAAAAATATTCCATGCCGAAACTCGAACCCGGGCCATCAGTATAGCGCACTGACGTTCTATCGACTAAACCACATACAACGATACCCAGCCTGGAACTTCTCACTATTACAAGTTGGCAAGGCTACAAACGCAACACAAGATGGGATATTTTTCCGTGAGTCACCTTTACGCCTTTTAAGCAAATAATTTGAAATTTGAAATTTGATTTTCATTTGAAATTAATTTAACTTTGATGAGAAATTAAGAATGACGGCCAAACTCCCCTGCCCTATTCTGTCAAGAAACTCTCAAAGAAATAGATAAATTAATGAAATCGTCATTAATTGTTCCCGCCAAAAAAAAAAAAAAAAAAAAAAAAGAAAAAAAAATACTGAATTTCGAAAGGACTTAGAAATAAAAGTTATAAATGATAAAACCGTAAAATCAAAGAAAACATTTATGTATTTAATTTTTAAACTCTGCAGTAATTAACTTGTGTAATTAACTTTCTTGTTTTGTACTTAAATTTTTATATTTTTCCTAATATGAAAACTAAATTTTAGTAACATTAATTGTTACCTTTTTTCAACAATTAAAATCTATTATTTAAACATGACCTTCACTAAGAGACCACCTCTCGGAGCGACCAATTTGTATTGGAACGGAACGTGGTCGCTTTAGGGAGGTTTTACTGTAATTGAAAAAATAATCTGTTTGTTAAGAACACATGATTTTTTCTCTATCAATGCCTGTAATTTGATGACAAGAAATACAAATTATTACTTATATTAAAGTAAAATCAAAGGGTATCCCCCCAAAAAGCTAGTGCTTATATAAATAACTTTAAAAACCAGCAGGGGCAACACCGGGGTTTAGGTTCAGACAGATCTCAGGGATAACGGCGTCTTTGTATTGGTCGGGCGGTGCTTTCGATTTTTTATTACTTTTTAAGGATCTGAATCGGTCCGATGAATTCATCTCCGCCTCTTTCCATTGTTGAGTTGAGACTCCCCTTTCTTTTGACGATGACCACAGAACAGTTGGAAAAGAAAGGCCAGATGACGTTTTCTTTATAGCTTTCGTGGGACAGGTTTGAAAAAGAGCATGAGGAGAGTAATGGATTGGTGCTGATGGGATTTGAACCAATGATCTCATGATCAGGAGGCGAGAACGTTAGCGTCGAGCAAAAAGCCAAGCCAGTTACTCTAAGCTAGTAACTCGCTTCATACTGATCAAGTCAAATGAGATTGCTAAACACTCCATCTCCAGTGAGGAAGACATCTTGTTGACATCTGACAAGCGATATGCACTCGTGAGTGATACTGTCGTAAGCATTTGTGATGCGCAGGATGACAGGCTTTGTGCTGTGAGTGTTTCACAGGCTTTGAATGCAGGGCATGATTTATTTATTGCTGCCATCTGTTGGTTATGAGAGAAGATGATTGTTGCTGAAGGTTTCTGTTGCATGGTCACCAATGAAGAGAGTGACGGATTGGCTCCGTCAGTGGGATACGAACCAGGGATCTCAGGATCACGAGGCGAGTACGTTAGCGTCGAGCAAAAGCCAAGCCAGTTACTCTAAGCTAGTAACTCGCTTCATACTGATCAAGTGAGATGAGATCACTAGAAGAAAATAAACGGAGCCTATTGCGTTAGCAGCTAAATCTGCGAAACAAGCGGAATTTAGAATAATGTCGCGAAACGCTCATGCATCTATGTACGTCAACAAGGTGTTTTTCTCGGAAGAATGTTATTATTTTTCCAACAAGAAATCACTCAGAGGAGTGAGAAGACAGTTTCTTGAAAAGTCTATAGTATATGCGCCATCACGCAGTAATTAATTGAATAATGTATCGATTTCGTAATGATCGTACAATAATCTGGCATTCTGAAACGAACTTTCGTGGGCATGATTATACATCAGATATGTGTGTAGAAGACGGAGCAGAGCAATTTGAACATATATTGGTAATTTAGAACAAATAAATATGTTTTTGAAATTTCTTTGTACTTTTGCGAAATTTCCTGCGTTTTTTGTGGACGCTTTGTATTTAAACTTATATTGCTGTTCATAAATTCTGGTGGAATAGCTCTCCCACCACCACCGCCTTTTACCCTTATCTATCCAGCTGACAACCTCAAGTACTTTGAATAAAAAGCTGTTTGTACAGGCATAAAAATAGTTTGCAATTTTCACTTCAAGAAATAAATGTTTATTGTCTTCAAAAAGAAAAAACAGCTCAAGCATTACGTTTGGCAAAAAAAGCGAGGAAAAGTTAACAATAAATCTCGTCATTTTCTCAAATACTAATAACTTTAAATTTATGTATGCTATAATTTTCAAAATGCTATAATAATTCTTATTTTTAAGATACTAATACTCAGAAACTTTTTTTAAATTCGAACTGAAAAAGGCTTTTTATATTACCACAAGTAATGACTGAAAATTTAGAGTTTAGTTTATGCATTTTGTAGTCTCTATAATATTCAGAATAAGAATTAAAAAAAAAACATTTATTATGCTTTAAAAGATATACTTGAAGTAAATAAAGGGTAATGGTTTGTTGACATCCATAAAAATATTAACGAGAGCATTTTACTCCAAGCTCGTATTGTAACGCTTAGCTTTCTTTCTTTAAAACCAGATCTTAAAGTGCAGATTTATCCATTACCTTGGTTTCTTTTATGACAGCATGATAAAAAAAATATCACGATCCATTAATATTAATCTCTTAAGTCAACGAGATTAGTTTTATAATTACATTACTTGAAACAAAAACAAAGATCTTATTTAATTACCTTTAATGTTTAAAAGTAATTTGCTTTTATTATGATCGTAAGATAAGTACAAATATGTATATTTTGACCGTGACATAGGGTGTTCACAAAAGGGTGCAGTTAAAAGCAATTTCTCCTTTCTGGATTTTCAAATATAATTAGTAAATTTTATTTTTATCTGATGATTTTGAATAATGTACTAATAGAATATTACTCTAAACTTTAAATAATTAAACACTTAAAAAAATTAACTAAAGATTTTTTTTTTTGTCAGAACCCACGTAAGATAATTTTTTATTTTGATTGCTTTTCACAATCATATCGCTCACCCGCAAGAAAAGTGACATATCTCGGCAAAAGTAAGTTTCACAGGAGAGGCAAAAGAAAATTTGCATGATTTTACTGTAACATGAAATTATACACTTAGCTCTGCACACAGGAGTAAAAACGTGCATAAAAGCGTAAAACCTTTAAGAATGAAGACGTAAATGAGACTTGGAGGGTTGAGTAATTTACCTCCCCAAACAATCCACACCCTTGTGTGGTCACGAATGGACATATAGTGTAATAATGCGATTTTCTACACTTATGAAACTTTTTCTGTAGTAAGACGCACCTGTGACAGAACTATTAGTGGGATAAAACGCAAAATAAATTTTTGCGAGATGTGTCACTTTTCTTGTAGGCGAGCGACATGTTCAAATATGATAATTAAATAATTTCATATAAATAAACAGGGAATTCAGGAAGGCGGAGCGCCCCTTTACGAAATACTAATCTGTTTCAATCTTCCCTTTAAAAAAAAAAAAAAAAAAAAAAATATATATATATATATATATATATATATATAATAAGTGAAAAAGCTTATTTTTGGATTTTTAATATTTAATATTTCCTATTTATACATTGTTTTTTAGGTTGATATGTTTAAAAATTGTCTTCGTGGCAGGGCCGAAACTAGCCTTTTTTTGCACCCGCGGCAAACATGGATTTTGCCTCCACCCTCTTCGGTAAAGTATATTTACAACGAGAATTTTAACCAAGTTATCTTCTTTTGATGGACTGATGACTTCCATTATTATGAAACAGCCGTTATAAATGAAGCGTTAGGGGAAGATGAAAGAGCAACTTTTAACGACTAACTTTTTACGTCTGCTCTTTCAGAAGAAAATGATCCATTCCAAAGTTCGATTGAAAAAAAAACTATTTAATACTTAGAGCAGAAAGAAGAGGCTGCACCTGCAATTTTCATGACACTAATAGAATCACATAGCTGCCAATGTGTATGATTTAGTTACCTCTAAAATTTAATACAAATTTTTGCCATATTTAATCTTTGACAATTGTTAGACTTTTTAAACTGAATTTACAGAAATTACAGCCAAGTGGCTGTCAACTCGTAAAACTTGGCTAAAAATGCTAACTTTGACAACATTTTCTAAATGAATCTTTGCCTTTATTAGAAAATGACAAACTCTTTAATTTGTTGGTATCTGAAAACAAAATCGGTAAATTTTATATTTTTACGAATATTAATCCAAGTTTTTTGTATTTACGAATGAAAATGACTTCGCAGAAGTATCAGAAAAGTAGTTAGTTTGGATCTGGAATAGTTTTCAATATAAAAAATTCTCATAACGAGATGGGATCCCCTCCCACCCCAAAAAAGGAAATTAATGACCCCCTCTAAATGGTGAGCTGGATCCGTCCTTGGCTTTGTCAAATATTGATTGATTAAAATCTTGGAAACGGAATCGAAAAGAGTCGAAAAAAATTCCGCTTTATACAGGATCCTTTTGTCATATCATCTTTAGATTCTTCTATGCTTTGTCATACGCCAAACAGGATGATTTTAACAATACCGTGCTAAACATAGATGTGAGAAAAATCGATAAACAAAATTATCATTTGGCGCCCGGTGCACATGCCCCCTCTGCTCCCCCCCCCTTAGTTTAGGCCCTGCTTCGTGGGCATTCTGACAAAAAAAGGGGGGGGGGCAAAAATCCAGTTTATCTTATTTCATGTTTGCCATGTTGTGCCCTTCATTTAAAAAAAAAAGTAGCTTTTGCAGAAGACTACACGCACATCTGTTCCAACCCCCACCCCTCCCTTTATTTTATTCCTCAGGCTCCCATGAAACCAGATCCTAAAGTGAATATTTATCCATTACCATCTCTTTTTTGTGACAGCACAATAAAAAATATCACGATTCATTAATATTAATCTTTTAAGCCAATGAGATTAGTTCAATATACATGAATGAGCTTTTTTATAATTACATTAATTGAAACAAAATAAACAAAGATATTTAATTATCTATAATCTTTAAAAATAATTTTCTTTTTTTATGATTGCCAGATAAATTCAGATATGTTGATTTTGATAATGTTCGCAAAACTTAATGAATCTCAGAAAAATAAAATTTCTTTTATTATGGATTTGTCAAGTTATTTTACATCATGAAAAAGCACAATCTAAGGCCTTGATATTATACTAAGAGACAAACAAATCGGATTCAGAAGTTGAGTCTTAATTTTATTTACATATATATGTATAGCCACAGATAAAGTTTTTATATAAGTTCAATTATGCATGAAAGAGCTTTTTTATAATTCAATTACTTGAAACAAAAATAAACAAAGATAATTTTTAATTACCTAAAAGGTTTAAATACAATTTTCTTTTTTGATGATCGCCAGATAAGCACAAATATGTAGAATTTGATAACAATCGAAAAATATAATGAATCTGAGAAAAATTAAAGTTTTCTTTAATTGTATATTTTTAATATTATGGATTTAAAGCAGCATTGTATTACGTTGGTACAAAAATAATGCATGATTTTTCAATTAAAATTTAAGGCGCTTTAACTTTTTTCAAACTACATATATTTAATCAAAGTAAGAGCCTTTACAATCAATACATTTTTGACAACGAGAAACGAGCTTAGTGATACATGTGACTCTGGGCTTCTGGAGGCGACAAACCCTTGGAAGGTGATTCCGACTTCATCTTGATTGACGAAAAATTGTTCCCTTCAAGAAGTCGTCTAAGTGTTTAAAGAAGTGGTACAGTAGAGTCCCGATTATCCAAGTTAATATGGACCAAGCTGACCTCGGATAAGCAAAAAACTCGGATAAACCGGATTTACACAAATCGTCACCAACTGAGGAGATGAAATATAAATTTTCACTTAATTCATTAATTTTTATGGTGCTAGCAACATTTCCGTTACTTTTAAGAAAAATGGGGAATGAAATTGTTTATTTGAAAAAGCCTTTGATTGTTTTTTGTTTGTTGAATGTCAATTTTGCTGCAGTATTACGCTACTGCATAGTTATCAATTTCTAATATTTTTCCTTACCACTAAAACTTACCACTAAATTTTGCTTAATTCAATCGCCGAAATCTAACAATTGTCAACAATTAAATATGGCAAAAATTGGTATTAAATTTTAGAGGTAACAAAACCTACAATTCATCTTCACCTAACTCTTAATTTATAAGGGCTGTTTCATAATAATGGAAGTCATCAGTCCATCAGAAGAAAATAACTCAGTTAAAGCAGAAACTCGGTTAAGCGGGACTCGGATAATCGAGACTCTACTGTAGTCGGTTGGCAAGAGGTTTAGTGAGTAAGGTGGGTGAGGTAGTGTTTCGTAGACCAACGTGTATAACTTTTGGATGGTAAATTGGGCGACATCACTTATCGTTCAACTCGTGCGGCACCTACTTATCGAGTTTGTTCACCTTGCCGATTTGCTCTAAGTGGTGAACGATACTAGAATGGTCAACGTGGAGTTCATTCGTAATTTCTCGAGTTGTTTTGGTTTGATCAACTTTGAATATTGCCCTCAGTTGATCATCGTCAACAACAAAAAGACGAGCGCGACCACCCTTGTCTTGAAAGTCGAAATCTCCTCCATGAAAGTTATTAAACCAACTCTGAACTGTGCTTACGTTGATGCTTCCCTCGCCCCAAACTTCCTTAACCTTTCGCACGATTTGTACTGCACTGCGAATTTTTCGAAATTTGACGAAAATCTTGTTTTGACATCTCAGATTCCGAAGCCAATGCTAACAGCCAAAAAAAAAAAAAAAAAAAAAAAAAAAGAACTTGCAAAAAAGTGCTTAAAATAAGCTTTAAAATGATATATGGGCGATTCTATGCAAATAGGCCATTTTCACCACGGTGATGAAGAAAAAATAAATCATGTCAGAAGCTTCTAATTTTTTGCAACAAGACTCTAGAAAAGATATTTATTGGGGGGAAAAAATAGCTGTCAGGCTTAATATTGAGAAATTCTATAATTATTAGATTCTTATTAGAATGAGGGGATGGTGAGGAAATGGCAATTATGTGAAAAACAATTTCAAATAATATTTTAAGAAAACTTTTGTCCAGGAGAATTAAATCTACATCCTTTGCTGTCAAAAGGCTCTAGAGGTTCTTTTTTTTTTAATGTCACATATTGCGTAGTCATAAATAGCCTCTTTCGTATGCCACTTAAACTTTCCATTGCCTGTAGGTTCAACAACATTTCCTTTGACTGATTTTCATCAATTCCCAATAGTTCTCCAAGATAAATTTCAATTTTATGCTCCAAAATTATCCAATCCAATGATTTAAAGGCTCTGTTAAATAAAATTTATTGAGTCCCCATTGTTTGTATGCCAAATACCCGAATAGAGAATTCTTTTTTGCTAATGTCTTTCGAAATGCACAGATTGGATTTCTTCAGTGAATTTACAAATGAATTTTTCGCTGAAATCTCTATATGCCATAAGATATAGTTTTGTGTTTAAAAAGACTTTATTTTCTTAATTGCTTCATATTAATAAGCTACATTTCTGCTGTGTACCAGCAACATTTTAAACTGAATGCTAAATTTTTTCACAAGTTCTTTTGATGAAATTTCGCCACGAACTTTTTTTTGGTTTCCTTGATGACTTTTCTTTACATTTTACGTAATAAATAACATTTTATACACCGATTTACTTAAAAATACGCTTTTATTTTCATCAAAAGCATTAAATTTTCAACAAAAATATCTTTTTTACAAGTTTTTAAAAATGATAGAACAATTCTCTCACATAAGAATCATTTCCTCACACGAGGGAATGATAAAATGTACATTATTAGCTTTTAAAATTTGTAACACCAAGTAAATTAAAAACACAGTACATATTTTCAAATTATCCCTTCAGGGAAAACTAAACCACCCAGTAACACGTTTTTAGATAATAAATTATTTTTATATATTTAAATGAGGGAATGATAACCTCATCTTAGCATTTTCCCAATCTATTATATTATTCCTTACACACTGAAGTATTTCTCTAGGATGGCTGAAAATTGTTTTATGTGCATTGTTTCAGTCTACAGTAGTACCACCTATCTCAGATATCAAGAATTATTAATGAGTGAGGAAATGATATGAAATATGAGTTGCAAAGTTTTTGACAAATAAAAATTGCATGTGCAGAAAAAAAATGTAATACATCGAAATAACACTTTGTGATCATATTAAAAGGCAGAAGTCAGACAAAAAAAAAAATAAATATTTTAGTAACAAATAATGTTTTTTATATTTTTGGGTGGTAGTAGTTTCATGTGGGGGAATGATATTTTACAGGTTTAAAAATATCTTTTAAATATATGTTTTAATTACTACTTCAATTTTATGAGCTAATATAATAAAACCATGTCTAAACTACAAGTTAAAAAGTGCATTAGGTTTTTCTGTTGAAAAAAATTAAATATCCTCCAGTTTCCTCAATATGGCCTATTTGCGTAGAATCACCCATATAATACATGTCACTAGGATTAAATTTTGTATACAAAGTACTTATAAAATAAGTTGCATTGTAAAATCATGCATTATTTTTGCACCAACCTAATACTTATGTCTAAAATGTTACTATCTAAAAACCATCACAATAGATGATTTTTTTTAAAACACAGGTTGATTTAAGGGTGATACAGCACACTGCAGCAAACATTTTTTGTGTAGGAAATTAGGATTGCAATCCATTTATTTAGTAAAAAATACAGGGTGTCTCACTACAATCCGAATTCTGTTTTTTTTTTTTTTTTTCACAACTTAGCAATAATGAAGGTATTTTATTGAAATTTAGAACAGACATATTTTCCTTTCTGTTGAATGTAACGCTATCTCGAGAATGGGTATGAACGGACCATTATCCACATCGCAATAGCGCTCAACTAGATACAGTGAAATACGTTTAACACGAAACTAAGGGAATCGAAAATTTTTTTTCGTGTTAAAAGAATTTCGCGTTAAGAGATCAGTAAAAAAAGAACAAAACTTACAAATATTTTCGACGGCGTGAAATTTTATTTCGATTTCCTGTTAAACTACTAATAAGTTGCATCCATTAGGATGAAAATCAAATAAAAAAATACTGTTTTTGGGGGAAAAAGTCAGATATCTTCTTTTTTAAGTGTCTTTTTCAGCATTCTGAGATCTAGCTTGTTTGAACGAAATAAGCAAAGCTGCCTCTAAATCTCCGTGCTTAGCAGTTCTTATACGTTTTCTCTCTGGCTTAAACATGCTGCACTCAAACCTTAACGTAATGGGATCCTTGTTTTTCATTATTGTGTATAAAGTAGAATTGGCAATGACAAATTCTTTGCAGATTTTTGTTTTCGTCCTTCTTTTTCATCAATTGCATTAAGCAGCTTCATCTTCATTGGAAACGAAATAGCAGTTTGTTTTCGCACCAATTTCTCAGCCATTGCGCTAATAAAACATAAGCAAATTTACAAAAAACACGAATTCACTGATTTTCCCCCATAATTTAGTGGTTTTAACACAAAATTCACCAATTTCAACTCAAACTGACTAGCTCGAAAGTGAATTTTTTCGTGTTAAACGATTTTTGTTTCGTATTAAAAGAAAAAAAATGCATTAAATTGCATAGTATACTGTCCGGACCACTATATCATTTCGTGTTAACCGATTTTTCATGTTAAGCGTTTTCGTGTTAAACGTATTTCACTGTACTTCATATTTGCGAATGTAATTGGCAGCATATACGGCTTCACTCACCGAAATATTGTACACTTCCACCACTTTTCATGACGTCATCGCATCTTACACAAAACAATGCAAATCTGTTGAAGTTTTCTGTGACAAATAGCGTATTTTTATTTCGTTACTGTTATGAATAATAGCTGTGTTCATTTTAGAGACAGACACCACCTTGTATGTTTGTCTGAATTTACCCTGGTTTTTTTTTTTTTGTTGTTGTTGTTCAAAAACTGTTTATTGTAGCATGATCTACCACCCTATAAAGTCTGTAACGTGGAATCTTGAGTCATCCTGACATATATATGTAGGGGAGACCGGGGGAATGGCGACACCTTAAGGGAATTTAATTTTTTTCACCTCAAAAAAATGTTTATTTTTTAATAGTAAAAATTCTAAAGCTGAATCATTATCTTTAGTATCTGTATAAATTTAACCGTAATCATAACTGTAAAGTAAGCACACATAAAAAAATTTTCTTTCAACCTCTGTACAGTGGCGGGATTACCCAGGACACTGGGGTAATTCCGCCACTGTATCGGGGTAATGACGCCACTCTATAATGACCTAGTAAATACATAAAATGGATACTAGGAAACACATAACCTACTAAAAATGTTTAGAAAGCAATAATTTATCAAAATAATGAATAATTACAATGTTCCTTAAACTAGATTTATTAATGTGCTAAGCTTACAATTTAACTCAAATTGTAAAAGTCACCCTTTGCCATGGTGGCGGCATTACCCCGAGAGGACAATATAGTGGAAAACCCCCAGCAAAGCCGAAAGAAGAACCGAACTTGTTCAACAAATTGCATCAAAATGTTGGCAAATGCATGTAGATTATGGGTAATATTATCTTAAGTACCTAATGTTTCAATAAAAGGTGTTTACCTCTACTCATTTGAAGCTCCAAAATAAGAAGCAAATAGATGAAAACTAAATTTTTCACTAGAACAAGCGAACGACGTACAACAAAACCCTTCTCACTCTAGGCACTGTTTTTATTGTTGGCCGCTACAGTGCAGGCGCAATCACTATCTCAAACTGCAGTTAGTTTTTAAACTAGACGGGGTGGCGGCATAACCCAGAGTGGCGGCATTCCCCCGGTCTCCCCTACATAATCCTTGATAAAACTCTCGTTGAATGAAGCGCATTGAGGAATTTGACTCTTGAATATTGCAAATTAAATAATTTGTATGAAAAATAACTCGGTAAATACTCTCCTCCACATTTAGTTATTAGCTAATAGGCATACTTCATTACTAATTACACTATAGTATATCGTTATTTTAAATAATTATTTACGCACAACCAAATGAACCTCGGAACAAACGATTAAAAAATTTGTAATCAATTTCTGTAGCATCTGTTACTTGCGTATTTCACTTAGAGAATTATTTATTTAAAAAGGACGATTTCAGCCCTAATAAATATTCATAGAGAGGAACATTCACTGGAAATGTTTGACATATTCAAATCCTGCCTGGCACTGTTCTTCTAAATCACATATACAAAATTCATTTTTTTTTTAATTTTTTTTTTTTAGTTTTAAATGAAACCAAAGTAAACAATATTTCACAAGCGAAAGTCTTATAATTTTATGGTTATGACATCGATTAAATTACGGATTCTTTTGTCAAATGCTAGTTCTATAAATTAGACTGCAAAATGGAGACCGATAATTCCATAGATAAGAAACCTAAACAAAAGAATGAATCAATAAAAGTTAGTATTTTTCTTCTGAAAAAAGTTATTTAGCAATGGTGACCTCGTATAACCATTCAAACGCTTGAGTGCATCTGGCCAAATTTAGATATGACACGAGCCTTATTACAATAATTTTGTTTATTTGGATGTTTTAGTGTTTCTTTACAAAAAAAAGGGGGGAGGGGCAGAAAGCAAAAAATTTTTTTAATATATTTATTATTTGAAATATCTGAGTTATCAAATTATCAATTATTTCTCTATGTTTATAATTAATAATTAATTAGGTGCACCTTCAGATTCTACTCAATAAGCATATTTTGGAAAATGTCTCACAATTAAGAATTATTATTATAAAATTAATGTAATTTAAACAGAATGAAAATCATTCTATTAATTTTATTAAAAAAAATCAATCAAAATGGTCGTCCAATTAAGCTAAGATAAGAAGAATAAATTCATCTTTTTTCTGAAATGTGATGAATACTGTTCCTAGGCAACAGGTAGATTAATAAAAAGAAAAGTCTCCAGTTAAACTGATGACACTGAGCACACATTCTATTCACACTAATTATATATTATACTTTTATATCAAAGAATAATGCCCTTCAATAAATAAAATGAGGGGATTAGCTCTCGTTTCCCCTCTTTGTACTTAACCAATGAACCTCCAAATCTAATGAGGGATGCGCCTTATCAGAATAAACATGTATACCAAATTTGCAACAAATCAGATAATTCTGCATGAAAAAAAAAACATTTCGCTAAATTAGGGGGGGGGGTATTAGCTCCCCCCATTCCCCCTTTATACTTAACTAATGAAGGTCTAAATCTAATCAAGTAAAGCTCCTTATCATAATTTGAAAAAAAAAAAAAATTACAGGAAATTTGATAATTCTGCACGAAAACCCATTTATCTAAATTAAGAGGAGGTACTTGCCCCCTTTCCCCCTTTTATACTTAACCAATGAACCTCCAAATCTAATCAAGGAAGCTCCTTATCAGAATAAGCCGGTATATAAAATTCGAAGCAAATCGAATAATTCTGCATGAAAAAACCATTTATTTAAATTAAGAGGGGAGACTTGCCCCCTTTCCCCCTTTTATACTTAACCAATGAGCTTCCAAATCTAATCAAAAAAGCTCCTTATCAGAATAAACCGGTATACAAAATTTGAAGCAAATCGAATAATTCTGCATGAAAAACCATTTATCTAAATTAAAGGGGGGATTAACAGCCCGTTACCTCCTTTATAGTTAACCAATGAACTCCAAAAACTAACCAGGAAAGCGCCTTGTCAGAATGAACCTAGAAAAAAAAATTGAAGCAAATCGGATAATTCTATCAAGAGCTATCGCGTTACGCACATACGTACATACAGAACCGGCGGGCACATTAGCTCTCAGGCTTTGGTAGCCTGTGAGTTAAAAATAAAAAGCCTGCCAAACGAACAAATGCCAAGAAGAACACATTAGATCGTTTACTACTATATACCGCTTATTACAATACTTAGGCGAACTTTTCGATGTAAATTCGGCCCAACATGTAAGCGTAAAATATCAAATATCAAAGGAGCCAAGCATTGCAGAAAAATAAAAAGAAAAGTAGAAGAATCTTATGAAGAAGTACTTTAATTTGCTACCTAGCAGAACTTTGTAAGTTTACTATAAACAGAGATACAGAATTTTAAAATTTCTATGAAATTAGTGGACATGAACTGGTTAAAAAGTGTTTATTCATTCTGTCCGGTCTCTAACTTAGGTGAATATTCTTGGATAACCATGTAATTGCCATATGTTATTGAGGTTTACAGTGAAATGTTCAACAGAAAAAAAATGAAGTGTACAGCGTCTATAATCCGTTTACAGGGACCTTTAAAAGAATTTTTTTACATTAGCGTTTATGGGGGAAAATCTTTTGCAATGTATTTCAATGATGCTACACTACTTCAAACATAGCATTTATCGTTCATTGCATAGAATTTATCGTTCACTTACAAGGGCACATAAAATAATTCGATTACAGCACTGATGTCTATGAGCGATAATTGCTGGAGATGCTTTTTGAGTTGTGGTGTGCGTTTTAAAATTAAAGTAATATTTTGTGTATTACTTGTTGTGTTTAAATTCTATAGATAATGCAGAGTGCTGCACAAAAGAATTCGAGTGCATTTCTTTTTATTGACGGAAATTGCTGAAAGGGAATTTCAACTGTGCTATGTGTTTACTAACTAAACTAAATTTTATCATATTACGTAGTATAATACAAATCTGTAAATTATATACAAAGCTTCACAGCAGAATTTGCATACTTTTCGGACTATAGGTGGTTATTGCTGAAATTGAGTTTTCAAATTTGTTTATATGTTTTCCAAATTGTTTTTAACACTTTCCAACAAAGTTGAAAAGTGTTTATGCATTCGGTCTGTCTGTCCGTCTGGCCACTCTCTAACTCCCATAAATATACTCGGATTTTCATGCAATTGATAATCCATATTTAGAGTCACCTAACCATGTTTGGTATTGCATATGAAGTATGTGAGATTAATAGTTCATTTACAGAGCTACCCAAAAGAATTCCATTATATTATGGTATATGGGGGAAAATATTTTGCAGAGTATTTGAACGACATTACGCTGTTTCAAATGTATTGTAACGGATATAAATCCCTGAATTTCACTACAAGATGACTGTGACAGAATAGGGTATTCATAGCATTCATTTACACGGACACACAAAAGAAATCGGTTACAATACTGCCTTTGAGTAATAATTGCTAAAGTGCGTTTTCAGTTTCGGCTTGCGCTTTTAAATTTAACTGTTTTGATCATATACAGTGCTGCTCAAAGTATTCGTATAATTTTCTGATTGTAGATGGGAACAGCTGAAATTGGGTTTTCAAATGTGTTATGCGTTTCCATATGGTTGAATTAGTCATAATATTTAACTTATTAAACTATGAAGTTTTGTTACATTATTCTGAATGTGTTAGGAAGTGTTTCATAATCCATGCTTGGCGCATGATTTTCTTTCTTGTTTTAGATATATTTTTCCCACTTATTAAACGGGGAAGTATTGTCACAGTTCTGTATGTGCTGAAAAGTGTTTCATAATCAATGCTCCACACATTATTTTTCCTTCTTGTTTGTTTTCGAAAGCAAGTCTTTTCCCCCATAAATTTCCCGGCGAATTTGTAAAACAACAACGCAACAACAAATGAATCAGTCATTTTGAAAAGGGGTTCGACCGATTCAATATGTAAATAAATAAAACATTTACTAATTTTAATGACTAAAAGGTATAAATTAAAATTTTAAAAACAGTAAAAATAGGTTTATTCAACTGTTTACATGTTTCGACTCTACCCGAGTCATTTTCAAAACAAATAAATAAAAATAGTCTAAAATTGCACGGTCTATGAAACGGCATCATTCAATTTCTCACGTACTAGTTCATATTATGCACAGTATTTATTTTTTATTTTTTACTTAGATGTTTATTTTTATTTTTGTAACCATTGAGTAGCTCGAGCCAGTGACCCGGAGCCGAACCATTTTTGATGCTCCAGCTCCAGCTCCGCTCCTAGATAAAAGACTGTGGCTCCAGCTCCGGCTCCGGCTCCAGCTCGGCTCCGACTTCGCGCTTTTGAGTTGCAGATTTAAATTTATACATTTAATTTTTTGCTCACAAATTCTTTCTTCCTTTACCTTCATTAAAGATCTGACAAAATGCATTTTCCTTCTCATCAAACTTGAAATGCTTGTTCAGAAAATATGACATCTTTTAGCTTTTGCTTTTAAAATAGAAAGTTTGGTGGAATTTTAAACACTAAAATCTTAAATTTCTTCTACACTTTTCAAACAACCAAAATTGTTCAACTACACATGTAAACAACAGGAAGCCATATTTGTTTTCAAGTAGTGTTCTCACTTAGCTCAAGTAGAAAGTAGAAGTAAAGTAATGTTACCATGTTTTGAGAAGTTTTCCATCTCGAATAATAATTAAAAAAAAAACCTAAAAAGTGATATAATTAAAATACTGAATAATGATGTAATTAAAATATTTTAAGCCTGTAAATTTAAAAGACTGAAAAAAAAGATTTAAAAGAATATTAAAAACTAAAGGAGCCCTGTAGCTGGGGAAAATTTAGAGCTCCAGCTCCGGCTCCATCTCCAGAGAAAACACAGCTCCGGAACTCTCCGGCTCCGGGCTCCAGCTCCAGCTCCGGGTCTCTGGCTCGAGCCATACTTTTGGTAAGTTAAATGATGCTGAATCGTTACATATTGAATTTTTGCGTGTTACAACCTCTATGGTTTCTCTTATAATGGAAGACTGAAAGGAAAAATTATCTTGCTTTCATTGAAATTTATTTCGATGGTTTCTTCTTGATATAATGTTGCTACGGGTGTGGTTTTCTATTACATTTAATATCAGCTACATGCTCCTTTTTCCCATACTTAAAGGGCTCAGGGCTTAAAAACTTTCAAAAAATCGTTTCTTTTCGTTTTTTTTTTTTTTTTTAAGTATTCAATTAATTTTGAACACAGTGCAAAAAAACCGCATAAAAATATTTCCATTTTCAACGGAGTTATAAGCATTTATACAGGGTGTCCGGTCTCAACGGTGTGCAATGTTAACCATTAGTCATAGACATATAGTTCCAATTACAAAAATGTTTTAAATGAGGTAAAGAATTATTTTTAAAGCGATTTAGGTCAAGAAAAACATTTATTTAAAAATTACGAAATTTAAATTTTTATACGGTCCCCCGGTCCTATAAGTGATATTTAGTAAACTTTTCCTATTTCTCTAACAAGTACGGCAAAAAAAATCCCATTCATCTAGCCCTAAAATTGACCGAGTTATGACATTTTCAATTTTAAGACTGCTTTTCTGTAACTGAAAACAGATGAGTTGGACCAAGCTTTCAGGGCTCGTACACGAAGTGCTTAAAGTATTATAAAGGGTGTCCACTCCAGATGATGTTCAATGGCTAATTCCTAAACCGTTAGTCAAAGACATATAGTTCCAATTACAAAAATGTTTTAAATAATGTAAAGAAGTATTTTTAAAGCAATTTAACTGAAGGTGCTGCCCCCGTATAAATATTACGGAAGTGTTAATTTTTAGTAATTAACTTTCAGATTGGTTAAAATAATTGAAGAAGGGAGTTTCAAAACTCGCCTTATCGCGAAAATCAAATTTTGGGAAATCGCGTAAAACCTTTAAATGCGTCCATTGGTACTCATTGAAAATTTGGAGATTGTAGTGCTTAATTGGTACATTTATACCAATAGAATAGATTGATAGAGAAAAACAATTTTTTTAATTTCGGATAAGGCGAGTTTCGAAACTGACGTCTTCAATTGTATTTTGATTTTTTTTTTTTTTTTTTGTAAGGAAATGAGTGTGCTTCTTTTGATGATTTTATTTTAAAAAGTTGTATTATTTTTATAAGCTTTTAACTTCGACGTTCGTATATATGTCTTCCTAATTCAAAATTTGCATTCCAATTTTAACTCACTTCCAAATATCCGATCAAGATTAAATTTTGCACAATTTTGTAAATCCAATGACAATGTAATATTAATATGATTTTAGGTACGTACCATTCATATTTATTTTACAGGACTACTCCAAAAATTTCGTATATATTATTACCTACAAACAGAAATTTTAAAATTAAAATCAGTAACATTTATGTAAGGCACTAAGATTCACAATGTAATTTTTCCAAATGAAAGTGCGTTGCGTTTATATTTTTTATACAATGCGGCACAAAAGATGTCAGATGCATTACGATGTATGAGCAGGGATTGCTTATTATACATTTTGATGATATTATGCTTTCATCAAATTCAACTTTTTAGTTCTTTATAAAAACTTGTTTGAAAAAAAATATTTTACAGACCAAAATCAAAATGCAATTTATACTTGCTAAACAAAAAATAAATATTAAATGGAGTGAAAATTTTTCCTGTTGGACAAGGAAAATGAGGTAAACAACTTTATTTGTACAACAGATATGCCAAAACACTTGCGGCCTCAAATCATGCACATACAAATACTTTTTAAGGTTTAAAATGCATATTTTTTTCCCAACCATGTTTTACCAATTTGTAATCTGATTGGCCAGAGGTTTCGGCGTCAAAGTGACTCATCTTATTCGTATTCGTGCTTGGCAAGTGAAGAGGCAAGTGTTTGTTGGCAAAAGTGATTTATATGCTTTTGAAACTTGCTTAGCGAGAAGTACGGCAAAAAAAAATTATAAATTGTTAAATGTTAAAATTTAATAATTTAACATATGTTTTGATTTAACAGTATTTCCCCCCTAATTTTTAATTAAAAAATAATAAAAAAAAAATAACTGCTCTAATGAATATTTGCTGAGGAGAGAGACAGTGGAATTTTCAGAAGGGGTAATGTAAAAATAATAATTATTATTATTTTTTTATCATTACAATAAAATGACAAATGGAACAAGATCTTAAAAAAAGAAAAGTTAATTAAAAAGAGAGAATGTGGGCGGTTATATGATGTCCGAACTTTAATGGATAAATCTGTGCTCTATTAGAACAAAATATTGAAATATTGTAACAATTTTGCTATGTTTATTTAAATCATCGAAGTAATCGCACAGGTAGAATCATATAATTCAAATAATTGATGTTTAATGTAAAAGAAAATAAAAGTGATATGAGGATCATTTTCAAAAAGGGACATTTTAATTTCCTTAACATATTCAGAGCAGCCATTCAAAAGTTATATATAAAAATATACGCATAAAAAAAACAAAAACAAAAAGTTTTAGATTAGGTAATCTAACTATGTATCATTTTCTAAAGAGTTGTGATGTTGCTTTTATAATCATTTAACAAAATTTCTGTTTTTTTTTTTTTTTTTTTACTTATATTTTTAGTACAAGTTGTATATTTTGTTTTAATATGTCAGAATGCACAAAAATCTCAAAATATAATTGTAATGTTAATTTACTCTTAATGTTTAGTGTTAAATTTTATATCTGACGATTATTTTTATTTCTAGTAAATTTATGTCTGACCCCTATTTTGCAGCAAAAAATATACTCCAACTTTAAACATCTATTACTCGGTCAGTTTTAATCGCAGAGGAATGGGACTTTTTTTGTATTACTTGTCAGTACAATAGGATATTTTTCCTAAATATCACTTATAGGACCTGGGGACCGTATAAAAATTTAAATTTCGTAATTTTTTAATAAATGTTTTTCTTGACCCAAATCGCTTTAAAAATACGTCTTTACCTCATTTAAAACATTTTTGCAATTGGAACTATATGTCTATGACTAACGGTTTAGGAATTAGCCATTGGACACCGTTGAGACCGGACACCCTGTATAACAATCACTTTCAAAGCCGCACCCATTTAATAAGTTTTTAATAAGTATAAGTTTTAAGTAAGTATTTAATTTAAGTCGCGTTTTCTCAAAACTTGATTTATGACGACTATCACTAAGATTATTAAAAAAAAAAAAAACTATTTGATGGAATGGCTTAATTTTTTTTTCATGCGTATAACATCATTATCTATAGAATGTATTAATATATTTTAGATGGTTTAATATTTTGAGTATTTTTAATGAAAAAAAAATGTATTTTTTAGGTTTTTTGAAATTTTCAAATTTGAGAGTTTTTTTAATAAGGTTTCCTTTGAGTGATGTTATATCCTTAATTCATTCTATAGAATAAAGTTTCCTGATCATTTTAAAGCAAAAATTAGGTTCTTATGTCAATTCAACGTTATGATATCTTACGGATGGTGATATGACACGTAAATGTTTCTTTCGAAAATTGTGTTATATAATTTTTGCTACATTTTTTATTTTATTACATTGAAGTACTTCATTTTATAATTTTATCAGACTACAAACATACCTTTAAAATATCAGAAAGTTTAAATTAGTTACATTGAATACTTCTGTTTTTATATAGACTCGAAGCGAGAGTTCTGTTTACATGTTTTTCGGTATCAATCAAACTCTGAGCCCCTTTAGATTTCCTGCTAGTCATACCAATATAGTAATTCTTTGATCCGCCAGCTATAATAAATTGTATTTCATATACTCCTGAGTAATTCTCAAAATGTATTCATTAATTAATAAAACATATGCAATAAATTTCTTGTGTCCTCTTGCACGACAAAAAAAGGTTATGACAGTCGGTATCTGTTTTGCGAAAAGTAAATAAATAAAGTAAATTAGGCTTTTTTTTTTCTTTTTTGCCCATCTTGTATATTTTTCTAATCAATGCCTTTATTATCTTTCTGAAATTCGGCATAAGGGAACGTTGATTAAAACGCGAAAGACTCACCAGTTATGCAATTAACGGATGCAATTAATTGAAGAAAAGTTAGTAATATCTAGAAACACAGCCGTTGTATGGAAATCACCAGCCCTAGTTTTCATTTCACACATATTAGCGTGTCGAACGGACACTGGACCGATGAAATACAAATATTGAACTAAATACCACAAAATCTATATTTAAGTTCGTTGGCCTAACTACAAAAAACACTTCATGAGACTACGAGAGAAATTTCACCTTCATTTAATGACACACTTTTCTCTTAGATACTGTAAGTTGAACACCTTACAATAACAAGATGATATCGGAATCGCGATCTCATCACCACATTATTGTCCAAACGCTTAATTTAAAAACGCTCTACGACGAAAAGAGTGTTGGGCAGCAACTGCTTTGACTGTTAACAATGGATTTCGTGATGATATGTGCCACTTCAAAATGAAAGAGAGAGAGAGAAAAAAAATCATAAAAGTGGTCATCTACAGCTAATAGTGGTGGTTCGAGATTGCGTGGACATACCGTGATGCCTTTCTATTTGTATATAACTACAAGGAGAACAGAGTAATTAGATGATAAGAAAGATACGTAAAGACATTTATTCACAGCAGTAGTACTATAAAAATAACGGGATTTTATCTGATATAAAAAGATTTATTAAGTTCATTTTTTTTTCAAATCGAATGTCTACATCTTGCATTCTGTCCATTGTTCCTATTTCTTATAACAGCGTCGGCGGGGTGCGATTTTTGAAAGAAAAAAAAAATCTTGTGGCCGTCAAAATGTTAAAAAATCTAATCATAAAAATAAACTGCGATAATTTGAATTATGAATAACACACACTATAAAAAAGAATTACAGGACAAAAAAATAATTAGTAAATAGTGCACACTTTACGCAATACAGCGTAATTAATGTATCAAATTGCTTCAAAAAGAATTTTTTTATATAATAAAGTCCAACTTTTTAGCAGATACTTTTCTGATGAAGTTAAAAATATCTTCTTCTCATAAAAACATATTTAGGATTACAGTAAACATTAGAAACATAATAGAATTAAGGGAACTTATAATAAAGTGATCATTATTTACGCCACGCAAATTTTGTAGGGTTTTACCCCTTCCTCCCCCTATGTCACAGATTCTTCACATTCGAGTGCTAACTTGTCCCCTAGAGTAACGTCAGAATTTTTGCAACTGTTAGTTTATAGCTAGTTTTGACTAAAATAACAATGCGATTAATACTTCTTTTACGAATGTGAAAAAAAAAAAAAAAAAAAAAAAAGAAAAAGAAAAAAAAATGTACGTTAAAACTATTATAGCGCGATTGAAATAAATACTACCTGGATTAAGATATATACAGAATAACCTCTGAAAATGAAAGCTTATATAGCGGAATTCTGCATTAATTGAAAAAAAAAAATTCAGGGTCCGTGTGAAAAGAATATTGTACAAACATACCTGCTGAGACGGAATCATGTCTAAAATGGATTTTTTTATGAACCTTTCTGATTCAATTTTAGCAGGTTTTACTGTATTTTTTATGAATTTCATTATGCTGCGTGTAAATATTGCCCACCTAACTGTTTTCATAATTCAGATGTGATATCAAAAAGGATTAACCCCAAACACTGTCACACTTGTCACACTTTCTTATAACCCCTCGTTTCCTCTTGAAGTGTGCAAAAATTAATGGATGACTCGAAATATGAATAGCAAATTCAGGGATGATTGACAAATCAGGAATTAGCCTTGTTGGCATGAATATTGGTTCTATGAAACCCATGTAACTTTTATCCTTAAAATGTCTTTGAAAATGTCTTCTAGGGATTCTTTGTTTCTTCGTATGGAAAGTTTCAACGAATTCGTATTGCTTTGTAAAAAATACAAAGTTCACACATTTGTGTAACGATTTTGATTTTCTCTATAATTTAAATTTAAATAAATAAATAAACCCTATATGGCATCAATTTGGAATAGAGTTTGATTATCATCTGCATCATTAAAAATATTCTTTGCTTTAAAATGTCGCTGGAAAATAAAGAATAGATATCGAGGACCATGCATTTGCGCTTTACGAAGAGAAATACTTTTATAGATTATCAATAAAAAGAAAATGTATGGTATTAATATTTCTACACGTAGAATAAGTGAGAAAATTAATAAACAAGAAAGAAAAATCATGCGTTAAGCGTAGATTATGAAACACTTTCCAACACTTCCTGAAATCTTTAACAAAACTTTTCGTTATTTACGTAAATGGGGTAAATAAAATAATTAAGCAAACATTTTAGAAAACAAATAAAGCATTTGAAAATCTGATTTCAGCGGTTACCTTCCATAGACAAATATGTATTCCAATTCTTTTGCACAGCCCTGTATTTGATCTGTAGGCTGATATATATACTATATAATGGGAAAATTTAGTTTAGCAAGAAAACGCATAACAAGTTGAAATTTCTCTTTCAGCAATTTATACTAATAGATGGGAACATACTTGAATACTTTTGCTCAGCTCTGTAGTTTACCTAGTACCTTTATGACTCGACACTATTTAGCTAAAATTTAATTCACACTAAATCACTCTTACAACTACAGAAATCACATTTCCAGAGTTTATCATCTATAGACGGTCATGTATCCAATTCTTTGCGGGCCCTGTATATCATTTTATCTCTATTCTAAAAAGATTTCTTAGTAAACTCAATGTAATTCAGCGTAAAAATGCATAACACATTTAAAAACTACCTTTCAGCTATTTACGCTCATACTCAGTAACCTTTACGAATTCTTTTGTGTAGCCCCGTATATCAACTGTAGCATTTATACACACAATATAGTATGCATAAATATAGTGAAACTTAAAAGCGCATATCATAATTCAAAATGGATTTCCTGCCATCATCGCTAATATACAGATTAACACTATTATCTAATGCACTTCGGATAGAATATACTTGTCTGAAATCTTTTGTGTGTCCCTGTAAATGCTATGCACTTCGTATTATATATTAAATAACTTACAGTAAGCCTCACCGACGTATATAAATTTCATTATATATGAAATTGCATAATTAAAATACGCCGCAAACAATTTCCCCCTATGCCATTATGTAATGGAATTCTTTTGTGTGGCCCTGTAAATGAATAGTAACTATTCGTTGCACCGCATATTCTACAGAATGCATATTTTAGTGCACTTCGTAAATGCATATCAATTTTATTATGTTTGAAATGGTGTAACATCTTTAAAATTCATTTGAAACGGTTTTTTCCATTAGCCGTAATGTAACGGAATACTTTTGACTCTCCCTGTAAATAAACTAAACATGCTACAAACTTAATTTGAAATAGGGTTTGTGCTAGGCTAAACGTCAATACCATGCAAAAATTTCAGGGCAATCCGAGTATATTTACGAGAGTTAGAGTACGGACAAATGGCTAGACAAACCGAAGTCAGTAACACTTTTCAACTTTGTTGGGAAGTGTTAAAAAAGGAAAGAAATGTCAAAGTTTACATTTGATAAGGAAAAGGGTAAAAAAAAAAATAAAAAAATTAAGGATTCTCTTTTTTCTTTGTATGCAAAAAACACGAACTTATTAACAAGTTTTCTTTAATTAAAACAGTACTTACTCTAACGCTAAATGGATTTTACTAATCAATATTCAGAAATTTTTTAAACATATAAAACAAATTTCGAAATAGAATAGACAAATATAAAACTGTTATTCTGATTCTGATATTAGAGATTTATGCATTTATTTGGTGTTTGGAAGTTCGTAAATATTTAAAAATCATTATAAGAATTGACTCTATTAACTCTTTTTATTTAACGTTTTGTATTAATATATTATTTGTATTTTCCATTACCTTCTTATTAGTTAGCATGTAATTTTTTAAATAAATGTGCAAATGTTAAAATAAATTGTTTAAAAAATTGTTGAGAGGAAACAATAGAGCAGACAGGATCTTGCCGCAGGGTTCATACGTTTCAGGGAGAGGATACCAGATTTTTCGTAAAGTAACATTTGCTTTATTTAAAATTTTTTTAATGTATGTTTAAGTAT